>VYXH01011122.1:653195-697757 GCA_013397275.1 Burhinus bistriatus | reverse complement strand
TACAGATGATCAGAAGAAACAACCATATTTCCAGCAGTCAGAAGGTTTTCTTAGGAGGCTGCTCAGACAGCTACTGACGTCCAGTATGTCTAGGTTGATAAGAAACTGAAGCCAGGTTAGAGTTCAGACAAAGCCTAGGACAGAATGACTCACCAAGGGGACTGCTGTTGCCCAAGACTTTTAAATCTGATTGTTCAAACTCATTGTGTAATGCAGTTTATGGGTTACCTTAGTATCACATTATTGATTCTGTGCTCTAAATTGTCTATTTGCAATTCAAAGAGCTACACAGAGAAGAAATTAGACACACGTTAGTGACACCTGTGGAATGCAGTTTAGCTGCCCACAAGAGCACCCCTGCTGTATATATGACACAGATCACGCTAAGACTCCAAATGCCAGTTTGTGCCATGAATTATGTTAAAATGAAGTCAGCATATGGGCAAAGAAAAATAAGGAGCATCTATGTGCTTCAAGTTCATATACTCTGCTAGTTATTGCAGCTTCTGTTACAGTCTTCAGCAGCTACATCTGCTGCTCAAGTGACACCTACAAACTGAGCCATTGCCACTTAGCCAGTTTATTCACGTTCTGTGGAATCACTTGCACTAGGCATCACAGTTCTTGATTTTGAGTCATCCTTAGCAAAGTCACTTGCACAGCTCCCACAGCTCTTATCTGAAGTGATAAGAGAGCAAATAAAATTGTATCCTGCTTACCACAATTAATATATTTACCACAAGTGATGCCACAGTTCTATCCAATTAGTGACAGTACAAACATATTTTCCACTGAAAAAGAGAGTGACTATATTTAATCACTTCCTCTACTTCACATGATTTGTTTAGATTTAGACACAAATGAATGGAAGCCAATAGTGTTTTTCACAGCCTGATAAATTAAAAGTGCGTTCACAGAGATTTGACCATTCAGAAGCACAAAACTCAGATCCAACAAAGCAAATTATTTTACCTAATCTGAAATCTAAGATCATAAAATATACCTTTTATCCACCCATAATAATTTCAGGGAGCACACGATCAGTGTAAGTACTTGCCTGCAGCTAAGGTAGAGAGTTGGCAAAGTCATCCGGTATGGTAGTGAGAGAAACGTATGCTCAGCTTCTGCCTAAGAGCCTATAGGAGTCTCTGTTACCATGTCAGACCTCAGTCTCCAATACTTCAGTTGTCAAGGTCAACATATTTTAAACTCTTTAGAAATGGTAAGGGAAGGGATCATCATGACCCACAGCATCCCAACATATTCCTTGTTCTTCGGAATGCTGCAGAACCACTGCTTGTACTTAGAAGAGTTGTAGCAGGATGACAAGTCAGGCCTCAGAGCAAAATCAAGACTTTAAACTCAACCTTGACACCAACAGATTCTGAAATATAAAATCCCTGTGTTCAAAAGCCTCTCCTTTGCGGTTTACTTCTTTCTGCACCTGAACCCAAGTGGTTTGAAAATACAGTTCAATTTTTTCATTTCTTTTGAGAGCCCTTCCATGTAGTGGAAGAACAGACCTACTGCATTGCTAAATCACTGAATCAATGTCAAGGTCATGTGTTTATTTGATAATCTCTGATAGGCTGTAAAAACATTTTCTTGAGATAAATGTATCACCATGACGGATTCTGTACCTTTTTATCACAGATGATAGCTACTTCAGAAGAAACAGAAATAAAAGTATACTTAGCTTTTTAAAAATTGTATTAATGATCTGTTTTCTTCATTTGAAGCCTCCTCCTGTTAAGTTAGTGAGTATTAGGATCAGAACTGTCCTACCTCGGGGTGCGTTGAACAAAGTTTGTTCCAGAACATGTTGGTGCAGCTCCTGGCATTTGCTGGTAACTTTCTTTGCCAAAGTGACACACAGTAAACCTTGTTCTCCGAGTCCATTCCTAGGACAGTCAGGAGGGCTGGACTAGGGGACTGTCAAGGGCTGGCTGTCCTATAGGTTACCATAAGATAAGGACGTGCTGTAATTACAAAATAAAGCAACTGGCTGTGAAAGATTATAGCCAGCCAAAGAGGCATTTGTTTTTCCGTATAAATATGTAGGAGCTGTTCTGTTTCCATTTACTGTTTCAGCTAATGGCCATAGGAATTTTGCCAATTTGCTGTGTCAGGTATGTCAGTGCTCATTTGACTTTACTAACCTGTTTTTTCCTAGTTAATGCTCACCAGAAATATGCTCACTAAAAAACAATTAAACAAACCCTAGATCCTTTATCATCTGTTGCAATTACAAGAGTTTTCTGAGATCAGGCTGTTATGTCAAAATGTTTATTAATACATAAACTGTTTTATAGGTGAATGATCAGTAATTCAACATACACAAATGGACCACTAGAAAAAGCTGCTATGAGTTCGTACCAGCTTTCAGCTCTGACATTCACTGCTGTCCTTTCAGATGCTCACTACAGTCAACGCCTGGCTATACTTTTACTTCCTCTGTCAGTAACTCAAGAACAGAATAAACATCAATAAAACCAAAACCTAGTTTAGCAGCAAAGGAAAAATATGATAATAAGAAATGCCTTCTAGCACTCTCCTCCTCTGTGCAGCCCTGGAAGGCTGCAGTAGGAACTAAGGCCCCAGGAACAGATGCCTTCAGTCTCTCAGAACACGGGTTTTGTTCGCAAATCACCACCAGTGTCCCCTGCTAGTGAAAACCTTTCCATGCAACAGCAGAGAGGAAAGTCAGTCACGTACAGGGCATTGTGGAATTCCAGAGGCTTATCCCAGAATGACTCCCAAAGAGTTAACCGCACAGGTCGAGCCTTCTAAGTCCCATTCTCTGGAACTACGTGGTACAGATATGAAATGTGACTGCAGCTGGACTTTCCATGTAAGTCTTTTCTTTTTCCTTTGTCTTTTCTTTTTTTTTTTCCCCCCCCACTCAAGAGAAAGGCAAGTGAGTCCTAAACTACTCAAGAATCTGTGAGAGGAAACAAACCGCAAAGCAATTTATAGCGAGTATCGATCACTTGGTTGAATGTCCAGGAAGTCAGTCTGTGCTCAGTCTTCCCTAATGTACACTTAAATACTATAAACTAACCAAGAGGGACAGCAGAGCTCTGATGGCCCATCTATACTAAGTGTCATTTAATTGTGCACATACCTGAGCGATCTTTAAATGAGCCACAGCAGCCAAGCCCTCAGCAGCAACCAGCTGTCTGAACGCTTGTTTCTTGGTTGAATTTTGCAGCCCATCCTGAGCTCTGTGTTGTTTTTCTGTAGAAAGCTTAAGGGCCACGTATAGATGGGCAAACATGTACAGATGTACACGGTGTATGTGCCTGCCTATCCTGAAGCAACTTGTTTTGGGTGTCCGTGTCCAGGTTTTCTTGTGGGTGCCGCAGGGGCTCTCTGTGAGGAGAGGGCGGGGCTGCCCAGGGCCGGTTCCCGCCGGTTCTGCAGCCGCCTCAGCGCAGGGCCCAGCTGGGCCCCTCAGCGAGGCTGGGGGCGCCTCTGTGGAAACCTGTTTGAGACAGGGCAAAACGCTGCCCGGCAGCGAGGGGAAAGCGTGAGGAAAAAGCGTGAGGAACAGCCCTGAGAACACCAAGGTGGGAGGAGAAGGTGTAGGAGGTGCTCCAGGGGCCAGAGCCTGCAGGCTGTAGAGAAACCACAGAGGAGCAGATGCGCACACTGCAGCCCGTGGAAGGCCCCACGCTGGAGGAGATGGACATTTCCTGAAGGAACTGCGGCCTGTGGAGAGTACCTGCTCTGAATCAGAGAAGAAGTACGAGGAGGAGGGAGCAGCAGCAGAGAGGAGCTGTTAAGGAGTGACCACAACCTGCCATTCCCCATCCTCCCCTGCCCTGGCTGGGGCTGGGAGGTAGAGAATCACCCCAGGTATCATCTATACGTTCTGTTGTCATTTCCCGTATCCATTGCTTTCAGGGAAAGAAGTAGACAATTCTCATAATAAAAAAAACCTGAGCCTGCAAACAAAGTCTAGATAACAGCTAATACAAATCATCAGTTCTCGTAAAACAAAATCTCCTTTTACAGGCAAATACAGTCAATGAAAGTATAAGTATCATCTTCTATCCAACTTACATTTAATTACTTCAAAAAGGCTGAATAAATTTGAAGGAGGATTAGATCTCTAAAATACACTTCTTTTATAGCAGTGTCTTCACTACTAAAAAAATTTATTAGTTTTCCTGTGCGATATAGGCATGCACATATACACATACTCCAGGCTACAATAAAATGAAATATAAATTATACTCTAAAGTTGTACAGAATATGCAAAATATACATTCTATCTCTAGCTGTTCATTAAATTTTATTGCCAAAATGATTTTTGCAATAGACTTCAAGTTTTAACACAAGAAACTAATCTTAGATTTTTCTAAATCTTCCGATTCATGTGCTAGTAAAGTGACTGCCCTTGCTAAACATGTACTAGCCAAAATGTGTCTGATCATGCTGAAATCTGCCACTCATAGTGCAGCCCCTTCAGGCCACCGTCTTTCAAGGATCAGCTTTGGCTATTCTAGATCAGTGCTGGCAGCATTTCTTTGAAACCCACATTCCCACTTAGGGCAAAAGCAACAGCTTTCTTCTTCTGGACTGCATTCCAGTACATGATATTTTGCTTGGAATTGCTGGGCAACACAAAGCAATGACTGCTCTGTTGTGTTCACAATACTGTCTTATGAGTCAGAGATGCTATGGCCATATCTCCAAAAAGCTTCTTAATGCATTCTATTGTTGTAGTAAAATTTATATTAATTAATTTTTTAAAAAAAGTGGTGTGAAATGTAACTGAAGCAGCCAGGGAAACCTGCTGCTGCTAGAAGTCCTCTATACATCCCCAACACTGTTTAATTATTTGCCTAATATTAAAATAGAGAAATAGTAACTAGACACGATCTATCTAAGATTAGATTAAGGAACTAACTACTAGACAATGTAGCTCTGTTGATAAGTAGGATATTCCTGCGAAAAGAGTGATGAACTGTAGGCCTGGTCAGCAAACCGAGAAAACCACCTGGAACTGCCAAGATTAGAGGAGAAGTACGTAAAAGGTAATTCTGGCAGGGGAAGATGCGACCTCCAACTCATTGACCACCTACCGAAATACCATCTACTCAAAAGAGCAATGGAGGAAGAAAACAGAGTCTGGGCACTAATTTACACAGGAATTGAAGAAATCTCAACCAATCATTAAAGAGAGTAACAATGAATATGTATTAATTGTTTGAATACGTAATAATCAGTGTATAAAAATGGAAATTTTTGAAAATAAGGTGTGCTGCCATTTTGGGACGAGCATCCCATTTCTGCACATTAATGGAATAAACTTGGAAATATGGCTGCTCTATGGGTTACTGGCTTGCACAGCGGCTAAAGAACCCAGATTTGGGACAACAGTATAAGTTATAAAATTATGTGCATTCTAAACTATTTTGGTATAGAAATATACATTTAAATTCATTAAGCAGAAGGGTTGATAAATTTACTAAATTTCAATATAAGCATTTGTTCAAATAATTTTTAACACCTGATGGAAATTCAATCTTTAATAGCTATAAGACAGGCATCCCAAAAAACTTTCTCCATAAAATAAAGCACTTTGGAAAGATTCTACAAAAAGAGTGCTGTTGGGAGGAGGAGAGCAAGACAGTGTGATGTATGAGGTGGTTCAGTGCTGGGCACTCTGCCGTCGAGTCAGCATCAATACCAACGTAGAGCCAGTGGCACCACCATAGTGGACAAAATGTAAACATCAGGTCAGAGCCACCAATGTATAATTATCATATATCCCACAGGCATGGCTCACTGTACCTTTTGGAGTAATTACATCTTACCCACTGAGAATACCTACTAGTAGTTTAAATTTGATGGAATATGCCCCTTATTGCACTCCATTAGTGTGTAATTTGGTCTTGCCTGATTAGCAGATGTTTTATTCTGGCCAGAGGTAGCTTATTACCGTATAAAAGCAATTTTGTAACTTGTCATGTGTATATTTCTACCCTAAAACTATAAACTCCAAGAGGTGAAGAGAAAGGAGAGTGTGATCATGAAATATTTCACGCATAACAAAACCACGTATGTAAAAAAGTATTTGTGATGTGCAAAAGCAGGAAAGGTTTTATATACATAGAGTATCATTACTATTGCCTCTGAGTACTAGAATTTGACTGTTTCACCTCTAGATGTCAAGGACAATAGTTAATTTGTACAAAGTAGATAAATGAGGTGGAAACTAATCAGAAGAGGTTTGTTTATCTGTTCTTTGATGATATATTACACTGCAATAATAAGACAGTAACTGTGTGTTCTATCTGGCTGAGAATAACTTCCAACATCATTTCTCATTTTTACATATCAGATCTGAAAGTACCTCCCAGTCTTTGAAGTTCAGCAAAATTCAAAAACTGTAATTAAGCCCAGCCAACTGGTAGCAAGGGATTTTAACAAGAGAAGCATCAACATTAAATTCCACCAAGTCTGTAATATGTTACTTCCCTGAACTGACTTGTGTGCATGTCATGTCCTGTCTCCTCTGAATGGTCAAGAGTACGAGATTGCATTAAAATGGTTAATTTTTCTTTGTACTGGGCAACTCTAAATGTGCATGTGGTTTTAACTGCATTTTAATTTTTTATAAAAATGTTTAAATAGTCATTGTCTTCTGTTAGTACATTGTATTACAATGCAAGAAAACAATTATTTCAGAACATACGTAATATCGTACTTTGTTTTAAAAGTTTGTATGGCTAAACACGCCCTTAATAATCTGCTACAATGTGCATGCTTGCTGGGAGATGGGAGGCTGGGGAAGGTTTTTACAAGAAAATTTTCTGTCTTATGCTGAAAATCCAGAGGTTTACCAAAGAGCTGATGTGGTTCAGCAGAAATACAACTTCCAGATCAAAGACAACTAAGAAAATTATGTAGTTCACAACTTCAGTATACATGTCCAAAGGCAAGGGCCTCTCCTTCTCTCCCTTCTGATAAACACTGACACAAAAGTGTGTTATGCTTGCTTTATCTGGAACTCACAACAGTAGATGTGCCTTTGCCCTCCAAAGGCCAAGACCTCCAGAACTGGAGCAATGTGACAGAACACACAGTGCTTCATTTTTGTCTCCAATTATAAATGACTGCTATTTGGTTTCCCTTAAAGATGCCAATTACAAGCTGCTTATTAAAAGAAAATAATTTACGGGCTGGACAGAGTTGATGAGAAGCCACTATTTCTGATGGCACATTTATCAACAGAGAAAATGATAAAGTAAATGAAGAGGGGGAAGAAGTCTATTTAGGCAAGTCAAAGAGACTAGATAGAAAAAAATAAATTTATGTTGCGATAAATGGTAGGAATTTGATTTAACAGAATTTATAAACCATACATATGGTCTTTCACAAACGCATAAATGCAAGTAGAGGTTTAATACAATCCTATTTCCTTCCCTGCCATCTCACTTTTATAAATGTAAAAAGAACTGACAGCCAAGTAAAAATAATGCATTACTTCAAGAGTCTTTAAAAGAAACTGAATTATTGTTATGCAGTAATATTTATATCATCTGCCAGTGTGCTATATCTCCTTTTTATAAAACATACATAAATTTTCAAAGAAAGACGCATATTAGAACCCTGCCTGCAACAGCAAACAGCTGTTTCTGGAGCAGGTCATGTAAGCAGTCATAAGCAGCCACGGATTCACCTTCGGCTTTCAGGAAGGCACAGAAAGCCACCAAAATTATAGAAAGAGTTTCATTCTGTTAGGCCACAGTTCAGTTTTGCAGATTTTTGCAAAATCAGAACTGCTGATAATTTTAGATACCCTGTAAATGCTTTGCTTTAGAACATGGTGTGGTAAGTGCATGAGATTTGAATAACATGAAGAATCACCTACACTATGTGAACTGTTTTATCATGTATGCTAATAGCCAGCTGCAAACCTAAATTGAATACAGATTAACTGCACTTACATCTTAGGCTGAGCAAAGAGCACATGTGTATTTTGGAAAATCAGATTTTTTAAAAGCAGTTATTTAACATACTGTTAACAGATCACATGCCAAAAATGAGGAACACATTCTTTTCAAGGCAACAGATTATTTCTGTAGGTTTACAAAAAAGTTACACAAGGATGAACTTCTAGAAGTGGTGAATCTATTTCTTATTTTGCTGGGTTTTTTAATTTATTTATCTGCAGCACAGCTTAGCTTCCCCAAAAAAAACACGTGGGGGTCCTGGTCCTAATGTTTTAATGTCTTCTGTTTCTCCTAAGAGAAAAGAGGGACAGGCTGTGCTTAGCTCGCAGCAGTGATGGTTGGAGTGGTTCATGGGAATGCTGTTTCCAGTCAATTTTAGCCTAAGTGGCAAGTTCTTCAGAGTGCCTTAGTCATTCGCAAATAATCCAAAGTGTCAGATGGGGAGGGATTCTCTCCTGCAAGACTAGAGCTATATAATGAAAATGCTGACAGTCTTTTAATTATCAGTGGCACAAGCGGGTGTTACTATAATAAATCTCTCTTTCCTAAACACAGATGAATCAAAAAACTAATTAGTAGCTTCATCACAGCTCTCTAGGATCAAAGCTGGTCAAAAAGATTATACAGGAAATGCTGCTCAAACAGTTTAAAATTAAGACAGTCATTTGGGTATACTTAAACACCCCACACTGGCAGCCAAATGAAAATGCACTCCAATATTCTGCTGACATAAAAAGATACCATGTAACATTACATTATGTAAACATACATATGCTTTATAGCTTTACTTTTTTTTTATTTCCTTATTTCTGAAGTGCATTGAATAGGATAAATGAATGCCATGGAACCCTGTAACAATTACAATTATGATTATACAACATTAAAAGATCTCTTCAGTCTACACATTATAGTAAAATCAAGAAAATGGACATCGAACATTGATAATCTGGCAAAACAAAGGCTCTGGATATCTATTTCTATCTCCCTCTTACACGAGTGGCAATGATACACTGTAAGATCATAAACCAAGGCAGTCGATTCAGACAGCAATTACAAGCTCTAATAATGAACAGCAAATCAGTGGTTCAGCAAAAGCCCAAAGATAGAAATATACCAATGTAATATATTTGAATGATTCTGAGCATGTTAACTGTAAAATGTCACAGAATGTTTGTTGACATGCTAGAAACATGAAAAAGACATACATCTTGGAAATTCACCTTTCTATCTGCCATTGAGAAAGGATGATTTTCTGACAGAAATGCAGTATTATCAGTGGAATTCTGTTAGTACACATACTATGTAGAGCCCCTAAAGCTCTGATAGTCATCCTATTAAATCACGGAATANGAGCTGAGGAGCCCAGAACTGGACACAGTATTCCAGTTGTGGCCTCACCAGTGCAGAGTAGGGGGGGAGAATGAGCTCCCTCGACCTAGTGGCCACACTCTTCCCTATGCAGCCGAGGGATTCCATTGGCCTTCCCGGTGACAAGGGCACATTGCTGGCTCATGGATAATTTACTGTTTACCAGGACCCCCAGATCCTTCTCCTCAGAAATGCTTTCCAGCAGGTCTACCCCTAACCTATATTGGTGCCCAGCATTCTTCCTCCCCAGGTGCAGGACCCTACACTTGCTCTTGTTGAACCTCATTAGGTTCTTCTCTGCCCAGCACTCCAGCCTGTCCAGGTCACGCTGGATGGCGTAACATGGTAATATACATTTCTAAAGTTGAGTAAACCAGTCTAAAATACTGCCAAAAATATTATTTCACATTTATTTAAAAGACTGTTGTTCACTTCAAATGACCGGAAACAATTACAAGCATCTTCCAGTCTTTCATTAATATAATGAAGATAAAACAAATGCATGCTCCTTGCACACACAAAACAAAAGAAATCACACTTCTGAAAGAAAAATGAACAGAAAGAGTCACAAACCCTATATAGTTAGATAAATAAAATATTACAATAGGGTTTCTGTGACATGGACATAAAACGTTAACGAGGAGATTTAAAAAATACAAATGACATTATGTTGTCAATGGGAGTTGAGTGCCAGAGTGCCCCTTCATGACTTCGAAAGCCTTGCCATAAAGCACTGCAATAAGGAAAACTTTAGTATTGTCTAAGTAGCTGTAGGGAAGTACATGGAAAATACACTTAGAAAACAATGCTGAGCTGATACAGAACAACAAAAACCCAATTCCCTTTGAATATAAAATATACTAGACTGAGAACTGAAACATTTTGCAAGTCCTATTAAATTATAAATTGCAAAATCAGTATGTACTGTGATTTACACAAGAAATTGCTGAAGATGTTACACTATGAAATTCAGTTCCCGGAGATTGCTTTTGAAAGCACTTGTGTATCATTTTCTAAATACAGCTTTCCAAAGGATGTAAATTATTCCCCTAACTGAGGAAAAAAAAAAAAAAAAAAAAGGTAAAATTTATCTCCACTGAAGTCTTCACTGAGTTATAGAGTTCAGTGGCACTTCATTCCTTGATGTCTGCTCAAGCTATCCAATAACACAAATACAATGAAGCCTGAGAAGAGCAACAGCAACACATTGTTTGGATCCAGCAAGTTCTGTGAAATGTCTTTCTTTTTCTGGTGATTCAATCTTCTTTCTTTTCTTTCATAAAAACTGCTGTACTTCCAAACTTTCTTACTTGAATTATGTTTCTAAATGTATGTATTACAAAAAGTTACTTTTCACTTTTGAAGTAAGATTGAATTCTCATTCATCATATAACAAGCAAGCAAAAAGTGAAATCTGGACACCTACAGATTGTTGTCAGGTGAATGTTTTTTTGGAGGCTGAAAAGGTACAATGTCATCTGAAACCAGAACATCTGTTACGTTCTCCAATGAAATAGATAAGAATGATGAAGCAGCATACAGAATACCTATGAAAGTTACTTTTAGTTCAGCATATACGTACAATGTTTACCTGAAAGCAGAATATCGCCCGAGATGAGTTTGGTTTTGTGAAATGAAACCACAAAGCAAGAGATTTCAGGTCCACAGTATGAGTTCAGATATAACATCTGGGTATTGGTCAAGCAAAACAAGTTCATCCTCAAGAAGAGGTTCCTTTTCTATCTTTTTCCCAGGGCATTTTTCGTGGGAGTAGCATCTAAGAACAGCAGAAGTAATTAAGGTCCTAAACAATGCTGTAACACCTGCCACTAAGTGAAACATTTAGAACCTTTATATTGCAAGATAAATAGATTCTCTCAATTTTTTCTTGGATGATGTGTAAAGGAAGGAAAATATTCATTCCTTGTAACAATAAAGAAAATTTACTGAAAATCTTAACATCTTAACATCTTAAAGTCAGTACTCATACCATCAAAAGCCAGCCTCCTAAGAGTCATGTTCCAAGTAAACACAACCTACTACAAATTTCTGTCCTTTTTCCAGAGCAGGTGGTTTTTCTCCTGGTCTTCTGTGGTAAACATTTAACTTAAACTTAAAAATACAACTATGTTTCCAGGCACAAAACTATTTGTCCATACTATAGTGACAAAGTTTTTAGATTTATGTTAAACAAATAATTGAACTGCCTTTTTTTAAAAAAATAGATTTTGTATTACACAAACATTCCCTATATGGTTTCATCCCTGCCAAAGATTTAGAGTAAAACATGCAAGCCTACCAATCCAAGCACTCCTTCAATTCCTTCAGTATGCTTTAAGCACTAACAATGGTCAGGCATGATTAAGCCACCATTACTAATGATTGAATGGGATTTTCTATGCATGAGGTTTATGCCTGGTCTGTTTTGCTGCACACATATTAATCAGTTATGGTCAACACCTAAGCCTAAGACACAGATAAGATGAAAATTGCCATAATCTGGGCTTGCATAGCTTTCTGCGATTCTAGGGCTGATGTAAATGAAGTACGCAGGACAAACAGCTCAGATGAAAACAAGCCTAACTTACATATTTATTCCATTTCACTTCCGGCTTTTCCTTTTGTTGGACTCAAAGTATTTTCAAACAGCAAATAGGTTAAATAAATAGGATGAGAGAAGCTGTAAAAGGTGATAGCAGCGAATGAGAGCACAGGTAGAAAAAGGAATCAAAAGGAAAACATAATATAGATGAAATCCAGAAAAATAAAATAAAACTGCCATTCCAAAACAAAACATGGGGTGTCCTGGGCCTGATGGTGTATTTAACTGCATTATGGTGAGGCCACATCCTGAACTCATGTTTCCTCAGTTCCTGTAGAAACCTAACCCAGACTGAGGTGCAGCTTCTCTGGTTATGCATGAACACCAGCTGAAGCTTATCTCCACGGATGGGAAATTCAATTTCTCTTTTACCAGTGTGCATTTTCTGAAGTCTATAGAGGTGCTGCTGATTAGCTGCTGCTAATAATACTTCTAAGCTGCCAGGCTAGCAAAAATTCACATCGATCACCTGCTGTCTTTTGGTTGCTGCCATACCAAGGTAATACCTTCTAGCACCCCATGGTGCTGCTGGGACATAAGTGTGCCACTTAATATTTTTGAGACTTCCATAGTTTGTCAAACAGAGCTGAAACTGGTCTGCTAGCAGAGCTATCCATGGAGGCAAAAAAGGAATGACACAGACAGCATTGTTTAATTATGTTCAGGCAGAAATATTTGCTGTAAAAATAATAAAGACTACACTTCCACTTAAATCTTGAAGGGCACAGTTTATTTTTTTAAACAATTTAGCATATATATGCAGTGTCAACAAAGATGTAGCCATCTGATCTCATACATGTTTTTAAAACTAATAGAAATGCATACATTAATAACACTTTCAGTGGGGTATCACTAATTCAAAATCCATCTATGGTGTTCAAAATACTTTCACGTTCTCTGGAACTGTTTATTAACCATCTTGTTAGCAGTTCTGAAATAGTGCAGAATCAATTTGGAGTACATCTTCCTTTGTGTGGAGATTGAAACTGGACCACTGCAGAATTCCACAGGAAATGGTCATAATCATTAAGGGCGAGCCATTTTTAGATCATTAAGAGAGACAAATCACTGCTACAGGATTTAGAGAGGGGGAAAAAAATCCTAAACACCACTGCTATTGCTGTTGAGACACTGATAAGCCATTTCATCAAAAAATGGATTAGGGACACACTGGCCTTTTACTAAAGCTTCAGCTTTCCTGGAGTTCACCCTGTCTCTTCAACGCAAGTCAACTTATATTGCAAATCTAAATGCTAGATGGAAGGTCCTGAGATTCGTTGCTTTTTCTGAAGTAGCCTTTCTGATCTTCCCTTGGCTGCATACAGTGCTGTAGTGGCTGCCAGTGTGTTTGCATAATGCATGCTCTGCAGTAAATTGATTCCTTACTGCAAAATATAACATTTTAATGTTTGTGGATTTTGTTGCAAAGAAATCAAGCTGTGTCTGGGACAAGCTTAAGTTGAATAGCCAAGTAATTTGACCAGGCATCTTAAAGGACAACTGTAAATATTTCTTTAAAATCATCAGTACGGCTAAAACTAAGTGTACCCAGAGATAGTTCTGGGTTAAGGGGAAAGACACCCCCCCAGCCTGAACATTTCTCCTTTTGTTTATTCACACATATGAAGAAAGTGAATCAGAGCTGGATTTGGGATACAACATGAGAAGGGGACAGAAGTGCAGTGACCTGCTCATCTCTTCCCATTGCTCTCTCTCTCTAGTTGTGACATGTCTGAGAACAGTAAGAGCAGGTTGCACCAGTGGAGTGAATTAGCCAGTCTTCTGTAGAAAACATTTCCCCAGTAAATTGAGTCAGTGCTTGGTTCCAGAGTCAGCTGGCCTGTGGCATTCCAGTATTGATAGCCAGAGCTTATGAAATATGATGACTTTTGTTGCATGCGAAAAAGATAACTACCATCATGAATGGGCATTCCCTCATTAAATTTTAACATCACTTTGTCCCTAGTAGGGCCCCAATGCTCTAAACTCAAAACTCAAGAGTTTCCTCCCAACATCTGAGCAAACGGTTTTTAGAAATCATTTTTGTGAAGATGAAATTTTTCTTACCGTGATGCAGGGGAGTTCTTAGCACAGGAAACCGATGCCTCTAGTGAGGTAAGAGTCCCCCTGAAGTCAAGGCATTGTCATATAGATTGCTGTAATAAAAATGGATGCTCTCGCTCCAGCTAAGATATTCCTTTGTTGTCTGGGAACTTGCAAAATATTATCGTGTTCTAATAACCTACTTTTAAAAGAACAGGGTATTGATGAGCAATATAACCACTGAGATTTCAAAGTTTAGGGAAAGAGATAATATCCATTGCACCATTTTCACACTGTCAGAGGACTTTAAGTTTGCTATAAGTATAAAGTGTAATTCCTCTCCCCACGTAGCTCCTATGTTTCAGTACTGGGAGAAGATTTTAAAAGAAAAATCTTGCAGAAAATTCTGACTGTGAGAACTTCAGACCCATGTCCTGTTATGTATCCTTGTCTGGCTGCTAGATAAGGAACATGACAACCCAGAGCTTACAGATTTTTCTAGCTTATATCCTAAATTCTGTCCTGTAAAAAGGAAGAGGAAAAAAGAGCTATTAATCTTTTTGTGGCTAAATCTTTAAATAATATGGTTAACTGAATAAAATACTAAAAGTAGACACCTGGATCATCTAACCTAAGCTTATGCAAGAGATTAAATAATGATGCATTACGTGTAAAGTTTCCAGTGGGAGGGCCAGAGCATTGAGTACCTGCATGTTGTTGACACTGGAATTTTAAGCAGTGTTTTTCATAAGATAGTCAAACTCACAAGGTAGACATATTTAAGAGGACATGAAGGGCAAGTGCATAAGCATGTCTGAAGGAAAGTCATTAATAGCATAAAATATTCTTCATAATAGCCTGATAAATGAGCTTTCATGCATCCTACTCAGGATTCACCACATTTCAATATGCCTTTTTTTAATTACTGAATGTAAATGAATTGACCTTGAGCATAACTTGAATGCTGGCTCATGATTCTTTACACGAAGACTCAGTTCATTCAACAATGTCAGTGGAGTAAATTTACAGTCATTTTGTTTCTAATGCATAAGTCAGCAGAGGAAGTTAAAGCTTTCTTGCACAGCACTGTTCTTGCCAGTAAGCTGAGGTTACCTTGCCTTTATTTTCTCTTTGTAGTCTGTGCATGACTATTCTAGATACACATGGTCATCAGATGTGCAAATTCAAATTAATTTTATATAGAATATAAAGAGGGAAGTTTACAGAGAACCTACAAAAATAGTTGCATTGCACTTTGTTGCAGTTCACCTTCCTTTTTGCCACAGTAAATTTTTAATCAGGTGGAATTTATTTATCTTGCTGCCTGTTGTATATTCCTCTGTAACTGACATAGCCCAGAAGCAGAAACTGGTTTGATGTCTTTGAGACTTACACCATCAGAAATTACATTACACGTACACCAATTGTTGAGAATTCAATTCTCAATCAACTTGAAAAAGCAACTTCTGTCTTCACTGTCCTTTTTATATTTCCACTTAAGATATATTGCAGTCATTACATTACTGATACCTGGACTTACAATTATTTGCAATTTATTCTTGTTTTCCCTCACTTCAGTCTAATGCTATCAGCTAAGCTTGCTGTGCCTGGTAAATTAATTTCTTCAGATGCAGGCAGGGTTCATCTTCATACCAGCCATACGATGCTTCAGAGACAGAAAGACAAACATCTTCTTAAAAAATTATCCCCACCATGTCAGAATTTGCTTTTCTTGAAGGAAGAGCCATCTTTGGTGGCCTTTGTGGTTCAGCACACTCTGTTTCCACAAGCAACTTTTCACTGTGTAAGTAATAAAAATTCTCCAACATGGAGAGAGAAAGCTGCAAACGCTTAGGAAAAAAAAACCCAGAAAAGTCTAGAATAATTTTTTTTAAATTCTAGATGTTTACAGAAAGTATGTATAATATCAAATTAAAATAAACAGAAAAAAAAATTAGATCATTTCAGAAATGTCACTTTACATTCAGTTACTGTGGCCTGTTGGAAGTGTTCTTGAAATACCCTCTTCTAATTTGCTGGTGGTATGAATTTGGGTTTGGAGTAAGGCCATATATCTTTTCTTTATGAAGCAATTTTCTGATCCTCTGCATTTATTACAGCTGTAGTCCTGACAGTTTATACCTGACCTTGATTATCATTTGATATTTATACAATACTAAATGGAATCTTCTGCAGGAAGCTGCCACAACAATCATGCCTAACATTACTTAATTCAGCAACAGGACTCTTGCTTATTGTCTCCATCTACCTAGAAATTTGAAACTTACTGGAAAAAAGAGAGGCAGACAGGGAGACACAGGGGAGAATCATCTGGGAAGGAAATGAGAAAAGGGACCTGTCAATTGTAATTACTGCGTAAATGAAATACAAAGCCTGTGTAGATATTCAACCTCCCTCCCTTTTTTTTTTTTTTAAAGAAAAATGCAGGCTTAGGTTTACATTTCTTATGACAAATGTAATTTCTTATTTAACAGTCTCTTCTTTCAATGAATGAAGAGGCAGAAAACTAACTTAAACAATTGTCTTACAGATTTTTGCCTAGAGCTTCAACTCAAAAATATAGCTTTTAATGAAAGTTGTAAGCACACCTTCTCATTCTTCAGCAAAGTTTTATGACATACATGACATTTGAGCATCACTGTATTACCTCTCAAGATTCAACACCTTTATTTTTTTTGGAATTCATTATGTAGTCTGTCATATTTCCCAATCATCACTTGCCTAGCAATTTCAAATTCTTGTGCAAAGATATACTCTTAACTCCATTCACTCTGTAATTAGTCTGGATTTACCAAGACTGGTATACAGTCCCTGATGTGTATTGTTAGAAACCAAGAGCTTCTTTGACCTTGGAAAAATCATGTGTAGAAATCAAAAGCAACACAAAACTGCTTGCCTGAAAAAATTTAGTTATTCCATATCCCTTAAATTATTACAATTACAAAATGTTATGCAATTAAAAGGTACAATAGGGCATCATACCAGGACCACATCTTTGTGACTTTCACAGGTCAAACTTTCAGAAATTTCATTTATTTTCTGTATATTCTATTGAAAACATTATTTAAAATGTTTTCTTGTGGTCCCAATGATAAAAATGTACAAGTTTTTACAACAATATATTCCAAAGCAAATTGCATATAGAAATATTAAATATATGTATTGGAATCATAACACCAGGCAAGCTTGGTTCTCTGAGTATTTTTCCATTCTTTGTGAGCTTGAGTTTGCAAACTTTACTTTCTTTTAACATAAAAACATTTGCACATTCTTACATGCATGTAACTATGTATTTGCACACATATGCCTGTTGAAAAGATGATTAAACATTTTAAGGCATATGTGGGAGAACATATTGTTAAAAATATATGTTCTAAACATGGAAAATGAAGAATTTAGCAAGGAGTTCAGTCAACTGCAGTTATAGAGAGCGCCCCTGAAAAATTCTTTCCACTTCATAGAGTGTTTTAAAAACATTAGTAGTTTGCCCAGTAGAATGCACATTCTCAAAAGCTTTACTTCTATAAATCCCATTATCTGCCTTCCTTTCAATTACATTTCTGTGGAAACAGCTGAAATATAGCAGACAGTGAGGGGTAGGGAATCTAGGCAAGTAGCCAGACTTTATTCTAAACTTGTCTTTTTGCTCTATAGCAAGGATCTTAATCCAGGATCTATATGCATATAAGAATTTCTAACAGTATGATGAATAATAGCTACTGTTCTTTAAAATCAGCTGCAAAGCAGAGGATTCTTTTGCTCCATTATATATACTATCTTAAAAGGAGCCTTTACTTTTATTAAGAGGTAGGGTATACAAACTAAAATTTCATTATTATCTTTCTCCACGACACTGATACACATCAACAGATGATATATATGGAATATATACATTCCATAATTGCATATTTGCAACATACATCTCATATTATAAACACTACCACTCTAAGTTACTGGTTTTAAAATAGTTGCAAGGTATATTTTTGTATTATAAACACCAATACTCCAAATACTCAGATCTGTTATTGCAGAAAGTTTAATTAAGTTTGACAGAATAAAGTATATGGCCAAAGGCACATCATACCAACCTCATACTCATCCTAGGTCAACCGTATTTAATGAGGAAAGATAAGGGAGTGATTATGTACCATCAACATTAGCTTGATTTTTTGTTTAATTTTTTATTTAACTTGGCCTCACCTCAACAGCTGGGCATTTTCTCATACAGCATTTGGCCTATTTCTTCAGCTTAAAGAAGTACGTTTAGGAACTGTGTTTGTTATATTGTCATTCATTCCTGTTCAGACCTTCAATTTTAACTGAACAATATTAGGATTTATATAGCAGCTAAGACAAAAATGTCTGAAACATAAGCACTGCCCACTGCAGATGAACAGCAGAAGAAACCAAAGAAGTCACAATTACTTGTAATGCAGTAGTGTGTTGCCAAGACCTGTAAAACCATAGCAAAATGATAAAGCTGCCTTGCCATGCAAGAGCTGAGGCCAAAAAGACATTAGGTAGGGTAAATTTGCAGATGAAGGAATGAAGCAGAAAGAATTTGAGGTCCAGTTACTGTTTTTTTAAGTTGAAGATAATCAGCAAGCAGCCAAAAATATTTTTATACCATAAAATCAAAATAAAGATACCCTAATAGAAGATGATGGAACATTAGAAATATTCCTAATGTATTAAAATCATGTGAGATAATCCCCACAAACCCTAAGTCAGACTGTATGCCTGCATCGCTGTTAGTTTCCTTCTATGCTCAATATTCTAAAGGCACAGTGAATGGATTAAAGTAAGCTTTGCTAAGTGCTTAGAGGCTGCTTCATCACCAAGCCTTAGGGGATCATTTTTTTAATGTGGAAATGCAATTCATATTCCACCTCCCAAGAACAGCACACTTTTGTCAAATTAAAATTCATGTTTAATAGAAAATTACATTAGTCTTTAATATTCCTACATCTTTGGCTTCAGCTCTTTAACAGAAAGATTTTAGGAAGAAGATCTGTGCTAAAATTTGAGAAGTCTGAAGTACATTACAGATGCTGAACTGGTTGTCCAGCAAGTCAATCAGGGATTATGATTTTATAAAGCTATAATATTTTTTTAAGCACAAACCCTCTCTCTGTGGCTTTGTTACATAGATGGAAGAAATTAAGTAACTGCTGACTGGTTAGATTGCAGATGGTTTAATTTTTGCTAAAAACTGAGCAACATATTGTATCCAATAATAAATGACTTTACCAAACCTGCAAAACCAAAACAGCTGAAGAAAATAATCCTGGGGTTGAACACACTTCAGACAAAAAAACCAGGCAGCTTGTAAATCCAGAGCAAGAATGTAGATTTCCAAACAGTAATAGTCAAACTTCAGCTTGAAAACAAAAGCATACTAAGATTATCTGCTGAGCACCCAAATTTCCCTTCTTGTAGACAAAATTCAGAAATACATTAACAATTTACAGCAGTTTTATCATAACTACTGACTGGATCAATTTTTATATTACTGCACCTACCAATAAACAATAATCTCCTACGCTGACAAAGAAGTTGGTCAAAAACTGGAATCCAACTCTTCAAGACACTGACAAAATGGAATCAAACATGACATTTTCACTGCAAACTTTGAAAATAAACGGATAAAGTCAAGATAATTTTTTCTTAAAAAAAACCAAACCAAACCAAAAAGACATTCTCTTCCCTTCAACAGCCCTGTATGCCACACTACATCATAGCCAGACCTATGGAAGCCATGCAATTAATGAGCCTGATTATTGATGCTGCTGAAGAAGAACCTAAGATTTTTAATAGATCCTTATCAACTGTTATGTTCACCACACTGACCACATCCATTTTGAGAATGTGTGCTTTTTCAACAGAAAAGCATTTCATCCAAAATAGTCTAAATTAATGAAATTGTCTAAATTACTGTCTTTATTGTCAGAAGAATGTTAAAGTTAGCAAACATACCTGAGGATGCAGAACTGGCAGGAATATTCTGATCCTATTTTCAGCTACTGTAAGAATGCAAGGAGGACAAACAAAATATGTATGAAACAAAACTGTTTACATCATTAAGAAGTTAAAAACACCACATATATTACGTACATATATATACATATATATATAGATGCTGGTTCAGTTGCTTATTTTGTGTCTTATCATAACCAGGTTCTATTTTTACATGCCTTGGGGTCCTTGTGAGAGTAGAAAAAATATCTTCCACAGTGACAAGAGTTCTGCACATAAATTTTGCATGTGAAAGATGTTTGTTCAAGAAAATATGTATCAGTCAGAGATCCCTGTGGAGAATGAAACATAAACAAAGTAAACAGAGCATATACATATCTTTACTTCTTCAAGAAACTTGAGAAGACACCACATAGGAAAAGAACTGCATTAAAGAGAAACTCCCAGCTGACAGCACTTGCTTTTGAGAACATACTAGGTGGTTCCTTAATAATGCAGCTCCTCTTCTGACAGACACATGTTCATCTGCATACTCAAAGCTTTATAAACACCAAGCTCAACCTAGCAAGCATAGTTGTTTACTTGAGGTTTAGCTATTACAATATTTGGTACAACTCTCTGTACCAAAGTGGAGGATTCAGCCACTCATTTATACTCTGCTCATTTGATTCTTGGCTACACCTTGAAAGCAGCTACTTTGCTTTTCGTTCTACGCACTGGGACACTACTAAACCTGAGAACTTCCCCAACCGTCACATAAAAGACAAAGAATGCTGATTGCTACACAGCTTTTCCAAATTATAAACAAGTAAATCAGCTTCACACATAAACCACCTCTGACACTGCATAACAATTTCTGTGGAGTAGCTCAAAACATTTCCACTCTGTTTTTCTTTGGTTCTCGCTCATTAATGCTGCTTCCTGTGAACTGAATTTGACTCACAAGTTGCCCATTAGGTAACAGTTATACATGAATATATGATACACAAGTAGAACCCTATAGTACGCCCTTGTCATTTTTTCCCCTTATTCTCCTCAAACACCTGTCAAATATTTACATGTATTGAAACTTGTCAAATATTTACATACATAGTCTGTATATTCCCTTTCTGGGTGCCTTATGGGCCAAGGACACTGAAATGTACACAGCCAACTTCATAGAAAGGTCCCTAGAAACCTCATTCAGCAGTTTACCCTAGGCATTAAGACGCATTATAGGAAATCTCAGAGGACTGAAATTTTTGCTCTTTATCCACAGAGCTGATGACAGAAAGTAGAGGACATGAATACACGTTTCACTATACTCAATTACGACTGTCCAGCTAACTTGACACTAGAGATCCAGTTAATAATATTATTGCATTCCTATTTACAGAAATACACCTTCTCATGGACAGATGTACTCAAAGTGAGAAGAGCCACAGTCAGCCTTTCATCACAGTTGCACCTTTTCATGCTGTCTTTGTTCTTACCTCATTTAAAAAAAAACCCTACAGTTTTGTATATTCTCCAAATTGTGTAGCATTCAAACCCATGAATTTTTACAACCTTGCATGAATACAGTACTTGCTGACAGGCTACAGAAACTTTGTGACAGAGATAATCCTTCCTATGATTTGCTCTCATCTGCTAAAGGCATACTTGATGGGAGTTAGCAATCACAGGCTGCCACTCAGCAAAGAAGTGTGATTCAAATAGAAACCATTTTAAGCACATCAGCATTGATAATTTTCTATTTAGTTGTTATATTTTCCAGCTCGATGAACAGAAACAACATGCCTTCTGCTTAGAGACTCACCTTAACACAGAAGGTGGATGTCTCTGGAGCTGTAAATTGAATTACTTTTCTTCCTGTTTCTCAATTAACAGAAAATGAACATGGTCTCTTCTGAGCTTTCATGTTGGCTGAGTTTCCCAGTCAGACCTCCCTGAAATATCAGAGCACCATTTGGGAGCTTCGTTTAACTGGAGTGAAAGATTGGAGTATCAGCATGGTCTGGATGATTAGGCAAGTAGGTGGGCGAATATAGCAAGGTGTTCTAAACATAGTCATGTGCCTTTGCAATCATCTCCTTCAAGAAAGAGCAGAGCATGGGAAGGTCCAAGCGATCAAACAGGCTTGAGATGAACTGGCAGAATCCCAATGTAGGTGCGTATTAATGCAACTCTATTCACTAGACAAACCAGAAGCCAAATTTTCTAGTAACTCTGTGGGGTGCATACTTCCTGTTATGCTGTTATATGCCACATTTTTTAAACAACTGTGCATAATCTTTAAACTGAAACATCTTTCTAGACAGTTTCAAAACTTCCAGGCAAGTGAAAACAGGAATCTCATTCACTAGAATTACGATTTGTGCTACACTATAATGCATATAACATTTCATTAATTTTTTTACTATGTTCTGAATGTGCTTGGATATTTTTGAGATATACTTGTTGATGTATTTCAATTTGATTCTTTTCTGTCACTGTTCTGGTAGGTGATAGAACAGTGTTTGAATACATGGACCTCTTCACTTTTCTGACACAAACTTGTTACTTTGTTTTTCATGCTTCTCATAATGGGTGAAGCCTAAAACATTTACTTTTTTTTCTCTCCTGCTACCTTCTCCCATTCCAAAATGTTTTCATTCCCATAGGTAATTTTCACTTCCAAATTTATTGTGTCACATCTGGTTGCATCAGCTAAAAATGTTCATTTCCGTGTTTTTCCTACTGATGTTTTTGCAACATTGTTATTCAGCCTCAGGGAACACTGTCTATGGTGGGTATGATTGCATTTCAAAGCTCAGTATGATCAAAATGGAATTATTACAATTTCCTAACTCACGTTTAGAGCTCCTAGTCAATATTTATCCTTACAGTTTTGGATACACGGACCAGCTAACCATGTTCAAATTCTGCAATATAAATTCTTCTCTGTCATTTCAGCCTCTCATACTTACAATAAGCTAATAATTATTCAGAATTACTCATGTCAGCTATCCAATTCAGAAATAGTTTAATAGTCTCTCTATTCAACTACTAATTTTGTTGCTATTTTTGTGGAAGAAAGATGTGGACTATGCAAGGACTCCAGCTTATCAAATGTCTTCTGCAGTCAAAAATACAGTAAATTTGTTTGCAATTTTGTTATTTCAGATATTCATTCATGAGTTCCAGACTGGCCCAGACATCCTCCAGCACACCAACAGTATGACTTTCAGGAGCTGGACTGAAAGTCCAAAGGTTTAATATTCTCTGGTGCTTCATTTTAAGATATTGTCAGCCGCCATGCTATCCTGATATGCTGAGTTTAAATATTCCAATAAATTTGCTAGGAAATCACCTGTAATAGGTAGCTTGCTTGGTTTTCATCTTTGCAATTAGTATTTTTTCTTCAAAATAGACAGATAAAATTGCTGCTGCATGCACAAAAGAAAATGCTTGTATTCAGTACAAATACAACGGGAAAAATATGTAGAGAAAATCAGATGCAATAAGTAAGGTGGGAAGATGGGAAGAAAAGGCAGTGGACTCCAGGAAAATGAAACTGTGAATGCTCCTTACCCAGGGGTACTGCTGATTCATAGCCTCTGCAGCTCAGAGAAAGAACTGGCTTGCAAAGACCACTTGCCATAGATTCAAGCAGCATTTCTGGATGTCATTTGATTTCTCTGAAAAGAACATTTTTAAAGAACTTTTCCACTAAGAGTCCACACTAGTAACTTCCTTTTCAACAGATCACTGTTTTTTGCTGAATGCTGCCTCGATTGTCTGTTCTAGTTCTGCTCTCCATTCCTCATTCGTCTCTTGCCTCACAGATACAAAATGCTCCTTCATCCATGAAGAATGAAATTTCTATCCTGGTGGTTTATTAACAGAACAGACAGCCTAGAAATGAATTGGCCATCTTCTGAGTCAGAAAAAAACCCAAAGGTTTTACCACTCTTGGGTTCAGATGCTGAGGTAGAAAACATTTTAGTTGATGACCAAATGCTAAGGAGCCCTTTGGAAAGTCAAGCGTGAGCTTGCAATTAATGTCTAGTCTAGTCTATACTGCATTATGCGATGGAAAAATGCTGAAAAAGGTAAAAATATAAAATCTTTTGGTTGTTATTTGAAACTGGATTTATAATTGCATGAATAGTATTCTCAGGAATATACAAAATGGAATAGCATTAGTCTGTAAGCATACATTCAAAGCTGAAGTGATGCAACCCTTTAAGACATATTCCACTGTGATATATATTCACCATTACAAATCCATGTTCATATCCTCTGGGAATTCAGAGGACCAAGTATTAGGGAAATACTCCAGTCACAGTTTTGAGGCTGAAATAGCAGGACGTTCATTTTTGCGTGGACAGTCACAACTGTATTTCTTTCTGTCTTATTGCATATTTAATGAAAGTTAAACTTAAAATATATCTATATATATTTATGAACATGCTTATGTTCAAATAATCACATTTTCCTAATACACATGAGTGTGTTAAATATTAAGAGCCTGATAAATTGGCTCTTTTAAAGCAGTGGTCACTATTTGCATTAGAATTAAATAGTCTATAAATACTAGAAGAAAACCTACTGGTTTTTTTCCCAAGTAGTTACATGTTCTGTTTCTTAGTACATTGAACATCCTGAGCAACAACTGTGTAAGACTTCTTTTGCTTCTTTGTCAAATAGTGGTTGCAATATGAACTTAAAAGTTATTTTTACATGACAGGGTACTCAAAAATAGTTTTGAACATAAAACCATTTCCCAGTTCATTAGTTTTTCAAACTTCTCAAAACTGCCAGTGTCAAACAAATGTTCCCTTTGAATGTTACCAATTTTTAATATTCCAATATGTTGCATAATAAAGTAACATCTTCAAATGAAGAGTTGCTTTGAAATGTGAAAGCTAAGCAATTCATAATTCAAACCTTGAAAGGTTTGGTGGAGGCTTCTTAGATTTTTATTTTTTTAAGGACAGTGTGTCAAAATCTATGAAGATCTAGATCAGTAAACCTGCCTACGTCACCAGAAATATTTGCCTATTTGCATATATTTCACTGAGTGCAATTCATAAGAAACTCGGAGGAGGTCATCCCAAAAATTACTAACAAAAATTCATAAATCCATTTTATCCTACTTTATTACTAGGTATCACCCTTTTCTTTCATCTATTTATGGCAAATCAGCACAAATTGAAATAGTTCTTAATATAAATGTGCATAAAGATACCTTGCAGCTAGCAAGTCATGGTATAATTCTGCAGGGTTCATGCACATGGAAAAAATGTTTATAAAACATACTAGTTTGTGTCCTCAAATAAAAGTAAGTACAAAGAAAGTCAAAGCAGAGTGGCATATTTTTAATGTTCTTTGGCCTCTCATAGTATTTCCACAGAATGACAGGATGATGGACCTATTACTGCTTTCTTGATCTAACATCCAGCGTGCAGCTGAAAACTTCCCAGGCCATAACAGACAAGTGTCTTAAGTACCATTACTGCTGAACTAGACCGTTTTAATTTCTGCCTTTGTCAGTCTGCAGTAACAAGCCTGTCTGGTCCATCACCGAAGGAAAAAAACACTAATCTTTCTGAAGACATCTGTTTGTAGTTCCAGACTTTATGCAGAGGACTCACAGAGTGGCTACCCTGCTCGTGGCCTTTTTGAGATATTATTAAAGCTCAGATGCCAAAAATTTAGAACCATACTGTACTAGATGATCTACAAATGTGAACCAAACTCCAAAGAAAACTCTCTTACACTCATATAGAAAGGAATTTACATCATCGTACTAGACTGAAAATAAACCAAGCAGGGTGGCAACTGAGTGCACAGTATGGCAAGGAATGAAACCCTGGATGCTACAGCCACTAAATTACTAAAATTCATCACAGCTGTGGTAACTGAACTGAAGTCATGAATATGAAGCTCCAGTGGTAACTAAACTTCATAGTACCTTAACAGAAATATTGAAACTGCATGTCAGCTAAGGTGTTTATTTTTGCAATTAGTTTTTTTGTACTGAGCACTGAAGGTTTTTTGCTGAATCATCAGATTTCACCTCAGCAACATCAGTGATGCCTAATGTTTTGGGGTTTTTTTAATGAATGAGGTTCAGCTTTATCCAACTGTTCACTGCCTCCCTTGGTGCTTACTTGTACAAACCCATTAAAGCGAACAGAACTACTCATGACAGTTAGTACCAAACCACCACCACCACTGACCCTGACTGGATTCATACTTTATAAAAAATTTTTGAATTCTTCTGAATGAAAGTGCAGTAACATTCATTTATAAAGGATATAGATACTGAGAACTATTAATTTTAAAGTGAATATAAAAGCTCTATTTATGTGTGAAATACCAAAGAACCATTAGATTTGGCATTCAAGTTTTCTTGCTTTGTGTGGTAGTTATGTACTAAAATATTCGACCTGTTCAGGTAGCTATGACTACGAGTGAAATACCATCTGTATTTCATGATCATTCAGTAAATAACTTCTGGCAGTGCAGTAAAAAGACTCATAAACTGTATGATTTATTGGATAATGGAATAACGTTCTTCTTTGCAGACCCAGACTTTAAATTTGATTTACCTGCACAGAATTTTTATAAGTTTATATACATAAGATTTATCATATTTCAAACATATTCTGAAGGAAAAATAGGGTGGTGCACTTCAGAAGAAACTTAAATTAGAAGCTCAAATTTTAAAGAAAAAAATTAGTCAAACATGTAATTAATTAAATAGCAGAAACAGCATTTTAACCCTTCACAGAAAAAAAGTTATTCAACTCTTCATATTAGGAATGACTTATTGATTAATAGAGCCTCTTCCTTCTTTGGACATGATTTACTTTGGTGACGTTTTGCATACATTTTTAGACACGGCTGATCTTACAACTGTATTATAACGACATGGGGAAAGGCTGGATTAAAGTTGGATCTGTTTGTTGGGGTTTTTTTCCACAGCACACCTCATTCTTCTGGTCCTTCGAATGTTGTTGTCATACATATTCACTGAGTGAAAACACTTCAAGTTTGATAGCGTTCCATGTCCAGTTTTCACTGAACAGAAGGTAAGAGATTTCAGAAGGTGCACTACAAAGAAACATTGTTCTTAAGGAGCTCCAAGGATAGGCCAACATCGTAAAGCACCTGCGTTCACTGATGTCACTACTGAGGAGAATACAGACACCAAATTTGGCTTTTCTCCACTCCAAAGCATACTAGGGGTCATAAATCCCCACATATACTCTGTCATATCTCTTGGCAGGTGTATTGTCATACTTTAACCCCAAGCGGCAACCAGGACCATGAAGCTGTTCACTCACTCCCTGCCCCCTCAGTAGGGCAGGGGAGAAGATTCAGGGGAAAAAAGGTAACCTCATGAGTTGAGGTAAAGACAGTTTAATAGAACAGTAACAGAAGAGAAGATAATAATAACAGTAATGATAAAAGAATATACAAAATGAGAGATGCAATACAGTTGCTTACCACCCAATGAACGATTGCCCAGCCCGTCCCAAGTAGCAATCGCAGATTCCTGCCCCTGGCCAACCCCCATTTATGTACTGAGCATGACATCTATGGTATGAAATATTCCTTTGGCCAGCTTTGTCCTGTCTATGCTCCCTCTCAGCTTCTACAGGAAGCTGAAAAAGCCCTTGTGTTAATTTAAGCATTACTTATCAACAACTAAAACAGTATGTGTTATCCACATTATTCTCATACTAAATCCAGAACACAGCAGCTACTAGGAAGAAAATTAACTCTATCCCAGCTGAAACCAGGAAAAATATTTACAAGTATTGATGGTTAACCACTGATGAAAATAACTAAGTCTCCCAGGTAAAACCCCTCTTTTCAAGTAATCTTGCCAATCTGTTGAGATCTATGACATTTTCAATCCAATAAAACTGACTTTGTTGGAAGTACTTAAAAGATTTTTTTACTGCAGTATCTGACACAGCAATATGTCCTTCCAAATCACCAGCTCTCTCCCCCTCCCTTGGTCCATATTTCAACAACATAACTTACACTGACTATAGTAGGATATCATGCAGATAAAGATATTATTAAGTAAAAGAATGTACTAATCAGTCCATATAAAGATATTGGTGTCCACCTACCCACTAATTCTCTTGGAGTTTCATCCCATGCTAATGGATCACATGGACAGGAATTAGTTCAATTACAAGCATTTTTGAATTTAGTGGAGGAGCTAAGCACAACTATGAGGACAGATATATGATAAACAATTTTACAGTCGAGTCAAACAGTTAATCAATTTGACAGTTATGTATTCTTGCATATCCTAGCTCCATACAACTCTATTCAGTGCCTGAAGTGTTAACAAAAAACAAGAGAGCTATACTCCAATAAGTCCAATGCTATCTTACCTCACTGCATAAAAAAATTTAAGCTTAGTCACAAAATTCTACACCTCCTCCATCTCCAGTTAAGCAGTACAAGTGATGGCTGATAACATTCTAAAGTTCCATGACTAGCCCCCCTAGAAATAGTAGGCCATGTAAATAAATATATTGGCACAGAACACACAGGCATATTATATAACCATTAACCAGAAAATGGAAAATTAAGATTTCAAGTTTTTCTACACGTAGGCCACGTCTAGAAGTCAGCAGGAAACTACTGTAGCAGAGCACAAGGCAGACTTTCTTTTATTATTTGAGTTTGCTTGGAAAGTCTGCTTAAGATTATATCACATTTCCAAAGTGTGTGCTGTGTGGAGAGAATAAATAATTGCATTTCCTATCTTTTTTGTGGTTACTAATACATATTGATTTAGAAAAGCAACATTTAGTCTGACGATTGCTCTCAGAACAATCCAGAATTTTCATCATGTCCAGAATGAGCATTAAGGCAAGTTGCCATAGATCATCTGCTGAATAACTAGTCTGACTACAAACCTTTGTTTCACTTTACTTTTTTAGTTTATTTTCACATTACCTGCCTTTCTGTTGTAATCAAAACGTGCTTTTATGTGCTAAACACAGCAAGTGGTTACACTGTTGCATCTCTTACATAAAAACTGAATTAGAAAATTAGAGAATCATTCTTATTCTCATTCTAATTTTTCTGGGCCGTTCTACCCAAACTAAAGACCATCACCTCGTGATTGTTGTCATTTTTAGCATTATTCTGAATCCTATTTACCAAGAACAAGAAATGAAACATTTGGTCTTCAAGTTATTTGAATTTCACTAGGATTTTCCTATTTGTCTATCTAGTAAAGAATCGCCACACAATCTTGTAGTCATTCTAATAGTGTTAAAAAACTAACTGCATGTGGGGAATTACAGAATGTGAAGTTGAAACCACAGAGCTTGGCCTGACAAGCTGATAGTTTTGGACTAGAATCTTGTATTCAACAACCAAGTCAGAAGTTTCTGAATAAGAAAAGAAAGTCATAAAAAAACCCGAGCACAACAGTTCCGCAAATTCATATTTGTTCGTGAGCCCCGTATCCACATAACAGCTCGTACCTGTTACACAGAAACGGATCACCTTGTTTTTAGATAAACATAATATACCATAGAGAATGTGACCACCTGATCAGTAGCTTATTGCAAATCATTGTATTATTACTATATCTGTGTGAATCTGAGACAGATCTTAAATTTATTAGACTAGTATTTATCCATCCTATGAGATAACTTACTTACTTTTAGTATGCTCCGTACTTCTCTTCAGTGTAATCCCTGTGTACTGGAAAAAACAGGTCCTCCACAGACCTAATGCTGCAGCTCAAGAGAGCTCTGGCAAATCCTGATATTTTTCTTGTTTTGAAGTATACCGGCTTTACAGCTCAAAGAGGCCCCGTTACTGAAGAGACAGCATTTGCCTTTACCTGTTGCTCTCACAAGGCTCACAGGATTTTTAAGGACACATGTTGACATATGACAGTGTCATACAACACTGTCAATCCTAGATAACTTTAACCTGTGCTAAACTGTCAAGTTGGTCTAATCTACTATCCACACTGAACTGAATAATAAGTAACTGTATTTTTCACACATGATTTTGTTTTTCTTTTACTCTTGATCCCATTTAAAAAAAAACATTGTTAATGGCCACCAGAATCTAAAGCAGCTGTTAGTAAAAATGTACAAGCAACTTAAACATACAAATCATGTGAGTATTTGTGCACTTTGGTTATTAATTTCAAGCACAACTGTGGTAAACAGTCAGGCGTAACTGCACTTACATAATCTTAAATTTATCTCAAGCACACGAATGAGAAATTCAAGAGGTTATATATAAGCAAGTGGAAAGAAAATTCTATATTGTAGTGCTTGAAAGCTGTCATAATTGTGAAATTCTAGAAGGCGTGTCTTAATGCATCACCGTATGCCATTTTCAGCATAATTTATAATACAAAGGGATATTCTGTATACAATATTCTGCTCATTATACAGTTTGTCAGACTTTGTCAGAATTTTAACGTTCACAATATTCAATAAAGTATGGTCACATGCCTTTGCGAGACACTGTTCAGTCTTTGTTTAGCAGATCATTATGGACCTTCCCATGATGAGAAGAATAGGATGGAAATGACCAGATTATTGAGCATTGAAATAGTTCTATATGCTGAGAAGCATCTTTCATGACTCACACAATATTACAGATAATTAAAAATCTGATAACTCATTTTGTGGCAGAGATATTAGTGAGCATAGAAAATGGTACAAATTAATCAATTCCATGGTACAGAACAGAATATGAAATGCAATTTAATAGCTGCTATTACTACATGAAGATAACTGTGCCAGCCTTATCTAAATATATCTATACTCACACATATATACATATACTGCAGTTTACAAGCAATTTATGAAAAAGAAGTTCCTCACAAATTACTACATGAGTACTAAATATCTAAAACTAAAGATACCTTAATATGTAAACTATCTAAATAATTCAAGATATGTGGGGTGATTGGTACGGAAGTGCAGAAAGTTCCCATTTTGGAACTGTATGGTTCTCTGAGACCTTAACAGACTAGTTAAGGTGATGTACTATGGCTTGCTTTCATTTCACGTGATTTCATAGTGTTAGATTCTCAAATGCACACAGCATGCAGACTCCCATCTCCCATTTGTCCTTTAACTACTCAACTAGGCACCAGAGCAAAAACCTTGATTCCACCATAGCAAAACTCATCAAACCTTCCTTAATCTGTTAGCTCCATTTTAACAGACTCCCAGAAATGTTTCCTGCATTTGCCACCTTACTCTCAGTTCACATTAAAATTCCCAAACCAAACTGAAACTCTGTAAGGATCAATACCTTACCACAGCCTGGGAACAACTGTGCTAATATAACTCACTATTTCCAGGAGAAAGTGGCTATCCTAATCATGACTCTAAGTTTCTGAGTACGTGCCCTGTGCGTTCAAATCAAGAAAGAGATTCAAACTAAACTAAATATTCATGTAGTTATTAAAAAAAATACACCACATGGGCCACCTTCTTTCCAGCTCAATTCTTGCAGGCTTACTTACTGCCTTCACTGGCCTATTATCTTGAAATTCATGCCAGGTTTGTACCTCTCTGGGGTACAGCTAGGCACTCTGTGTGAACATAAAACTAAATCATGCAGTTAGCATTTCACTATCATTCAACATGAAAACAATTTCAACTGTTCATTCCTCTTATATTAGATTCAGCTCAAATTTCTGCTTATGCTATGAACTTTTATGAAATTCTTTATAATATCCAATCCATCCAGAAAAGATACACTTACTGTTTTGTGTCTTTATTGAGGTAGACGGACAGTTTCAGTCTCAGTTTTGTCATTGTGCCAGACCTTCTCTGCATTCATCCCTCCTCCTTCTATCTCCAATTATTTTGGCTACAGGTAACATGGAGTTCTGTTGTTATTTCAGAATGTTTCTACTTTGAATATCATTTGGAGCAATATCCCCTTGTCAAAACATGAATGGATGGCTCTAAAAAGCTTTTCTTTCTGAAAGTAAGTTATAACCATGTGTCATGGTTGCATGATTAGTCTGATAAGCAGGAACATCTAGAAGAAAACACCCTGATGTATTTCGCTATGGTTTGAACATAAGCCACCTATGCACATTATTACAAAATCTGTACGAAAACCAAGGTGGTGTGATATATTAACTGAAGTATCCTAGTTGCAAACATCTACAAATTTTGTTGACATACACCCATGGTTTTGACACTGAAATGAATTCAGACATAAAAATTACTTGATGTATAAATAAATGAAGCAAATATATTTTAGATGGACTTGGTGCACTTCCGTATAAAACTACTGCATTGAGCCTGACTGAGAAACCACTGAACGTTTAGGAATTAGTGATTCACCTAACAGTTTACCTGAGCAGGCGCATGACTGTGCCGTGCTGCCCACCCAGTGTGGCTTTCAGCCCTGCACTGGGCTGCACAAACCCCGCAGCTGCAGGACACCCTCCACCAGATCACTGCAAGAGGAGTCTGAGGGCAGCGCCACTTGGTACCACCACTAGGCTACCTCCCTGGCCTTGCTCCGTCTAGAAATGCAGCAAGACAGTCTCATGCAACTGCAAGCACACCGTGGGAAAATCCACCTGGCCTCCATCCAATGCTGCATGAATACAGCATGCCCAACATCTAAAGGGACATTAAGATTTACTCGCTAACCATTTTCCCCTTTTTATTTGGTCTTATTAAAGCATTCAGTCTTATTATGCTATTTGTTGTCGGGTCTTTCTGAGATCCAGACAGGACCCCGCACTGCGTCTCTATCTCTTGAGACCCCCTGCCCCTTCGCCGAGTGCAGAACAATGGCTGTGTTTGATGTACTTCCCCACCTGCTTCCAATTTGCATTGGACAACCCCACACCACATTAGAGCTCAGTGGGACATAGATGGCAGCAACTCCGGACAGACTTGGCTTCTTATCCAGTATCCTGTATTCCACGCTAAGGCCAGACAGAGCCACGTCAGGTGAATTCAATTAAGAAAACCCCACCACAGCCAAGCGCCACTGACAACATCTATGGATCTTGCTCATAGTCCAAAGTATTTTTTCCACAGAAAAAAACACCTCACACAGAACCTAGCCGTTAATACAGTCTATTTGGTTTCATTTATCTTCGCCTTTAATACAGAGCAAGTTTCTATCAGTCAACTTAAAAATAGCAATTTCCCAACAAGGCTTTTATTGCTAAAATATGTTATATAGATAAGGAATACTTGAAAGCCTAATGACTTCTTAGTAGATCAATGATAGCATGTAAAGGTGTTTGTCTTTTTAAGGGGAAAAACAAAGGTTTTTCAGCTCCAGTCTCATTTCCTTTGAATATTCTTTCAAAATTTAAAAAAAAAAAAGTTAGCAAGACTTTATTTAGTTTTAACAAGGTCAACAGACCAAAGAAAAAATGAAAATGAAAAGAAACAGCTGGTACCAGAATGGAGGAGGAATAAAACTGAAAAGCAATATATGCTTGAGAATCACAGGATTTCTCTATTTGAAACCTCAACATTATCAAAAACTTTCCCCCAAAATCACTCCCATTTTAAAGTTCCATGTTTCCTTCTCCTCAATGGATTCTGAATTCAGCCTGTCCACAGCTTTTTGAGTAATCTTGGACACTCCTTATATTGACCACCCCAACACACCCTCCAGTCACTACCAATACCACTATCTGCAGTTTAAGACATCGCCAAAGGTTGGCTGAGTAGGACTCTCGGACTTCCAATGCTTCAGCACATAAAGGATTAACAATATGACGCTTGTTTAAGAAGTGACAAATTCTGAAACATAAAGGTCACATGATCTCAGAACCACCTAGGTATCAAAATAAAAATTTATTTCCATGCAGATTTTTATGATAGCTGTCTTCGTTTCTTAAGGGAATTGTCCCAGCTTGACTGAAATGACACGTTGTGAGATACTCAGCAAAAAGTGAACGTGAGCAGTTCTTGTACTTATGGGTCACCTCTGTCAGACTGTGTTGATAAATAGAAAAGTTGGTCAGCACACAGTAAGGAAGATTTCTTTAAAATTAAGCACACCCTACAGAATACTTTCTGTCTGGAAGATACTGAAGTATAAGACAACTTCTTCATTAACAATATTGAAAAGTTTACTGGGCATTGCAGGAGAAAAAATATTAAGAGTTTTACATTTTACGTGGTTATACAGTCTGGTACATACCTCAGGATTTATACCAAAGTATCATATAAATATGTGAATTGTTCCTTCAGTTGTAGCCATTATTTTAACCCCTTGGTTAAACACAAGAAAATGTTTATCATAAGGGTTTGTTGCATTTTCAGAAGTAGTTTGGAGCTTACTGTAGATGGGCAACATCCAATTTTTCAATAATTGCAGATAATTTCTTTTTTTAAAGGACTGAAAATGCAGCTTACTGAAACTTACATATTAGTCTACATTTTTTTTCCAAAAGATTACAATACTCAAAGTGAAAATTCTATTAAATCTAACACATACAACATCATGGAATTTTAAAAGCCTAAATTAAGAATTAGCACCGACCCCCACTTTTAGTGTTTTACCCCAGCATTTTAGTTCAGAAATAGAGAGAGGAGGTAAGAATACACCCTAACCAACGATACATTGAAAGAGGTAAAATTCTATTGAAGCTCAACAGGCTTTTTCTGTATTCATAAAAAACCCCCACTATCTTCTTGTGGCAATTTTTCTCCCCACGTTTAGACNTATAGGAATGAAAAACAGAATGGGAACTGGGAAGTTATTCCAAATTTTTGATTCTTAGAGCTCACCGATGGTCAGAAAGTCAGAGAGAGATGAGGCTGGGCCCCAGAATGGAAAACAGGTTCTTCCAGTCTTTACCACTACTTTGTTTTATGTCGGTGAATAAACATCACCTTACTATAACACCCCACATTAACAGTTTACTGCAGTAGTATCAACAGGGCTTTAGGAGCATACTCATACTTTAATACACGTGTTAGCAAACCAGGAAGAGAAACCAACAAAGACAACTATTCCCTCTGAGCCTGAATGCCAGACTGCCAATTCAAAACTTGGATTATAAAACCATCTCTTAGGTCCAGTGGGAAAATTATGTATTAGCTACTTAGGGCTTTTAAGAAGGCACAGTCAGTCATGCACCAAGGGCAGAACTTGTCTTTGGGGTTTAATTCACAAACTTTTGGGGGCATTATCAGGAGATCACAGACTTGTGACTCCATACACCAGGTTACTGTCTCCAACTATCAGGATTTCCCATGGAAAGAGCAATAATAAGATACAATAATCAAAACCGCAGACAATGGAGCAGAAGGCTTGAAAGAAAATGCATCATTGTGGTAAACACTGTTGCTTCAGATGCCACTAGAGTAACTATGCAATTCAAAAGGCTTGACTTTAACAATTGGCAAGTGTTCTGTATTACTGCTGGTTTACCACTTGCTGAAATTGTTTTAGTAACAGTCCTTATGAATTTATTACAGAATTCATCTAGCAAGGTTTTAATTTTCATGAGATATGTTAGCTCTAAAACCATGAGCCTATCAGAATTCTTTTTGTTCAGAAAGCCTGCACACAAACAAGATTACAAATACCAAGATAATTGACTTTACTGAGGTTAGTGTAATAATAAAGTTTTCTGCTTTATGTAAATTCCTATAAAAACTAGATAGACCAAGTAATCACTGATGATATTGCCAAACACTTGCACAGAAGCAGTGTCATATTAATAAAGCATTTCTGAGTTGCTTCATCCTGCAAAGAACGTAAGTGGAGCGTGGATGAAATATATATCAGCATCCACCAAACTGGAATACCTAATCCCATGTAAAAAATCATGCTGGTAATCCACCTTTTCATCTAAATAAGCAGAAAAGCTATATATAAGTAAGATTCACTGTACACAAAAAATGCATTTTTTACCCCTAATTCATATCAATTTCAGCCAAGCATAAGGGGTATATGATTTTATCTAAGAGCAGACCTGCTGATTCAGTGGCAATTGTTCTCAGGATTACCTCTGATTATTATGGATCCAACAGGAAGCACATGGACCAGAACTCAGAGAAATGAATTAATCCGAGTGAAACCAAAGCAGCAGTTAGTTACAGAATGAAATTCTGACACAGTATCTTCCCAAAGAATGACTTTATAAAGTATTAATGGAGTGTGCCCACTGTGGCAATACGAGATGAATTTATCCCAGAGGAATATAAAAAGCAGCATCTTCCCATAATAGGGCAGAGACAGCCTTTTTTCTGTCTTTTTAGCTACAATGAAATTGCATCCAGTGGTGAGATACTGTGGCGCTACATCAGATTGTTACTGCGGGAATATTGGTGGCAGCCATCGCTGCAAGAAGTTTTTAAATATAATGAAGTAATAATATGAAGGGGGAGGGGAAGTTTCAGAGCAGCTTTGTGTGTGTACTTGTTATTCTTGCCACTTGCTGTGAAGATCACTGGGAAAGGTCACTTGAATCCAACAGTTCACAGCATCATGAACTGCTGGCTCAGATAAAGGCATTAGACTGTGGAAGATGATAATACGTTCTTCCTTCTCCAAGATATTAATCTAAGCTACACCTCTTGATCCCTACACGAGAATTTTAATTTGCCCAGCAAGAATAGCACTGAACAACATCAAAATATTTTCTTTTGATAGTGGTGCAAAATCACAGAGAGCCTTTTAATGAACCATTTAAATCTTACTGTTTACAGCAGATTAGTGTGCCCATGCAGTGTAGCCAGGGTGTAAGGATACTCACTACACCATAATATGCAATAAAAATGGATGCTATCAAAAATCACCTCCACACAACTATGTCTGACACTGATACCTGAAAGTTGCTTATTAGCATCACCATACTTTTCATGACTCGCATCACTTGACCAATTGATGTCATAAATAAATTGCTGGGTTTCAGCTTGTTTTCCCTTTTTACTCTACTGTTTTCTTGAAATAACTCATTTTAACACCCTCTGCAAGGAAATTATGACAAACACCCCTGATACAATGGGGAAAACTCACAGTACTGACCTATGTGTAAACATGACTTTGGGAAGGATGTTTCACTTTCATTTCTTCCACAGCTCCTCTGTACAGAGTAATTCATGATTTAACAATACACAGACTCTCTTGATTCCAGTAATAATTTCTGGAAATGAGGCTCAGGTCACCCCTACATCTTTTAGGAATGTAATTAAATTGAACAATATATAGAAAATACTGTTTCTTTTCTGTATGTTTAGCTGCAAAGTAAAATATTTTAGTGCAAGATATTTTACCTGGGCATCAACATTCAAAATCCCATGAAAGAAACTTCAGGATTTGTCTCATCCTTGACAAGATTAAGCCAAGCTTTACACATTATGCATTAACCATCCAGGTTAGCACTTTTTGTATCAGCTGCAATATTGCCCAAGCTCTCAAAAAACCATAGATCACGAAGAACAACATATTGAAGCATGATCCCCAAACTTTTTTTTTTAAAAAAAAACACACCAGAAAGACAACAAATCATAAAAAATAAAATGTAGTACGATTTTTCTGGCCTTACTCTTTTTAGATTTTGATGATTATTCCATCAGTATTTCTCAAGTGGAGATCCAAGAAAGAAACACAGCTTAACACCTATAGCAGAGCTACCTCCTGTTCTCCACATGTGACATTTTCAACATTTTAAAAACTATTGAAATTATGTTTTTGAGCTATTCTGCAATTTTATTTTTTTTTCCAAAACAAGAGTAAACCATGAGAAACATTTTGAATTTTTCCCTTTTAACACTGCAAAATCAGTCAAAAAGCTGTAACACTATTTAGTATCTGGCTGTAACAGTAATTAGCAATACCAAATGCAATAAAAATGGTCTTATAAACATTCACAACATGTAATTTCTTTTGTATCTTTATGCTAGATTAGGAAAGAAAAAAAAATAATTCTGTGACAAAAAGTACTAGAGTAAAAGCAAATCATTACAAAGCTGTATAAATCAGAAACTTTGAAATATGCAAGATTAATCCCTTTTTCCTTGTTTTTTAGCATTACTAGATTAACTTTTTTGAGCAAGGTCTAGTTACCAATAGCTAGCCCAAATTGTCTTTTGTTTAGCAACATACTATATGTTATGTTAGATATGTATCACTTACATGCAATGCAAAGCTAGCTAGAACTAGTTTAAAGAATCACTATCAGGATTTTGAAGTACATTATCGTAACTATTCCCTGCTCTTTTTTCATATCACAGAGATGGTTGAAATGGAAGTATTGCACGGCCTTGTTTGAAAAGATATTTGCATCAAAAGCCCTAATTACAATTAATACTAAAGCATTAGCTGGACTTAAAAACCATTTAATAAGAAAGGAGAAATAAATACCACTAGCTTTCCAGGATTACCAGTCACACAATAGCAGCAATATTCAGAGAAACCACTGTGGTGAAATTGCATAAATAAGTCACAGCCTGAATCATGTTTACTTGAGATTTATCTGTTTACACTAGGTAAATTTGAGCAATGGATTGTTAAAAGTAAAAATACTTAGAATTTACTCAGAGTAAAAAGCCAAATTTAACAACAGCATCCCTATTCCTAACAATATTTACGTATTTACAGACATTTGGGAAATCTCTTTCAAACTGAGTTATCTCTCACTGCATTTCCAGCGTGAGGGCTTACATTTACATCGCAGCCAAACTTTTATCATATATCACCTTGAAGAAAATAAAAGGAACTATGTAAATTTGATTACAATATTAAAAATTTTAGGACCATATTTTTAGAAGTACTATAGTGCCTTTAAAATTTGGTTCTTCGGGGGGGGGGGGGGGAAAACAAAAAAAAAACCAAAACCAAAAAACATCCCAAAAAGTAGCTCACAAGCCAATAAAAAATGGCTTTAGAGGTGATACGGATCCAAATCAGAGAACTAAAATTCTTCATCAGATCTGTCAGTGGATTTGTATATGACTTAAGAATCACTCTGTCTTCTGTGTTTCCACAGTGGGTAGCCAAAAATACCAAGTTTCTGCCCACTGGATGGGAGCATCAGATAAAGCTCAAAGTAGCAAATTTCATCATTATGTGGTCACACAGACAGCGAACTTGGTCAGAGAAGTCATGTATGGTATGAAATTGTGCTAGGCAGATCACTAGAAAATACACTTACCACATGTATTTTCTCACCTGTGTCAGGGATTGATGCGGAGCAGCACCTTAGAAGTAAGAGACTGTTCTGTTAACATTTTCCCATATTGCCCAGTACCAAAGCTTTGATGCATAATACCACATTATATTTTGGTAGGTACCTACTAGAGAGAAAATTACAGAGGCACAAGCCTTAAGTTAACTAAAATTCGACATTTCATCTGAATGTGTGTCCAGAACAGTATTTAAATTCATTCCATATGACTGCACAGTGGGATATGTCACTCATTTTTTAATCTATTATGGAAGAAAGAAAAATGGTCTATTTGTTTTTTAGAGTGCAAAACCCCCTTGTTATACAAGGCTTTCAAATGACTGAAAAATTCAAAGATAAAAAGAGGATGCATCTGCTGACAGTTGCAGTGCAAACTATGTCTGTTCTTTGAAGTTATTTGACAGAAACAAGTAATTTAAGAACTACTTCTCTATTTATAATATTTTTTGCTTAGAAATGACCTTTTATTTCTCATCCAATGTAATGAAATACTTGAAATACCCATACATGCATACACAAAAAATTCATAGTAGTGAATCTTTTAAAGATTGCTGTTGCATTCAAGGTAAGTTTTCTACTGAATTACAATAAATTACTTAGACTTTACTAATTCCAGCAGTCTTAAAAGAAAACCTCTTTCTAGTGCTCTGTGCATCTTATTACTTTGCATAAGAACAGGTAAAATCTATTTGATTCTGCTAAAGATGTATTTCTCAAAAGAGGAAATGAACTACCCTATTCCACTGATTTCTGTCTGCATAAACTCTCGCTGGGATGACTTTTTGTTTCTGTGCATTGTTTTAGGGCCCTAACACACAGCAGTGTTTTTATTACATTCTTAAAAATGTTCACATCACACATTATAATCAAAACATACATAGTGGTTACAGACATTCATGTCAGTACCGCATTTACTTTATGCCATGAGGTAATAATAATATTTTATATTATACCATAGAATCTCAAAGCATTTAAAAGCATTAGCAAGTTAAATTATATAACGACTTCGTGAACTAGGTTCACTTCAAGGTAACTTTCTACTTTAATGAAATCATTTTTATGACTAATGTTCTGCTTATTGAAGAAAAACCACTGGAATTAAAAAATATTAAGAAATTGTCCAGCAGGAACAATGTTATAATTCAGTCCAAAACCTCACTGTAGAATATTCGCAACGTCACTACTCTCAGAAAATGCTGTAAAATTACTAATGTTATTGATCATGATAAGCATAATTTTATGTTACTCTGATGAAAAACAGTCAGAATGCAATAAATGGCCAGTGCAGTTTGATTTTGGTGTAATACAATTTCTTCAGTTCTTATGACTAGAAAATAAACTAGACAGCTGCAAAACTTTCTAAAAAAGTTATTCTTTAAAAAAAGTTCTTGAGATGAAAGACCCTGTATGTCAGCTTTTGTTAAGGTGTGATCTTTTTCCTACTAGGATTAGAGAAAAGTTTCACATTAACTTCACTGGAAGCGGGACACTATTGTGTACATTGGTAACACTTTTTATTCACAATTTATAAAAAAATTCCAATCAACAAGATATATGTAATTGCTAGAATACAACACACAAAACATAACAACAATTTTACCAATGCAAACCAAGACAAATTTCATTTAGTGTTGTTCTATCATCACTGTCAAAAAAAACCCCATAAATGAGCAGGTCTTGCACTACTTTGGAAGTCACAAGCTCCCCAACTTCCAAGTTTTAAAAGCATATTTCAGAAACACACTTTCATTTTTGAAGTCTCAGCACCCATTTACAAACACAAGGAGTGGCTAGCGAAATGCACCAACCATTCTTAATCTTCCAGTTATCAAAAGGATACCTGGGGAAGAAGTTCCTTGTGAGGTACTATGGTCAGAGATCAACTCATTTCTATGTTCATAGTACACCTGGAAGCAAACTGGAAACCACTGCTGAATGGGGAAGGCAAATAGTATCATTTTGTACTTGCTGGATTCTAAACAATGCCCTCTTATTTGAACCATTGCCTGAATATCATCCAGCTGTGAATAGCAGAAGTAGCTTTCAAGAATACTTGTGTAACTCCATGACTTGGAGGACAGCGTGCGATTTCATCGAACTGATGAGACTTAAGATAAAAGCTTATTGCATCTTCCACAATATTTAATAAAAGTTGTTGAGGCATATTTTCAAATCAGTAGTGAATTTGACATTTACCATATGTTCACACACAGCTTTCCTCACTGTATGAACAGTATAAAACCTTCCCATAAAGTTCCACTAATTAAATTAAAATAGAAAATGACAAAGTGGATGAAGAGCTGACAGGTTTCATAAGTGCAAATCAGACTAAGTGTTCATCTTAAATCCTAATAGCACCATCTGATGGAGGATCATCACAATACTACAGAAAATATTCAAAGTGTGCTAAAAATTAATTAATTTGAAAATGTTTTAATACACTTCTTAATTTGTGTAAGAGACTGTAAACGTAAGTATACAGAATAGTGGTGATCTGCTAAATAAACTTAATGTAGGTTTTGACATTTTAAGTTAATAAAAGTTTTGATTTAGTAGGAAGCAAATCCAGTCTGAGGCTAAGCCAAAAGGAAGAAAAACAGTTTCTTGTCAGTACTCTTTCCAGACATCTCCTTCCATAAAGTCTGGGTAATAAATCTAAGCACATTTGGTATCCAAGTCTTAATTGCTTGTAGACTCTCAGGTTCCAGATATCCCTTAAAGGATACTAAGTAGAACACAGGGGTCACCCAATATCAGAATGGTGTAAGAGAAGAATGCAGGCATCACAAAGGTAACGCCGGAGGAGAAAACTAAGGGGATGAGGGAGCTATAGGCAAAACATACCAAGTATCTAATCAGAAGGATGGTATGCCACAATTAAATTACGTGAATCTAAGTAGTTACACAACATTTAAAACAGTTGGGATTACAGTTTTTCCAAGAAATTTTGATGAAACATAGTTCCTTCAGAAAAATGTCATGGGAAATTAGTTTAACTATGTCAATATTTGATACTGAAAAAATGCAAATAAATTCCTCTGTTTCAGAATGATTCTTCATCTTTTTCTGTGTGTTTTAGTATTAGTTAAAAACTTCTATCAACTTCCAGTTGTTTTCTTTTTTTTTTTCTTTGTGGAGAATTCTGTGATTTTTGAAAATTAAATACATCAAAACCAGCAACTGTTTTCACAAAATTAGGCAGTTAAACTAGTAAATAGTTATACAGCAAACAGACCACACAAAAACGCTAATAAGGCCTTTTCAAGGTTTAATACCACTTAGCAGCTAAAAAGGTGATCAATGCATACATTTTTGGCATACACATCCCAAATGAACACACAGAAAGACTAGAGTCTTTCAAAAAGAATGCCTCTTTCTTTTTGAAGAATGAAAAAAATATTTTCATTTTTTTCGTTCTCTTTTCATTTTGAAAAGAAAAATTTTCTTTCATCTAGAAATCACAAGAGTATTTCAAGCCAAACACGAGCTTAAGTTAAAGAGGAATATTACAAAATTAAGAAGCAACACTGTACCTAGAATATGAGTGCAGCTGCTATTTTACTGTTCAGAGTCACTCGCTAAACACTGAAACAGCAAGGGGGAGAACGGATACTTTATAAAAACATAGATAAAACTAACCTACTTATCTAAGTATTAGGAGTCTTGTTAATGTTTTAAGGGACAGTATCATCAGGGCTATAGACATTTCAGCCTTCTATTTAGCTCCTGATATTTCCACTGAAATTCTCAGGCTTTCTTTCCCTTTTATTAATTCCCATCATTCCCTTGATGTATGCTTGAAAAACACTAACTCCATAAATTGATTCCTCTCAATATAAAGTCTGAAACATAGTAAAAACTAAGCATTCTTCTGATTCTTGAGAGCCAAGTGGCTGCACTCTCTCCAATCAGATGCTGTTAGATACACCTTAAGCAGCTTACAACATAAATCAATCAACAGTCATCACCTCTAATAAAGAATAGCAATGGGCCTACACTATGGTTTACATTACGAAGTTTAGGAGTTGTTGCAACATTAATTTGCATAAAGACAGGCACAGACAGTAAAAGAGATCTGCACTTTGAGGAAACCATCACCTCGATGTATTTTGTATGTTATATAGATACCCACTCATCGAACAGATGAATCTTCTCCATAGATGGGACATGACAAATGTTAGAACTTACCAATTGTTTTAAAATATAACAAAACCTTTTATTTTTCTACTTTCCTAGCCTCACAAGTAAAAAACGCTTGAGAGAGTGGTTCTGCTTATGTCTTCATTGTATAAAGAACTTACAAAATCTGACTAGAATCAAAAGCAATAGCTACCATACCACTGTTTTCACTACTGTTCCTGCTACTGTGTGTGGAGTAGATAAAAGATTCCCTCCCACTGCAGCTCAGGATTTCAGACGTCAAAGCTGTTTGCATAGTTCCATGCTAATAAAATGAAAAATCTATGACACCAAAGACACAGTCGTAGAATATTTTTGCTTCATACCTCACATCATCATTCATAAACAGGATTTACTATGCTTTGCTGTATTGGATGGCCCTTAAACTCAAGGGCTCCTCATCCAAACTCATGCAGGAAAAATAAATTCACAAAGAACAGGCCTTCCCTTTGGCAACGTCAAGTGCGTGCAGTTCAGATTGTTTCTTTATTGCCAAATTAATTACCTAATCCTTAAATACCTTCACACATATTGAGGTTAGCCCAAACCCTCAGTTTTTCTACCTTCTGCCATGTCTGGGCAGGCTCCTTCACCAGAAGCCATTGATTCTACCAGATCTGAACACATTCCAGATGTGACCCCTTCTCTTTTTATTTTAGCTCAATAGCTTTTTTTCCCTCTCCGATTCTCTAAAAGGTGAATAATCTAAAAGGTAAAGGTGAATAATCTAAAAAGTTACTTTAACTTTGAAGATTCCATACACTTTTCCCCTTTACTGTAGTACAAGCCCAAGAGTAAAACTGTTAGTCCAAACCATCTGCTCCACTATCAAAAGTGAAAACAAATGATCTAATGCAGGACTTCATTAGCATACATATTGTTAACCATCATAGCAGTATTAAATAACAGCAAAATGGGGAAAACTGAAAAACGCAGTGACAGGTGCTTTAGACAGAACCAGACAGAGGAAAATGTAGAGGAATCTAGAAGAGAAAAATTTAATTGATCCCACAAAGACATAAAAATCCACATGGATTGGATTTTTTCTGCCCTTGTAATAAGAAAAATATGAACTGGTGAGCATTGTGACCTGTTGACCTCTGAAATTAGGAGTACCTTTAGTTCCTAGCAGATACTCTGAAGACAAGAAACCTATATTCTCCAAGAAAATTCTGTTTATTGTTATTTATCTGCTAAAAAAAAAAAAACACCACCACCACCACCACCAC
>VYXH01011122.1:621823-653167 GCA_013397275.1 Burhinus bistriatus | reverse complement strand
CCCCAAGAAGTATCCACAGAGAGATGGTGGGGCAGCTCACACAATTAGACCACTGTGATGGATGGATACAGACTATTTAGGAAGGACAGGCCAGGAAGGTGAGGAGCTGAATTGCCCTGTATGTGGAAGAGCAGCTGGAGTGCATGGATGGAGCTCGGCCTGGGGAAGGTGATGAGCCAGCTGAGAGCTTACGGGTCAGGGTTAGGGGGCAGATGAACATGGGTTAAATTGTGGTGGGTGTCTGCTACACACTACTTGGTTAGGAAGAAGTAGTAGATGAAGCCCTATCCAGATAACTGGAGGAATCCTCACTTCTGGAGGCCCTGGTCCTCATGGGATACTTTATCCATCCTTGTATCTGCTGGACAACACAGCAGGGCACCAGCTAGCCAGGAGATGCCCTGGTTTTGGGGATGCATTGATGATAACTTCCTAACACAGATGATTGAGGAGCCAGCAAGTACAGGTGCTCTGCTGGACCTGATATTTACGAAGAAAGAAGAACTGGTTAGGGATCTGAAGGTAGTTGAACATTGAAACAGAGACCTAGAGATGCTGTGGAATATCTGACCTTGGAGAAAATCAAACCTGACTGGACAAGGTTGTGAGCAACTTGACCTAGTTAACCCATCTTTGAAAAGGGGTCTGGATTAGAAGACCTCAAAAGGTTCATTTCAACCTAAGTCGTTCTAGGACTCTAAGACTATTTTCAGATATATCTGGTTTATTTTTAAAAATGTTTTTCCAAATAATTTCATTTTTCAATAAAGTAGAAACCTCCTAAGACAATGTTTAAAGAAAAAAAAAATATTACCAGCTGGTTTTTGCTAGTATTTTTTCTCAGAATGTCCAGATAGACAATAAAGCAAACAGGCAAGTTTCTTCATGGTTGTACCATTTTGAAACCAAAGACACAAAATAGTAGGAAACAGAGATAGCTGATTACACGCTGTTGGTTTCAGAGTATTTTGTACAAACATGTCTAAAGCAGGAAATAAATAACAGATATGAGAGTGAATTCTGAAGCAAAAGATAATCATAAGTAAAAATACTGGAGAGCAAGATAAGGAAAAACAGCACGGAAAATGACTCTTGTCATGCTTTGGGCTGGGCTGGCCACTAAAATGAATGACAGATTGAAGTCATTCTAGTTACGCCTCTCTTGAAAAGCAGAATCCTATGGTAGAACATAAAACCGGCCAACATCAATAAATCTACTCAAAACAGAAGACGTCAGAGCCAATGGCAAGTGTTTGGAACCAAGTATACCTGCTATTCAGTCAGCTCTTATTCATCCTTACCACTTTGCATTCACAGGACAAAGGAAAATGAGACATATTTTTTCAATAAAAATGTAAAAGGCTTGTTACAGCTTTTTTACTGCCTTTTGTATGCATTGATGTTTATGCTTCATTACTTTAATTTTTGTTTTTTACTACAGGTAGTGCCCTAAAGTTAAGGTGGTAAACTACAAGCTTTTAAAACAAGCAGATGTTTCCTTATTACGGAAAAAGGCTGTAGCTATGTTTTATGCCAAGAATAAATTTTAACTTTTAATAGCTTTCACCAAAAAAGTCTTCTTTTTTTTTTTGTAGATTGAAGCGGGTAGAAAAAGCATGAATTATTTAATATCTACTATCCATTTAAGAGAACTGAAATCCTTTCCAGACTTGCTATTAACATAGTCACTAATGCATGAATAAGAGCACAAACAGGCCAAAATCATCCTTCTCATGAGTCTATTGATTTACCAAAGTTCTGTAAGAAAGAGTATTACCTATCCAAACAGTGCTAAAAGCTTAACATTTTCTTTTTTTTTTTTTTTTTCAAACTTTACACAGAATACAATAAATTGCTGAATACATGAAAACATGATTTTCACCTATAACAATTTTGGTTTCTTCACAATTACTTTCTAGTTCTTAAATTTTAAAACACAGTATCTCACACCCTCTGATGCCAAACATTTTCCATGCACAAAAAAAACCAGGAAATACCCTTCTTCATCTTCATTAAAAGAGATGTTACTCTCTATAAAGATGAAAAATTGTCTGAACAAACTGAGATAAAACAAAGGAAAATTAAAAATAAAACCTACATCTTTCCTTGATTTAAAAAACTATTTTCACTTTTTAACAGTGGGATGAAAATGACATTTCTGCAAGTTCTGTTTTGCATTTTTACCTTTCCCAAAACTTCTTCCAGCCAAAAGACAGAAGAAAAGAGGAAAGAAATGGAGAAAAAGGTAAGAAATAAACTAATTCTTTTAGAATGACATATTAAAAGTTTTTTTTTAATTAAAAATATGAATAATAATCTGATTTTTTCAGTGAGGAAACTTAGTTGAAGGTATTTTGTCGAACACACAAGCAGGCAATATGCAAAGGGCCTGATTCTATTTTATTACATTGCCAGTATGCTCTGAGAATTTCCTGGTTATATTTCATTTTAAAAGACTTGGATATAAACCCAGATTGGATCAGCAGTGTTGGTTACTTCACAAGTCCCACCTCCACAGAAAAAATCACTACCATTGATACTCTCAGTACCTGGACTGCAAAATAAATTGCAAAGTGAGAATTGTGCTTTTTGGAGAAGATACAGTTGACAAACGAGATGCACAACTAATTTAGCTCAGTGTGTCTACTATTATTTTTATCTAACTATGCCTTTTATACCACCTTATGATCTGATCATTAACATCATACCTAAATTCATTTCTTCTCAAGGTAAACAGTTCATATCCATGAGCAACAAATCTCCAGGGATTCTGTTTATCAAAGAAAAAGCTGTACCCATAGGTAAGGGGCATTCAAAAGTCTACAAAGGACCTTAGGATAAAAGTGTACTATTAAGGACTGTCAAATAGGCCTAAGAAATGATTGGTATGGAAGGCCAGTAACTCAGCAAAAGCAGTATCACAATGAATCAATTTTCTTATTTCATATTGACCCTAAAAAACCTTCTAAGCTGCTGAACTCTATGCCAAGCAAGTGCCAGAAAAGGAAAGGATTTCAGGTATCTAGGGACTTCAATTTCGATCTAGTATATCACTGAAGTGGAAAAGGAACATCAGACAAAGTGGAATGAGCAACACAGTGTGTAAGAGACAGGCGAATGAACAACAGTGTAAATGATATTTTAAGATTCCTTAAAGTAATATATTGTGTAGACAAATTTTAATACAGACAAGTTTCTAGACACTGTAGATATATTTATCACTCCAATAATTGAAAGAACAAACCAAACCAAACCAGTAATTTTTATCTAACTATCCCCATAAGAATGGCAATATTCACCTTTCGGTTGCTTCATGGATATGTATATAATAATATTATTTGCAGCTGTTTGCAATTGGCTGTTTCTGAGGTAACAAACACTGTGTAGTCATTGTGGGACAACCACAAATGACCAGCTACCCCTCCATATAGGCCTATTGTCAACCATCAGAAGACCTGGAAAAATAAAATCTTTATAATTAATTTCTACAACACAATGAAATAATCCAAAGAATAAAAAATGAAAATCATTATCATTTTAGCAAGCATCACTAGCAGCAATTTCTCATTTGCTTGTTACTACATAGAAACCCTTTCAAGAGTAGAGGGTTGCAAGACTAGCAAAGACATAGCTGACTGTAACTACAGCTGATGGAACAACAGCAGAATCTTGACTGCACATAGCAAACACCTAAAATGAATTACAAGCCCAGACCTGGTTTGGTTTTTTGTTGCATGTCATGGCAACCATCTCAGTCATGGGAGGGATTTAACTACCCAGCTCATCACAAACACTGGATATTTCCATTGTCAGATTCTATTACTTTTGGCAATGCTGCAAATATTAATAGTATCTTTTATCAAACTAGCCCTTATCTTGTTTTTTACTTAGCTGTTATGGTCTGGTAAGAAGGTTGTTTTTAACAGATCTTATTAAAAATGGACTACTACAGAATATTAAACAATTAGAAAATTATCAAACTGTTTACTCTATGATCATAATTTTAAAAATTATTATTTATCTAATTTTGAAATCCCTTTGACACTGAACAAACAAAATTTACTGAAAATGAATACAGAAAATGTAAAATAACTCAGTTTTGGAAAACTTTGTTATTTGTTTTGTAAATTGTAATATGTATAAGATCAAGTCTTGAAGTTAATACTATCAGGGGAAAAAAGCCCTCAACTCGCACTTTTTTTTTTCTTTGGAGCAATTAAGATAAATAAATTCAATTATTTTAAGTAAATTAGAAACTCTACTTTAATAACACAAATAATCTGATTAAGTAAAATCAATAAAATCAACACACAATCATATTAGGAAGCCACGGAGGTGAATTTTCCCCAGCACTATCTACTTCAATTAACAGTTCTGTAACTCAGGGCACAAAGACTGACTTGACTAGTTTTCAAAGAAAACACTTTACTGACTTTTTTTTCCCCCCGTGTTGTATTATTCAACTGACTTAGAGTCCACAATTTTTCTTTTCATACAGCCCAAAATGAGTTTTGAAAAGATTTACAATGATGATAAAGAAGCATTCTCCTCAGAACAGAAAGCTGAAGGATCCAACTGATACATAGAAGTGGGCATCCACCAACCAGTGTTCTTACTCTATAAGGGAACATAACACAGACATCTACCAAAACACACAGGACTGTAACAACGGGGTCTAAATTTAACCGTTTGGGACACTAAGAACATGTCCTTCAGCGTTCATTTATAAAATAATTTCAAGAAAGAAATCATTTTTTCCCTATACAACGCTATTGTAATAAAGCAAGCTGCTACAGAGTATGCAAATAATACAAAGATACACATTCTTCATTTTTTTCCAAAGATTTTCTATTTTCTAAGGTCAGGAGGATAAAGTATAATAAGATTTGAATTTATAGTTAAAAAGTAATAATCACTAATGCAACTACTCCTTAAGACAGAATAATCAATTTCGTTCATTTTCTTTGTATTGTACATGCTCCATATATTCTAGTCTTTAATACAGGACTAACACACATGACTGTGAAATGCACATATGTCTATTTAGAAAATATATCCGTATGTTGCCCACTTTGTGCAAGATTTTTTAAAAAAATAACGTGGACATGCGAGACACGTGAGACAACTCATGCTTGAGGAGGTATAAGCTTATACTCAAACAGATTGAGTACACTGAACTTCCATTACATCTTAAGATACTGAGGTCTTTAATTTAGTGCGTTCCATAGTACAGTGACAAACAGTAAAAACAGTATCCTAACAACCAGACTATTTTCAGTCTCCTCAAGGTTGTAAATTTCATTTAATTTTTTAGAAAAGATCCATTTTCAATTTGCAGCTTTGAGGAAGATGAGGAAGCCTTGGGAATGCATAATACTCTCACAGAAAAGCAATTACTATTTATTCTTAAAACCCTTCTGCATTTTGATAAAGACGATAAAAAAATTTTCATCTTTTTAGAATTCCTCCAAAACTTCACCTGCATTTATCAGCAGATGCTGTTCTGTCTTGAAGCAGGACCTTGATTTTGAGTCAAGCAATTATAAAAACCATTGAAGACAAGACTATGTAAATAAGACCATATTGCTGAAAGTGGGATGCATGCCTCTGTCAAAAAGACAGGACACTGCAGTGTACCGAAATTTTCTGTCATCTACCATTCTTAGATGTAAATCCAGATGGGAGTACTTCAAAGGCAAAGACAGAAAGTAGGAAAAGAAGAAGATAGGAAGGAACAGATTGTAACTTGAACCCTACTATTCATACTTCCAGCAGTTCACAAGATAAAAATGAAATCTGGATAGTTTGGTGACATGGTTCTATTTTAATGGAAAAAATACTGCTGAATCTCTGTGATTATGTCAGACTACACAAACATTTCTGTTTGTGTATAATTATTACATGAAGGATCCTTTTTATAACTTCATTTTGACTAATTAGTACTGACAGCAGCAGAGATGAACAAGAAGATTAAAGGCATCCCTTTGCACTACTTTTAAACCATGACAAGGTCAGAAATAGTATAGAATTAGGTGATACATATAAAACAGGCTCCAATCTCATTCATGCAATTTACCTCAACAAATTTTTCCAATTTCCATTATGCAACTCAATTTCATTTGTTACAATTTCTGCACAGAATCAACAAAATAAAGAATATTGATTATAAATTCAATCTATTATGGCATTTACTTAAAGACTAAATGAAATGCAGAGGAACACTGTTAATCTACTACAAAAGTCAGAAAACTTTTAGTTGGACTATATAAACTCTTGGGCATCCATTAAATCTGCAAAAAATGGAAAACACCTTTTCATTTGTGGTCAATTCAACCTCAGTTGCTGTATTAAAGCTGAAAAGAAGTCTTAATCCTAGGTGAATGACTTCTCTTTGTTTAAAAGAAGATTATAACTTTTCACTTGACTTCTACTGAATCAAAATTTCAGTTCAAATTTTAGGATTTTTTTCCTTGAAATGGGTAAAACAGTTTCTTAGTCCCTTCTGTATAAGGTAATAAAGTTGAATTTGCTAGTATTCTATTAGCATACCATTATCAGGAGCCTAACTACAATACTGCATATCAAAGTGGAATTTTTGTTGCTAGAGAACTGGATAGAGATAGAGAACATGCACTCCCTGCATGCCACCGTATAAATTACTACCTGCATCAGATGAATTGCCACTCCCATCAACTGCCAGGAATAACAGTAACAAGGATTAGTATTGTGGTTAGCTTAAAATAAAATGTAATGGCATAACAAACAAAAGCAAAGCCTTATTCTATAGATCTCTGACACTGAGGTTATGGCTTTTTCCCTTAGTAACAGCAGTAGATATATGAAGTGTCTAAAGTGTTAGCAATTATTGCTAATTGCTAAAATCTTTGATTTTGAAATTTTTTTTTTTTTTTAAGCAAGGAACACAAACAACCAGATAATCGGTGGCAGCAGTGCCACTCTGGGTACTGTTGATTATCTTTTACAAGGAAACAAACTTTACGCAGGTATTTGGAAAAGCCACACACCAAAATACACTATTTTAAAGAAAGAAAGAAAATATTGCCATTAATGTTCCTCTTTCCAAAGGACAGGAAACAGGAGACATACATGGTCCCAAAGTCTGTCCTTGTAAACACAGACAATAATAGAGACTTCCCTATTTTTGGCTCTTTCAGTTTTGTCTAATCACTTCTAATGTGAAACAATATGACTACTGTAATCATTCAAAGAGTTTCCTCTCAGAAATAAACAGATGCAGATCAGTTCTGACAGCTTAGCTTTATTCTTCATAGTAAGTTCTTAAATGAATTATCTTTCTGTACTAATAAATTTGAAACAGGAATAATTATCAATTGAACGGAATATTACTCTGACATTATGACATCCAGGTGGTGTCTTCACCATGGCAGCAGGTGAAGTAGCATTACCTGTATGCTGATTTACCTGGAGAGACTTAGAGAAATAGCCTCTCGATATGGTTTTTGGACTGAAAATAAGTTGCCCGTTACAAAAGTGTTTTGGTGAAATTATAGCTAGACGTAGGACAACAGCGCAAAACAGGAAAAAAGCTAATGGTGTTCATTACTGGACTATTGTACTTGTCTTTTGGCCTGAAAACTTACCTGATGCTTAGAGCCATGCTGCATAATTTCCCTGGGGAGAGAGGAGGATTTGTCAATGAGTCTGACATTTCTTTTGTCCACTTTTACTCATTCCAGAAAAAAGATGAAAAGACATCCTATTTCCCTGAGGAAAAAGTAGCAGAATCTATTTCCCTTACTGACATTTTTCAAATCTGCCTGTCTCCTTCTCTCTCATAGGTGGAATTACCAGTTGAAGGTTTTCAAAAACTGGTTATTAATTTTTTATGGTGGCCAAACTAAAGTATAAAAATAGCTAAGGATAACAAAAAGTGTCAGTTCTCCCACAAATAAAAAACTTGAGAATTACATTTTTTATCAAACTGATTAATTAATACGACCCAAAAGAATTATTTTGAAGAGATAAGGGTTGGAATTCATCAGCTCACCCAGGATAAAGGCTAATTACCACCTTTTTCAACATGATATTTTTACCAACCCAGAGTCTCCCATTCTTTAGGACTATTTCCTCTCAATACCTTCCTTCCCAGTTCATATCTGGAAGTCAGCAAGCCTTTATTCCTACTTTCTGAGTCAAAAGTATTTATTACAGTTGGTCTTCCTTCAGACATACTTTTTTTGGTCACTATGGTTTTATTTGCTTTTTGGCTGAATCAACGACTCACCTCATCTACTCTGCAGACAGCTACATTTCTCCCTGCTCTCCCTGGCTTCCAGCTCATCATCTGCCTTCGACCTGTGTTACCCCAATCAGCAAATGCTCCAACCCTTGCATTTAGAGTCTGCTCTCAGGGAAGTCTCTCACTCCACCTGCTTTACTTTGTGCTCATTCTTTGCTTCCTGTTTGGTGAGTCTTCCTGTTTCTCTTGTTACAACAAAAATGGACACATAATTTTATTAACTTAAGCTCAGTATGTGAACATGAAGAAATAGATACAGCTGAGAACACCAATTCACAGCTGAGAACATCAATTCACAGCTCACAGTCCCAAAATCTCCTGGCTCAGAAGAGGGAATAATTAAAGACTGAATACTCCCCAGCATGACTTTAATATTCCATCATATAGAAACACACAGAGAAAGCTCTCTTCATCTTTTCCCCACTCACACACAAAAAAAAAAGAGTTAGTTTTCAGCTCTGAGAAATCTATCTCATGACTGCTGCAGAAGAACCTCAACAAAATCCTGCATGTGTGATACCTAAGGATTTATTATTTGAGCACATCTTCTGATCTGAAAAACGTTCCACCACACTGAACTGATTTTTACAACACAGTAAGAATACTACTTTTTCTATTTTGCTAGCTTGCTTTGATGACCTATTGATTTACTCAACTGGTTTCCTGAAACATCTGAGGCACACAGATATGACTCCAAACCATCTCATGGAGACAGGATTAAAGCCGCAAGTTTCAAATTGACATTTCATTCAGTAAGATCTGAAAATAATGTGCACCTTTCCTTTGACAAAGGTATCAGTGCAGCCCAGCAAAGAAGAGTTGCAATTATGAATCTCAAGAGGACTTGGAAGCCCTTTATATGATTTTACCAGTTACTATCTGTGCTGAATTAAAGAATTGGTTATAAAGGCAGAGTCTGTGTGTGATCTTGAACAACTACTTATGTCACAGAACAGAAGAAAATGAGTGGTAAAGAGCTTGAGACCCTTATGCTCAGAGTATGCATAACTAATATAGAAAGTAAATATTCAGACTCGCCAATGTTATCAAGAAGGTCAACGGAGGCTACCAGCATCCTTTCAACAGGAGTGGTCTTCAGGATGGAGCAGCTACCATGCACACATTCATAATCAGTGTACTTTCAGTGTAAGCCAGGCAAAAGCTCATTAATAAATGTTTCCTAGACATAACTGGGACTTGCTGTAGCAATACAACATACTATGTTTTAATGCAATAGACATACAGTCTTGTCTCATGTATCAGAACTAATCAACATGTTACCGCTGCATCAAGTGCTACAGTCCTACTGCATTAAAATTAAGTAAGAAAATGTAAATCAAAGCTCCAGAAAAAATATTGAAAAGACATAACAGTACTAAATACAGACTGGGAAAATAGTGGATTACAAAAAAACAGTCTAGTGGATTACAAAATACAACAAAACTGAATCAGTGCTCAAAAACAATGTGTTCAGCAGAAAAGAAAACAACTTAAAGGTACTTCTTCATTTAGCTGAAAAAATTCGGGCACATGGCAATAGAATTACTTTGAACCAGATAATGCTTTGTCTTGAACAGTTATCAGGCTTTTGAATGAGCACAAAGAGGTAGAGATGCTAACAAAATAGATTGGTGGCAAGTAACAACTAGATTGAAATTGACCTGTATGAAAAATCAGTTTGGGTTGCCAAGTAAAATCAGGAAAATATTTAGATCAGTTTGAAGGGGCGGGGGGGAATTGAAAAAATAAAGACAATAGGGTTTTTGTTCAGGCAGAAAAGAAGTTTCAACCAGAACCTACATGTTTCTTTCAATCATTTTCAATAATAAGTAGCCAAACTTAATCTGAAAGTATATTTTCCATTAATTATTTTTTCCTGAAGAACTTCTTTCCTTGAAGAAAAAAACAAGTGTAATTCAACCCAAATTCAGAATAATTCCCATTATTCCAGTTTTCCAATTATTTTGTCCCTCCCCAAACAAGTTTTGACAGACTGACAAAAAAATTAAAAAATCACCATAACCATATATTCAATTGATGTAAAAGGTTTCTTCTTAATCTGACTATAGATTCGTGAATATTACAACAATACTACAGAGAATATAATTACAAAATTAGTGAACATGAACAAAACTCTGATTTATTTTTTTAAATTAAATATTCTCAGAAAATCCAAACTCCAAAATCAAGAGAGATTGGTAGGTGCACAAATTTTCAGAACATTATTCTAGATCTGGAAGTTGCATTGAAGATTTTCAGGATTTGCAAGAATTTCAAGAAGGAATTATTTTAACATCGGATTCTGCCTATCTCTTCCACCACTTTTAACTTGTGGAAAAAAAGACTTAGAAGATGTAGTTGTTACCCATGCATTAAGATACCAGTTAGTTCTACAGAAAGGTACTATGGTAATTTAATCAAGAACCAAGACACAGTGAAAAATGAAAACCAGAATGGTTTTGAGTAGGGAAAGCAAACATCAATAGTGTTTTGTGAGACTTCTCATAACTGTTTAATAGCTAAAAAATAAATACTTTAGGAACACTTTTCTAAAACAATGACGACCTTTAAAACATGGAATGGAAAAACAATTATCCTAAGAGATGCAAGAAGAAGTATTTTTAGATAACAGTTCATGTAATTGTGATATGAAAAGTACCAATAAAAAAACCCAACCAAACACAAGATTAACATAACATTAAAATACTGCAGGTGATAACATCTCCTTAGTGCTGAAATAGGCATGGCCTAAGCCCACCTACCTTTGAAGAAATTGGTATATTTAAGGTTGCGATGAATTCTAACTGCAAGGTACTCCAAAGATGCAGTGTTCCACATCTTTTGAACTCACTGCTGTATATATTCAGCAGTTTATTAGCCTGATTTAAGCTGAATTAATCAACACATAAGCTACTCCTCTGAATTCAAAAAAGATAGCCTTTTACCACCTACCAAGGACACTGTGTAGAAGAGACACCGCAACTCAAACCTCTATTATCTTTCAGACAATGCTTGACAGGCATTCTCCCTGCCTTACTGCTTCTCTGCTCTCCTCCCGAGTCTGACTGACACCACCAGACCTGTGCTTCACCACGTTTCCTGGCAAGGAGTAAAGCGTTCGCTCATCCTGCACAGAAGACAGCATGCAAGGTCCCAGCTGTGTTTTGTGCCATGTTTGGCATTCCCAGTAATCAGACTACACCACCACACAGAAGGACAGAAGTCCATATACAGCTTTGCAGGAAGGAGAGTGAGTTCCGTTTCCTCCAACAGAACTGTATGTTACAAATAGGTATCTTTCCCTCCAATTCTGTTTGAAAAGAAAAACGGGAGCAGAGGCACGTTGATAACATCTCCACTGTCGCAATTTAACAGTTGTGCACAATCACAAATCTGAAACAAATGTTTTGACATTTGCTAATTGAAGACATTTGCAAATTCCTGTAAAAAAAAAAAAAAAAATCAGCATTTCCATTTTACATCGCTACTCCTACTGAAAACCAATACCAAAGTTAAACATAAAACAGACAGATTTTTGCCCAGTTCAACAAATTACATGATATTTGGATCTAAGTATTAAACTATGAGTAGGCAATGCTACCAAGTGTGTTGTTACAGAAAACAGTTTGCTATAATTGTTCCTAAGATCTGGTAAGAGCAGGGCCTCCGGCACCGTACATCAATATGTCAGAGAATCACTCCCCAAAATCAGACTTGTAATCAGTTGTGATTGCTAGTCTTCCTGCTAAACATGCCCTTGTGCTTAGTCTTTGAAGCGTTATCATTTGCTCAAGGCAAAACAGAATATACACTGAGAAAGTGATATATTATCCACACCAGCCTAACAATTCAGTGTCAAGCCTCTAATAGAGACGAATGTAGGGAATATTTGGGGGGCAAATATTTCCACCTCCATCCTGACCTTCCCTACAGCCGCAATAAGAATAGTTACACATATTAAAAGATCTTGCTAAAGAAATAAATAGTGGAACTAAAAGGTTTAAAAGTTTTAGAATTAAAAATAAGGAAATTCATAAAATTTAATAAACAGATGCAAAGTGTCACAGCAATGAAGATTTTACAGGGTTAGTTAAAGAGAATTTTCTGAATGAAGTTCACTAGAAAGACAATATGATAAGGGCAGTCTTGCCTGAACATACTCAATCTTTATTTTGAAAGCAGTTTGTTCTGGGGCTGAGGACATTCTATTCTATTTTGATCCTTGTCACTCATGCCCATGCTTTTGGTCTCCCTGCTCTCCCATGGAAAAGGCTAAGTGCAGTTCAAGAATTTTTTTTCTAACCATGGAACCTATAATTCACCTGTAGATATGCTCTTCATTTAGCTTGTTAAGCTACACTAACAGACTTTTTATACGCTTGCTTTCTTTTCAAATTTAATTTGATGACTTAAGAACTTGCTGCTTCTTTGAATAGTAACATTCTTGAAAGTTGTTCTCTCAAAGAACATTAATGTTTCCCTCCTCTTTGTTCCTGTTTTCTTGCTTACACCACCACTATTTATCAAGTATTATACCACTGTAACTTGTGTGGTAAATGCACATTCTAATTTTTCTGCAGATGATAAATGAAGTAGATTTACCCAGAAGAAGCAGATAATTTGCTGATACTCATAGTCAGTCACAATGTGAAAGCAGCTCAGTCTTACCACAGTCTTTAAATTTTATCCATCCCTTACTGAAATTAGTGTTCGCATTAACATTTGCTCTTGCTTGGTTTGCCAAGTCATGAATTAAAAATGGCTCCTGGACGTTGAATTATATTTCACCAACTTTCCAACACTCTTAAAAGATTGTTGCTTGAACAAAAATCTCATTTCTGTATTTTCTGAGAAGATAAACATGAATAGAAGAAAGAAAATAAGCTCCTCTGATATTTACATAGAGAAATACATGTTTGGGGGTTTTTTTTTTTTTTTTTTTTTTTTTTTTTTTTTTTTTTTTTTTTTTACATTAAATTGATTCTTAAGACATGCGGTGCTGGTATGAGGCTATATTAAAAAGAACAAAATATTGTGTACAGAAAGTGGTAAAATCATCACACTGTAATTTTTGTGTTTGTTTTAATGTGCTATATTTCCCCTGCTCTTGCACTAAGTACTACTACATCTTTAGACCTTCCTAATAATGGAAACACCTTCAACTGGTGAATGAAGCTGCCTTTATAGTTGCTTTGTACTGCCATAGGGAGGTCAGGATTTCAGGAACCTCTCACTGACAAAAGCATATCTGTAAGAAAAATTCAGCTTCTATGACTGAAGAATATCATCTTGCATCAATTCCTTTGGCATAATGCCAGTTTAAGAACCAATGTGTTCAAAAAAGAGACAAAATTTAATTCTTTATAAAATTTAACAGAGAGCACCTGAGTATTTAGTAAAGTAATTGCTAAGGATAGCTGTGATACACCTCATTAAAATACTTATTTCATAATGCAGAAGGCTAATGTATCTTTAGAGAAAAGCTATGAACGATAGTTAAGGGAATGATGCTCAAATGAGTCTGGTAATACCAAAATGTTACTCCTGTCTGAAGTTTTTTTATAATTTTGCCCTTACACAGCAGGCTGATCAGTTATCCAAAACAGCGTAAGTCACATTTCCAGAGATGCTAAATGATTACTGCGTAGCTTCTGACTGGTCATCATAGGTTTTATGTGACAACAGAATAACAAGCTGTATCATGTACTGGTTTTGCAAAGCTCAAACTGACAAGGCCAGCTCCAGTATGAAATCCAATAGCAACAAGGTGAAGCCACTTTTCAGAAATCAGCCAAAGAAATTCATACAGTAACTGAAATAAATTCAGTCAGAGATGTGGCAATGAGTTACAAAGAATGGAGCGACAGTCTGGAAAGGCCTAAGCGATGCCTGCTCATTATGCCTGGACACAGACATAACGCACACAATGTCTTAGTCCATTGAGAAGAGGGGGACCCAATGTGGACAACAGGAGGATTTACTCTGTTTGCCTCTGACTGCTTGGATGCAAAGTACATGCTGCTGGTGGCAGTGGTTAGAACACTTCAGTTGATATATTTAATTTCAAGCTATGTATGTCTTGTATTTCAAGCAAAATCCCATAAGATGACGGCATGAAATCTGCTTCCCTTCTAGGTCAGTTTAAACAGCTGTTAAGCCTGTAGGTTTTAAAGCAGTACCTTAGCCTATGAACTTCAAACCTTGTAGAATCTCTCCGCCACTGAGAAATGGCCACAGTCATCTCTTTTTTTGTTTGCTAGAAACAGTTGCTCACAGTTTTAGAACCTGTGGGAGGAGCTTCAGCCTCTAGCACTTTTTAGCCACTGAGTTTTTTGGTCAGGAGCATATTATGAAATCTTGGAGTAATTCTTAAATAAAAAAGACAAACCCCTACTATCAGTTGGGATTTTTCTGAATAAAATCATAAAGTCTGATCCTTGGTTAAGACTACTAGTAATTTTAATTCTTGCATTCTGATCCTGCAAAGAAGTCTATTCACCACACCTCTCATCTTTCTACCATGGAATCACCAAGAAGACAGTTGATCTGCATCTGTTCAGCACAAGGAAAATTGATAAATTATTCCAGTACTAGGACAAGTTACTTGATCACTATGTCCCCTGAATGTATATTTGTCTAGATAAACCACCAATATCCTTCCCTCTAATTTCACTGTGCTACAGTACATCCTTCCATTCTTACAGGATGAATAATAGCTTTATGATCTTTTAAATCACAGAGCTCTGTAGTGAGGACCTTATAGCAACACTATTACAAACAGGTCAGGCAGTAATTGCTTCCCTGTGATTAATTTAAAATAAATTGAGTCATTTGACTTTCATTCAGAAACTGTAATCACAGGGAAAAGTCAGTATTTTCTTTACTCCCTCATCATCATTATCACCGCCCATTAGAGTTTGAATCTTAAACATGTCTCAAATTAACCTCCCATTCAGTCGTATTACTAGATTCAAAAGTAGGTGCTCAAAACCATGAAATAATAAGAACTGCACTGGGAAAATAACTAGAAAACACATGACTATTTAGGAACAATCTTGCATTTGCAGACATGTGGAGAATTGGCAGGAGATAAAAAGGCCTCTTTAAAGTTATTAACTTTGCTCTTAAAAAAATGCATCAGAAGTACCACAGTTTTAATAATGAAAGATCTCTGAATCATCAAAACAGAGAACATAAAGTTTTGGAAAGCTCTGTGCAAAGGTAGCTTAAAAACGCTATGCTTATTCCCCAATCCAGTATGATCAGCATCAGATATAGAGCCAACAGCCTGCAGTTGTATGTTGGCCCCTCACAGACACAGGAATTACGGTTTTAATAAAGTGTTTTTCCTAACACCTCCCGTTTGACCAACATATCTTCTCCCAAATAGTAAATATCAAATACATCTGCACTTCCATTGTTCTGAGATCAGTGGGGTAATGTGCACTGAAATACTAAAACCAAATTCTGTTACTATCACCCAGCAACGTCTCTGGACCACAATCATAAACACATCATTTAACACATACAGTTTATCATTGTAAATATTCGGCAGTGAGCTGTATTCTACTGCTAACAGAATGTACCTAGCCCCTGCCTACAGCTGAAGTTGTAAAACCTGAATCACAGATATATATGGTATTTCATCCTGTAGTTTTATTCCAGGAAAAAAAATGTCCTGAAATCAATGGAGTTTTGCCTGATTAAAAAGACAAAATAAATACATTTGGCAGAATCTGGGAATGCAACTGGTACTGTCAACCGAAAAAGTGGTGAGAGAGAAATAAGCATTGTTTCTTTTCCTACAACAGGTACCAGGTTCAGAACAATGAAAAACTCCTTCCCCCTTTCCAAGAGATTATGAGAAGCATGTGCAGCTTGCCTTTTCCATGTAGCTAGCGGTTGCATTACATACATGTTTCAACCACTCAATGGAAAAAGGTAAGTTGTCAGATTTTTATTGTTTACATACAAATACATATTTTATGTCCAGCTAGTGAAGAAAAGTACAGGAAATCACCTCTGAAATGCCTATCAAGCTCCATTTCAGAATCCAACAACCTGGTTCAGATTTCTTTTTACTGCTAGCTGTTCAGCCAAAAGTCTCTCTTTCATACTTCAACACTTTCCAGTTGCTCGGGCAGATCTATTTTGGTTCAGAATGAATAAAAACACAGCTTTGCTAAAGCAATCTGGGTCTTGATCAAAGAACAAATTATAGGATACATTATTACTCACTAACAGATATAGTTTCAAGAGTGCAGTTTCAAAACTAACTCCTTCTTCTGAATTTAAATGCTTGCAATCATGTACAGAAAGCAACAGTGCATTATTACACCCATTGTTTGTTATATTTCACATTGTTACCCTGCTCCAGGAGAAGGAAGTCATGTATTCAAACAATTCAGATAACAGTAAATACATGCTTGGCTTCTGCCAGAATCAGTCCCAAAGTATAAAACCAGCAAGGAACAGAAATGACTGTGCCTTCTTTAAGTGCCTTATCAATGCTAAAGAAATGCTCGGTGTGGCACCACTGAGGTTGATGTGCATTGTGTATGCCATGCTCTTTCTTAACTTCACTAAGACACTGGAATTAATGTCCTTACGTAGTAAGAAAACATTAATTAAAAAAAGCAGTAAACTATGTAATATACCTACCTAATGGGATAAAGATGAAAACCAAAGTCCATGTCCTTTAACTTTTGACACTATTCAAACTTTACTATTTGTGAATTACACACAAAACCCCAAATCACTCTGTTCAAACTCTTGAAACCATTGATATTTTAACACAGAATTTGCACTTGCTGCTCTCTCTGCCACCACATAGGACTGTGATTAGTGCAGATATTGTTATTGTTTACTTTTTATGTGAACGTAACAAATCAAAATAGAGGTCCAGCTTGGCACAGTGCTAAACCGGAAACTCAGTAACTCATACTATACTTCTATTAACAAAACAGTCCCTTCTTTCACAAGCCAACAAAATGAGAAAAAATTAATTATGACAAATACAGATATGTCATTGTATTTCCTAACATAAATCAGTGCGAAAACTATCTCATTTACAGCTTGTCAGAAGGAAACTTTGTAACAAGTGGATGTGATGTCAAATCCACATATAAACTAACCTTTTCTGTCACTCAAAAAATGTTGTTTACTATTGGATGTGATGCCACATCCAAGAATATAACCAGTTTGACTGATAGCTCTGGATGTGAAATACGAAGAGAAACATTTCAAATAGACCTTAATCCAACGTTGTAATTCTTACATATCGATGTAAAAAGGAAAAAAAATCCCAATAATTCAGTAACAACCCTAGAATATAAAGTCCTGGTGAAAAACAATTCCAGATTTGCTTTTTCAGTTCATAAACCCAAAAGAACCACTGAGATGGCTGCCTTTGTTCCACCAACTGTACTTCCTGAATTTACACAAAGCAAGAACTGTCACTGCAAAAAATAATTTCAATCTCTGTTGGGCAATTGGCATTTTAAGACAGATCCAAAAATATGGCTCTAGACAGTGTTCAGGCTTGAAGTAGCAACCTTATGGGTGGTCACTATCATGGATTTCATATGACTGGGTTTTATTCATATCTGACCCTGTTGTGGGAGATCGTATTTTATTTAAACAGGAGTTTCCAATGAGGTATTATGATCATGTAATAGAAAAATCAATTCTTCCACCCTTAGCTAGCATGAACTGACATGGCTTCACTGAAGCAAATCAACATAAGCAAACAGAAACCAGGAGAGGATCTGTTTCAAACTACATGATTCTGCTTTTCTTGTGCAAGGTAACATTCCTGTCAGGGGAGAGGAAGCAGATCTAACCCTTAATGGAAAAGTTAAGATGAAGGGAACAAGATGATGCATGAATGCAGTGTGCCCCTATATTTACAGCCAGTATGCAGCTCTCATATGCACACATTCATCCATATGTACTAAAACTGCATGCCTTTTCACACAACACGCATTTTGTCTCTTATTCGCAATTAAGTGAATATTATTTGCCACTACAATCCGAATTGCTGTCTGATAGTTCAGCTCATCTCTAAAGTATATCAATTTTCCCAGAGTCACTGCACTAGCACATTTAGTGCATACAGTAACTACTGAAGGCATAACTGGATTAGAATGTATCGCTCGTACATTAGATTTGCTGTCCCAGGACCAGGAACACAATCTGTGTTTCGGTAACTGCCTAACATTACGCCGTCCAGTTGGGCTTGGTTCTGTTATACCCAAGTATGTGAGCTTTCAGTTCAGTTACGTATGAGTTGGATATATTCCATAATACAGTTCTAGGATTAGAAAATGTCAAGAGTGAGTGGTACAGATATATTTAAGATTGCACAGGGAAGATTATACTAATTAATAGTAATTCAATGGTTTTCAAATTTGCTGCTTTACTGCACACTCTTCAAAAAGGATTCTTTCACCTAGTCACGTCATCTCTCCCCCCCCTGCCCCCCCACTTCAGGTACCATACGATTCCCCTTTCATTGCTTTAGCTATCACTTTTCCCTGACTTCTTGACAGACCAAAACTCTCAAATACACACTAAATTCTTTTATTATGTCCATTTTAAATATGGTGTAACCCAGACTGAAGATAATTAATACATTTTTTGTTCCAAATCTTATTAACATGTAGCTGCTAAAAAAAATATTTTTAGCCTAGAAAATGAACCATTTGTCCTTGGAGATGGATCTAGCTGACCCCCAACATACTCAGTCCCCAAATACTCTTCTGCTTGAGTACAGCAACAGTGAGAGGCAGAAGGAATGATAAGATGCCACAGTAAGTATTAGCTATCAGTGACATAAACAAACAAACAAAAAAACAGACCTGAAAGACTTGATTGTTATGAATATATATTAAAAGATACAGCAGTGATATTAATTATTTGGACATTTTCAGGGAAAAACAACTTGAAATTCATCTTCTAAGCTGCATATCATACATATTAACAAAGAGAAATTTGGAACTAGTCTGAATATTTTGCATTTTTGCTTTAAGAATCTTTTTCACATGTAAAGTTTATAATAAGACAGACACTAACAAGCTCTTTTTTGCTTAATCATTCAGAAGAGGAGGAGGCATTTGCAGCAGAACATATTCAGTGTCTTTTGTGGTTAAGAACATCCATTTTCATAACTTTTTTTCTCTGAATTTTTTATGCAGAGACTGTTATAAAACACACTTGCTTTTATTAAATTCTCTTATGCAAAATCTTCTGGGAGAAAAGCAGTTAAGATTGAGTGGAACTAAATACATACCCCACTGCATTTCTACTTCTTGAGCAGAATAAAAAGCTGCAACCCACCCCCAGGATAACTGTTGTGAAAGGATATATCAGGCGTAGCTCCTTTTTTTTTATATATATATATACACACACACACACACAGAGCCACCCAAAAGTTTGTAGCACAAAATCCAAATGCTTCAGTTCTTGTTGCAATCAAAATTTTACTTGCACAAATACATTGGAGAGACCCCAGCACCAACTTCCTCTGTCTGAGGCAACACGACATAATCTTTATCTTTCTCATACTCTCAGTCACAAAGAAATAAAAGATTTGAAATACAGATGACGTGGCTTTTGAACTGTTTCTGGAAAAGTATGTTCCCAAATATTCCCCCGCACCCCGTGAAAACCTCAAAATCCACAGCTAGCAATAGATTTTAAAAACATATAGCACACAGTAACTTCTGTCCTGCTTTCAGAAATACAGTAGAGAAAGGTAAAATACAGCCTTGTAACCAGAGATTACTGAAAATTACACATTAACATCTTCTCAGACACATGTAATACATTAAACATTGAGAAGATCTATGAACATGATTACAAAACTGCAAGACACCTGAATATACCACAGCCTGGGCAGTCCATTAGATTAGACATCCATATAGCTCCACTGACAAAAAGTACAATTGTAAATGAACCACTAACTAATGGATGACATAACTTCAACAAGATTAGAAAGACATTTAGCCTTTCACAAGCAAAATTTTAGTACTACAAAATAAGGCAATGAGAAACGGGTCTCAGAGTTTTTCTAGGTGGCCATTTCTTATGACATATCTGATGCCTCCAGGTCATGCCTCAAGTGCAGCTGTTTCAGAGAGAACCATCTGAGCTGTAATTAGATGAACACATCAGAATTTAAAGTCTGCATATTTTACACTTTATTTGCCCGTTTGTAAAGGCTTATTACCTAAGAATTTCCGCAGCTATGTAGTGCATAGATTGTTCAGTTTGCTGAATTATGTTATGCTGGTTGCCAAGGTTCCTCAAAGAGTTTAAAAAAAAAAAAAAGAAAAAAATCAAAAAACCACAAACCACAGGTGAGAGAAGAATTCAGTGGGCTAATGGCTTCAATATGTGGATATCTCCTGTTTGATATACAGTTTTATGGACACACACCCATCATACCCTCATCATTACTTCATTTGCTAGTGTAAAAAAGGAAAAGTCAAACCAAGCCCTGGCCTGGAAACTAACATACTGAAAAATGCTGCCACAACAGTCTGGGGTTCCCTCATTCCTCTGAAGGCAGTTCCAGGCAAACAGAAATTCAGCTCTAATCTCTACCACATTTCTGTGTCAAAATGTAAAATCACAACTTTGTTAAACTTCAGATTTTAACCTTGATGCATCCGCTGTAAGTCTGCCCTAAATAGCCATGACTTACCTACTAAACTCATATTGCATGCTTCTAATTCATGATCATAGTTTCACAAATGCGTGCTGTCCATTCCTAAAAATCTATCTAAACTACAGGTTTCTCTAACCAGGCCTACTCTGAAAAGATCACTATAAGAAACAGCATTACTACACAAGTGTTTATCTATATTTACTATTATCTATATTTACTATTATTTATTATTATCTATATTACTATTTATCTGTAACATAACTACTTTAAAAAGCAATTATTTGGGAAATAATGAGGACAAGAACTATCAGACTGAACCGAAGTAAAGAAGGTAAGTAAGACAAAGACCTGTAATATCTGCCTGTTATATTAATTCTTCTTGAAATCGTATCTGTTTCAAAAGTTTACCTACTGTTTTCTTCTTTTTGACTCTCACAAGAACAACTCCTAATTATCTTAGTCCAAAATTTCTGCTTATTTACTGTAACTGATGCATCAGTTACCATGACAGCCTACAGCAACAGTTCAAAACCATTTCAGCCAGATTTTCAGAAAAACTTCAATTTTCCACTATGTTTAGTTGTTTGTCAAAAGAACTATCTACATAGAAGAATGCTATTCTTTTTATGGAGTGATACAGGCCCTAGCTTAACAGCCATTGAGGCTGTAGAGTTAAAAAAAAAAATCGAGAAGGGGAAGTACAGATAGATTCATATACAGATAGATCAATATATATTCATAGATTCATATCAGTGGATCCAAGACCACCATATTCTTCCCCAAGTCAACAAATAAGGAAACTCTTCACAAACTATGATAAAGCAGCCTCCTGCTGCCATTTTGAGGGGCCAGATTTCCCTGCAATTCCTTTTTGTGAAGAGTTAAAATGTCCCTTCAGAAGGCCGCTTCAAATAAGACTAAAATTTAATTGCAGCTCAAAAAAATAACAGAAGAAAGGTAGAGAAAAGAGTTTGTGAGAAAGGAAATGAGGGCTAAAGGCTAACTTGGTTTCATGAAGCATGGGAAAACACAAAACCAAATTTACATAGGAGACATTGGCAGAAAGGACAAAAGTCAATTTTGCGGCATTGTCCCCTCCAGAAACCACGCCCCCCATAAAATCTGCCATCTACCTGTAAATTCAATCAACTTGCTCTGGCTCACTAAGTCATTGCCCCCTCAACTCTGCTGGGTGGGACAATGACTCTGCATCTCCCACCTTTGTTTATTCTGTCCAAAGGAACCTCTTAAAGGAAAATTCACCTGCACTAAGTCTACACAATGTCTTAAAAGAGATGTTTAAAACAATATGCAAAACATCCTAAGTATGTAAATTAGGTGACTACCTAATTTGCCTTAAATGTCCCACTGATGCTACACGAAGCTGGGCAGACACAGATAAATTGGTGTTTTAAATAGATGGTGCAATTTCTCTATCCAGTATTTCGGTTGCTGCACTATCCTATACCACTTTTCCAGAACAAGAAAATAGTAGAGAAACTTTTAGAATTGAAAAAGATGCCTGAATCATTACATCATTTGATGCAACTCGCCCAACTTACTCAGGACTCGGCCTGATGTTAAAAGTGAGTCGTATATGCCACTGACCCAGACCATAATTCTGCTCAAGTTGAAACATGAATGATAGAACAGTCTGGCAGCCACTACCACTTTCTCAATTCAGACATAAACTGTGGCAGAATCTCAAACAGACAGTAACTTATAAATGGCAACTGACTTAAACTTAAGAAATTTTTCATTTAGAAAAGCTTTCCAAAAGTCATTAAGAACCCTCATCCCTAACCAGAAGAGGGCTAAACTTTAGGCTAACAATTTCTGCAATGTTTGTCAAAAAAGAAAAAAATTCTCTTTACCATTTGCCTTATTTTCCAGTGTAGTTGCTATGCAGTTTCTACAATACTGGACAGGATCAGCAGAGTTAAAACAACAACAACAACAAACAAAAAAAACAAAAAAAAAACCCCAACCCAACCCAAACCAAAACAACAAAAAAAAAAACACGCAAAAAAAACCCCAAATCAAAACAAAACAACATAATCACTTAGTTCTAATCAATACTTATTGGGAGATGCTGGCAATAAAATTCAGCGACAGTTTAATGGCAACTCTTCTGAGCTTTTCCTTTCATCTTTTCAACTGCAAGGTATAAAACTGGTACTTCAGATGTTTCTTGTCACAATAAAACTTACAAGGATGCCTTCCTGCTATGGAAATATGCAAATAGCTAAGCAGCTGGAGATATTAATTAAAACCACAAGCCTCAACACTTCATTACAAAGTTGTACACGTTACAGCAAAAGAATGAAAAGTTAAATGGAAAATAGCCTGTAAATAGCAACACAAGACTGTCAGTTCTAGCAACTAAATTCCATCTTGTATTATGAGACTGTACTATGGGATACTGAATACAGAAGAGGAGGGCAGACAATCCCCCCAAGTATTCACTGGGAGACTAAGAAAAAATAGTGCTGAAGACCTCCGCTGCATGTTAAATTACATCCTTGAGTAATTTGCTTTACAATACTTCCCAGATGCAAAAGAGAAAGGCAGATGCTTTGGTTCACTCAAGAAATAGCTATGCAACCCATTTCCCCTGTGCCTCCTGACACTGCTTGGAAATAGCTGGCTTGGCTTTGTAAAGCACGTTAAGAATGGCTGCTGATAATTCTCTCTTGAAGACTGCTAAAGGTATTCTACCTTGTGCAAGCTGTCAGAGAAATTAAGCAACATTAGCCAACCGACTGCAAAGAGGAATGACAAATGCCAGACACATAAATCCAAGTTCTTGTTCTGCCACGCAGGCCTTTATCTCCGGCAAGTAACTGATCCACTGTTGCACCTGTATATCGGAGAGAACTGCTTTTCTTCATCACACAGGAAAGATGTGAGATGCTTAGTTTTTACAGTAATGGAGTCAGAGAAAAACTTATTGTCAGTTTTATCCCTTTAACTTGGCATGAAGGAAATGAACAAGAATCAAACTTTGTAATGTTTTAATGGGGGCAATAAGATTCTTCAAGCAGTTACCACTCTTCGCAGTGGTAATACTTAAATTTATCTTCACTACATTTGAGGCTCTAGGAAAGATCAAGGGCCCCTTCTAGTTGGCAAAGCAGACATGTTAAGACAGCCTGACCAGAAGAGGTAAACCAGAAATGATAGAAGAATAAAGAGGAAAGGCTGAGCAACGTACTGGCTACTGCAATGTAAGCAATGTAAGTGTTCCAGGCACCGGTCTAAAAGCCTTCTGCTTTTATGGAACTTCTATATCCTCACGCGCAAATATATGTTTCCTAAGGCAGTGGCCTCTCCCAGTTGACCATGTAACTTGATCACTAAAGCCCTGCCAAAGATGCAATCACATAATCAACCTGCAGTCAACTATTTTATTTTAAAAGGTCTTTTATCACTTTATTTTTAAAACTACACATTTAAGCTTTTTCCAACGTTTAAAAAATTCCTTTTTATATCACACTGTTTTATAGCAATTTCATATTTTTACCATATCATATAGCTTCACTAAAACTTATATATGATAATACATGAATTGTAGGCACACATGCAGCAACATTTGAAGTGGTTTGTACATGTGCATGAGTGTGAGCTTGGGATTTTAGTAGCTTTTCCATCTGCAGTTATTATTCCCTTAAGTCTAACACTAAACAGAAAGAATCAGACAGACAAGTGTTCACCAAGCGAATATTATGATTTGACATTTCTGTAAGTACTTTACTGAGTTTGTCAGCCTTTAGTGGCTTTGTTACAGAATATGAAGCTATATATGTATTGAGCGAGGATGCTGAAACCCAAACTACAGTTTATTTCAATCAATATTTCTTTTTTGAAGCCAGGGACTCTCATGTCGTTCTCATCTGACAGCCTTTGATGTGAACAGCATTAATAAATGTTGACATTTGGGTGGATTACTCTCCCTCTACAAGCATGGACTAGTCAGACACTGACTAATCCCTTCACTCTTTCTATTCGAGTCACTGCTGTTCCTATCCCGCTTGCTACTGCTCAGTTTTATCTGTAACTTTCGTGCACCATAAACACAGGATTAGAAAACCTGACACTAACAAGATGTGTGATGTCATTAAGCACCAGCAGAATCTGTAAAAACCGTAACCAGAATTAATATCAGTGACACGTGTGTCTTTCTAATGTCTATACTGTTCTTAAACTAGCACCATTCTGCTTTCCTTTCAGTGTAGATAAGCCACGCACTTTTGGGCCAGATTGTTGCTTTCTCAAATGACCTGCGCATGTAGTAACAAACAGTGCACCCTCCTGGAAGCACTATAAGGAAACGTACACAAAGAACACACTGTTACTGTTTTGAAAGTCCACATACCATTCAAATTGAACCAGATACGCTACCTGGCACACTGAAAGGTGTCATTACAAGGAAAGGTTGTGCTGACCCCCTCCAATGATTTCCCCCCGCAATGATTCATTAGATTGCTCTTCTACTTGCAAAGCCAATGACAGCTTTTAAGGGAAAACTACATAACTTCCTACACAAGAAGCCTTTTTTTTTTTTCTTTGGGTTACTAAACCCATGAAATGCTCTCCATCTCAAAACATTTCTAATTAATTTTCTATTATAATTAAAAATGCTCTATTACTTACCTAAAAATGTATAAACAATTTACTCAGCAAAAAAGGTATATGAAAGCCAACAAGGTCTTGGGAATCCTCCTTTCAAAACAGGAACTCAGCAAAAATCCTCTCCATTACAAGCTGTTACCTTACTAGACACTATAATCTTCCTCTTGTTGGGTTGAAAGCCAGTCATTCCATTTACAATCCTAACCCAAATTCATAACGTGTTGCTTTTCCAAAAATGGATTCTGGCACTTCTTGGAGATGTTTTTTATCTGAGGCTATAAACTAATACTTAATAGTGAGGAAATAATTTCAAAAAATTCAGTACTGAGGACAACCACAATGCAACAGAGTAATCAGAATACAAAACTGAATGAGGTAGCAGATAATGTTCTGAAATGCAAACTAATTCATTTACAGGGCTTAAATACCTTTCTTTTTAAGATACGTTATTGACTGTTTCCCTGGGAAAAATTATTTAATACATCTAAAACATATATAAACAAACAAAATAACCTTGCATGTATTAAAACAACTACAATTACCCATCTTTTCTTTCATTAATATCAGCAACTCCTAGATTTCATCCATTCTTCAGCAGTACAGCTACCTGCAAGATTATCCTCGAATAAGTATCTAAGTCACCCTTAGGTTTCATCAGAACTGTTATTTCAGCTAAATACTTAAGAAGTATTTATGTACCCAAGTAACAAGCGATAGGACAAGAGGAAACAGCCTCAAGTTGCGGCAGGGGAGGTTTAGATTGGATATTAGGAAAAATTTCTTCACAGAAAGGGTTATCAAACATTGGAACAGGCTGGAGGTGGTGGAATCGCCATCCTTGGAGGTATTTAAAAGATGGGTAGACATGGTGTTGAGGGACATGGTTTGCTGGCGGTTTTGGCAGTGTTGGGTTGATGGTTGGACTCTCTGATCTTAAAGGTCCCTTCCAACCTCGATGATTCTATGATTCTGTAAGTTAATATACACAATGGTATTTTGGACAATGACATTAAAATGGGCAGCATGTCTCTTATGAACAAATAATCTGATGTTTACATTAGTGTACATAAATCAATCCCTTGCAAAGATTCTCCCCCAAAAGTCTGTTTGATTTTACATGAAAAAAGCTAAAATTGAAATCACAGTGATTATGTTTTTTTCTTAAGAAAGTGAAACATAGTCTTCACCTTTTCAGTTCAGTTACTTTTCTTCTTTTTTTTTTAAAACACAATAGTACTGGTTGTTCTGCACTCTAATTTCCACACCTAAACTGGAGCAGAGATCTTACTAAAACCTTCCCCTAAGAAGTTTTTAACACCATTTGGGAAGAAATTCAACAATCATTGCATACAGTCCATAATCATTTATATAAGACTCCAAGACTCCTCCATGGTGTGAACCAAAGCATACTGCAACTGGAGATGACACAGTTCCTGATCAGAAACCACACACTGACACAGACGAAAAAATGGAGGCACCCTTCACAATGCAAGACAACGAAACCCTCTGGCCACATATGGACTGCCTGTTGCTTTATCTTGTCTTAGGTCGAGACACGTAGTTGTATTTGTGTTGAACACTGATATTATTACGGGGAAAATGTCAAAAATAATAGTAATTATTATTACTCCTTTTATAGCAGTTTTTTTTATCCGTACAATGTAACAAATACACTAAAGTAATTCTTCAAAATAACTAATAAAAGATTCCATTGCAATGATAATTCCTGACCTTTTCTCCCCGCCCCCCCCAAAAAAAAAAAAATTAAGGCAGAAACATAGAATGCACTGAAATAGGTAACTGTGAAACCATAGGAAAAAATATTCATGTTTTAAATTATAAGCAAATATTGTAAAATCAAATAACACTCACAGCCAGTGCTTGCTACATTGGCACTTGTTATGGAAAAACTATATGGAATTATCTAGACATTCTAGTTACTGCAGCATATGCAAAATCCCAAAATATGCACTACTGCATTTGGGTGGGATACACTAAAATGGAAACTAAATGGAGCTATCCCTTTCCCTAACCTGTTCTGGACTAGCCACACCCTAAACAGCACATTAAGAGACCACCAATTAGACAGTACTTTCTTCTCCATTTTTCAGCACTTCCCATCATTGTACAGAAAAGAGTCAGCCAGAGATTCTAGTCAATCTACCTTAATATCAAAGAACATCCATAGTTGTGTTTACAGTTATTCTGCCACATCCTAATATATGATGACTCCATGACCTTCCCTCACCCCTTCTACTCCATACCATCTGTCTTACACACACTCTTGCCATTCTCCAGCAATTCATAGTTCAAAAGCTTCAAGGCTGAGTCAGAAATTATATCTTTGTGCTTAACTGTCCCTCATGGAGCCACAATATCCTGGTGCAGTTAGTTCTAAAACTTAGTTACATGCTGTGTGAAGAAGTACTGCTTTTATTTGTTTTGAACATGCTCCTGATAATTTCATTTTGATGCCACCAGTTGTCATATAATAACAGACAGGGAACAATCATTCCCTTTCCGCCTTCCCTATATCACTCATGATATCACTGACATTTTTCATATCCCTCTCTGCCATTTCTTTCCCAAAATGAACAGTTCTAGCCTATTTAACCGTTTGTCATATGGAAGCCATTCTACTCCCTTGCACATTCTTGTTGCTTTCCTCCATACGTTGCTAATTCAATTAAATATTTTTCAAACAAGGACAAGAAGCATACATGGAATTCAGAAAGGAAGTTCAACATGGATTTCTAACATTATAAAAACATTTTCTGTTCTGTTCTCTACTCCTTTCCTAACAGTTCCTAATGTTATATTTGGGTTCAGGCCACTACTTAGCACTGACCAGACATATTTAAAAAAAAAAAAAAAAAAACAACTTGTATTATAAGCTCCGACATCTCTTTTCTGAATGGTAATACCTTGTCTAAAGCTTGTTACTGAGTTTGCAAATTTAGAATTGTTTTTCCCCATGAATTATTTCATGTTCTTCAACTCTGAATTTCATCTGTGTCAATCAGAAAGCTGTCAGTTAACTTACTTTCACCAATGGCATGGATACATTAGCGGTGGACTAGGGCACTATTTTAGCCAGTAAAGCTCTTACAGGTGAGCCATCTGAACATAATAGTAATGGAAACCATCACTGAACCATTCCAGCAGTGAGCTACAACAATGAAGAATGCAAATTAAAGTAATTTCATTGGTTGCATAAATGCTGTTGTGTGAAGACCGTGATACAGCTTTTGGGCCCAAATAGCCAACTATTTACCTGCTTGTATTGCTCCCATGAAAATTACTCTGGCACAGCTGAAAGAAAATTATGCAGGTACCTGGAGTACAAAGCACACTTCTTGGAGTACAATAATCCTTTCCAGTGCTTATGTAGTCTCTGTGTGAACACCTTTTTCCTTCTATGCAATCAGAATTTCCCCTGTTGCATTGTGCATCTGTCGCCTCACATCCTTTCACTGTGCTCCTCTAAGAGTCTGGTTCTATCTTCTTTAAAACCATCAGTCCCTTTGGACAACATTGTTGACTAATACATGGATCAACATTTTTACTATATATGTAAAAACACATCCTTTAACATAACTTTTTCTCATGTGACACAAAGGACCAAGAATTTAGTCACCACACATACTTCACCCGGAAGAATGAAGACAATTCTATTAAAGCAATCCAAGTATATTTGGAGGAAGCATTTAAAATACAGAGTGCTTAAGAGCCACACAACAGATACTCTGCATGAAAGAAATTTCCAGTAACAAATTTCTAGGTAACTGTCTGCAAAGCTGAGCCCATCATACTACTCGAATAGTCCCAGATCTTGACACTGTAATTTCTTATGCTTAGTGGAGAATATTAAATTTCCCTAATGAACACCGAGAAGGAAAGGATTGAGTCACTAATTCTAGTTTGCTACCACAGACAACCACATCAGATAACCTTTTTCCTGAACACATCCAGATCTATTTTAAGATCACTTACCCTTTTTCCCCCTCCCCTGCCTACACTACTTCAAGCTGCTCATTGCAAAATCTCTCTCTTTTGACAGGAACGTTCTTTTATTCAAGCCAAGACTCAGGCTTAAGTGAGTTAAGGGACATTGAAGAATAAGTACAGACTCACGCATGGACAGCACTACACCCAAACCTACCTCACTTGAGAAGACTGTAAGAGTCCGTGCTGACTACGTTTTGTGCTGCCATAGCCTTTTAACACACCTTATGCTAGCTGGACATCTTTGGTGCATCTAAATAAGATGCAGAGAAGGTGCATTATATCAGGCAACTCCTTTCTACCACCTCCTTCAGTAAGTTCTTTGTGATTCTCATCTTTTTAGATGGAAACACCTACTTGTGTGTGTTATGATACAGCTTTTTAATCCGTATATTTAATGCCAGAAACAATAGCATTATTACCACATGCGATCAGTTTACTGGAATAGAGGAGAAACATCACCTTTCTCAGTTACATACTGAGCTGTAAATTGGGGTTGTCATTTGTCTGAAGGTAATCAAGAGAATCCTGATTTGATGAACGCGTACTGAATACAGAAAGGGAAAAAGCAATTGTCCTGACTCTGTACAGAATAAACAAATCTAAATTCTATCAGCAAATGGCCAACAATCTGAATAAAGACAGCAGGCAAATGCAGAAACATCTTGCTTCTGTTCTGTTGAGTCACTTGTCTTGGTAATAAGGTACAGGAGAATGTGAGGAGGAGAGGATCTCTTCTACCAAGAAAAGACTTCATACCGTTACTTGAACCCCCAATGCAAGATGTTAACAGAGGGCCTATAGTGACACTGCTTTCTTAAAGATGGTGTGATTTATGTCTTTCTTAGATTAAAAAATGACTTTTCTATTTTCTGTTGCAAAACATAGAACAACATATAATCTTTTAACAAGTAAATTTCAAAAGGACTGTCACCACATTTGTATAAAGCCATGATTTATTATGGTTATTGCACTGTTGTTATGGAGATGAGTTCTGTTTTACTTCTCTGCTTATCTTTACCAAGAACTATGGGATATGTGATTCTGTAAAAACAGTCCCAACAGAAATGCTTGCAAGAGCAAAATATGTCAGAAATATGAAATCATCCTTCCATCATGATGTCATAAAGAAGGCTGCAGATGCGTATTCTCTGTCTATTCCCCAAAACCCCACTGGAAGTTTATGTGACTTTATTGCTTTGCACAAAAATTCAATTTATACAAGCTTGATAGCATTTTCCATGATCATTTAATTCTAATTTAAATTCAGAGCAAATTTTTCAAGTGGTTCTAGAATGCTATAAACCCCAACGTCTTTCATTTTTCTGAGAAAATTTGAACAACTACAGCTAGGACTTGGAGTTATCTAAGGTCCTGAAAAGTTACCTATGGAGATTTTGTCCATTAGGAGCAAATAGCATCAGCAAAGAGCACTGATAAGAATATACTTTCCAAATTCTCAATGAATAATTGCTTCTGTGGCAGATGTATTCCCAACTAAGTATGCAAAGCTATAAGAACTTGCTTATTAACAAAATCTAGTTCCCACTGGATTACTCCTGTGCCTACCAACATGGAAATGACAAGCCAAAGCTCACAAAGTTATACTAGTATTAACCAGCTTTAATGAGATCATGGAGGTGCATAACAATTTATTTTAATAGGTTTATACATACATTCCTCCTGTATTAAAATGTTATTATACTATTTTCCCTTCTGTGTTCATCCTTTGGACTTCCACCTTTGTAGCATTTTC
>VYXH01011122.1:543869-621804 GCA_013397275.1 Burhinus bistriatus | reverse complement strand
AAAAGAGAGAAGGAGAAGAAGAAAAAGAAGAAGAAGAAAAAATCTACCTGTTATGATTTGAATCACATTGTTGTTTTTTGGGTTGTTTTTTTTTTATGATTGACATTAAGCACCTTAAAATTATAGCACGATTTTATCTACATTCTTTGCTTCTGTTTTTTGGACAAAAGAATCCCTGTATCTTGAAAAGATACGCAGGTAAAACATGAATTATAGCTTCTGGGACATAAAGTCCCCATCCAACATTCACAAAAGAAACTAATAACCAAGACATCCAGAGATGATACACTTCAAAACTATCAGAACATGACCAAACCATTAGTTTGCATCAAAATCCTCAGAGAGTTATAGTCAATATAATCAGGTAGAAATAGCTTGTATTGTTGGCTTGTCAGTATCAATTTAGACCACCCACTGCTTCTTATTTATTTTTTATCATTGATTCTGCATCTTTCCTGCCCATATCATACAGCTAAATTCCTTCTAATATGACAGGGCCTTCAGGATTTATAGACATTTCTCAAAACATAACAAATTGCTATTCTTGTTAGGGTTCCAGCTACAATCCTCATTGGAAAAATGTTATGAGAGAGATACTATCAGTGATCCCCGGCTGCTGATGCAGAAATGAAGACAAGTCATTTTTAGTTAGAATCAAAAAGGGCAGAAATAGTAGTAGAGTAAGGGAATTTATTAAGTTAGTCATTTATCAGAAAGAAAGAAAAAAAAAATTAATTAAAAATCCGTAACAGTGTTTAAAAGTTTTGAAGGTCTGTAAATCCTTAGTTTGATACTGCAGCTAATAATCCCTATTTATTTATTAAAAATATACATCTGGGATCATCTTGTAAGCAATATTCAGCTTTTTCCTCCAGAAATCAGGTCACATGGAACCATAAGATAAACTTTATAAATTAAAATGATTTAGCAACCCAAGGACAACAGAAATTTCTGCCAGTTAGGAAATTAATAACTTACTTCCATCTGTGAAATATTAAGAAAAAGAGAGGATTGTTTTCCCTTTGCCTTTTTTTTTTTGAAGTTTTCACTGAAAAAAACAAATCCTCTTACAAATAATATAAAAATGATGCCTGGTTTTGTTTTAACAATAGGAGTTGCTATTTGCTGAAATCAAGAGATCAGTAGTGTGAAAAGCTTGAAAATCTGCTCTGACATGGACATGCTCAGAATTTTCAAATTTTTGGCATCTGATGCATAATTGATATGAGTAACAAACAAAGGTTTGGGGGTTTTCACTTTGTGCAAGATACCAAAAGATCTGTTTAGTGAGACTCAACTGAGTTAACTGAGACTCAATAGTCCCATTACAGCTTCTGACAATGAAATCCAAAGCGAAGAGAAACATAGAGGAAATCTCCAGAGGGATCCACTGGGACAGTTACTACAAGTGTCAGAGCAAAGAAGCCAGTGTTTGAGACGAGGAAGAAACGTCAATCAGAGCAGAACTCCACATCCACAAGACTAGGATCTTCACTGTTGCTGTTACGTTTCCTTTTGCAGGCAACGTGCTGCCAATAATCTTCCCTTTCAGTTCCTTGGAACTACAGAGGTGACTAAATACGACTGTCTAGAATGCTTAAGCAACAGAGAAAAGTGATATACAGCAAAGGCTTGGGGAGGTTTCTTACCTCTAGTCACTTACTTTCAAAGAAACTCTGCGGAAGTAAGGAAAGGCAGCCAAGGTCCCTCTCAGAAGTGAGATCTTTCTCTCTTGTGGAAAAATTTAAAACAGTTGAAATGGCCCACTGAGGAATTCAGGGCGGTGGGGAAGGAACTCAACAACAAAAACCCCCAACACATTCTTTCTGTAGAGTTCACCAGTTTTTATGTCTTTGGAGTAGCCGATAAGATTAAATACTTAAGGTTAAAAAGAACAAAATATATCCATTGCTGGTGTGCCAGTTACAACAGACATATTGTCGTGGTTTAGGCCAGATTGGCCCAATCCGGTGGAACGACAGATGTTTTACCTCAAACCAGGACACATATGCTGTGAAATCTCATACTTCCAGCTTGGTAAAGCTGGCCTCCAGAAACCACAAGGAAATAATTTCCTTCCTCTAACTCCTTTCATAATTAACAAAATGAAATTTAGGAGTTCAATAGCCTTATTCTCTTTTCTCTCTTAAAACCAAGAGCAGTAGCAGGGTTGGAGTCATCAAAGTCAGATGAATTTCTAAAGGATTTAAGAGAGACACTACACAAAACCAAGACTGCTGGACACTTACAAGAAGCTCTGTGCCTCTGACCTCATCATTTCTCCAATTACTTTTCTGTTTCATTCCCTTTACATCTGTCCAACTCTGCTATTCAACTAAACACATTTTCTTCCACCTTTTTGCCCCAAATCAGTCTTTCTCCCCATCGTATTTTCTCAACATGAAAATGAAAAATTTGTTAGCCCGACAAAACCCTTGAAAAAATATTTGTTTCCTCTCCATAAGATACTCATCAGAGACTGCATTTGTTGCATTTTGGCCTCTACGCTGGTTTACATCATAGCTTGGTTCCTCAGCAAACAGAACCTGTCCTACTAATTACCCTACTGGAGACTCAGCGAGAGACTCCACTATGGCATGAAGTCCAGCACAAGCATATGTCTGTAGAATTAATGTCTCGTTTTTAAATCACCCTCGCTTTCTAGAATTCTGTGAGGAAAAGGAAAAAGAAACTAGAGGGGAAAGAATAATTAGTAAGTTTATTGTTAAAAGAATTTATGTTATTTGCTTCTACATTTAGTACTGCAAGCATACCCAACCAGCAGTTCAGGCCTCCATCACACAGAATAAGATTGACCACTGCCACAGAAGTGTAATATTTCAATAGGAGGATAGAACAGGCATATGAATCAAAAGCTCACCAAGATAACGGGTGGCAGAGATCAGATAACAAATAAGTACAGTTTTTAGCCCATCAGTAATAAAAATGTAGCTTGTCACATGCCTCCTTGTAACCAGAATGCATGGAAAGCACATGCTGGCTCTGTAGATGAAGGCCTTCTCAACTTAGGAGTATCATAGAGTGTGAAAGGACTAGTGACAGAATTAAGGAATTAAGCCATCTATCCTAATACCTTTAAAATGAAAATGGAAGTCAGAATCTTGTATTACAGATCAGATTAGGAAAAGAGCAGCAGCAATCCTGAAAAGCAAGGACAAGAAGTTTATTTTCAATAAGGGACTTAAATGAGGATGTGACAGAGCAGTGAGTCAGGAAGATACTATTAACAGCAGTGTTTTGTAAGTAACGGAAGACAGAGAAAGGCCAGGAAAAAATGGTCTGAGAGGAGATTACTGTTGTTGACTGTAGAAACAATCAGATTATAGATGAGAGTTTGGAAAGCTTAAACACTACATGTGGAGCTTGGAACAGAAGGCTGGACTGAGACACAGAAAGAGTGGTTATAGCTACGTCAAAGCTCATGCAGAGGAGAAATGGGGTGAGAAAGGCCTGCAAGAAAAAAGAAAAATCCAAGTAGAAAATAGGAATGAAGAGACTGGTAAACCTTGGAGAGATTTTACTATATAGATCTGGCCCATTACACACACACATCACTTCACCTGCTCCCTTTTTCTGGTACCTCGTTTACTACAGCTTTCAAAACTTAAAACTGTCATTCAAGATGCCATCTTAGACTGAACACAACATCTATCTGTATTTTTATGCCTCATTATACTGCACTTGCAAAGTACAATTCTGGTAACAGATATTTATCTCTGTGACCACTAAATATTTATGCTTTTCATCAAAAATTTCTGAACTGCAATCAACAGAACTGTTTGGTGCTATTTATATATGTAGCACAACTGTGCATCACCTCTTACAGTGATATTTGAGCTTCCCTGCTTGACATTAGTACCAAGGGCAAGATACTGTATCAGTTTGCTCAGGAAACTGCAGAATTTATAGTCATTAACACAGTGTATTGAATGCTTCAGAGCAGCCTAGTAAAAAAATTACTTTGAATTCATATAATTCTTAGAAGACTATAAAAAATTCTCCACAAAGTCTCTGCTATGAAGCAGGACAAAACCATTCAAATTCAGTTTCAATTTTCCCACCAGCATTCAAGATCTGAGCCAAGTCTTTTGATGTAGGACAATATGAAACCAAATCTGACTATTTAACAGAAATTAATGATAGGGATAAGATGAACCTGATTGATAACATTTAAAGCTGTATAAAAATGTACAACTAAATTGGGCATGAGGGGTAAATAATGTCCACTGGAATTCTTTAAACAATTTAAAACAAAATTGCTTCAATTATTTCTCTTCTCCTACTAATTTTTCTTTTCAGTTTGCCTTCTTTTAATTTACTTAACTTGACCTTAAAACAAAGACAACGGAAGGAGTCAGGATATGATCTCTGACCATATTTAGAAATAACTTGCAACATAAAAACGTAAAAAGTTATGTAGGGACAGCCACGAGATTTGGGGTTGGAACAACTTCTAGTTCAGATCATTTCATTACCTACTCTCTTCCCTAACTAACCTAATAATGTCTCTATACAAAGCTCTTCTGAGCTGTAGTACGATATCAAATTTCAAGTTTAGAAGCTCTGTTCTATTAAGTGAATGTATGAGATGGGTATCTGTAAAAGCTGGAAAACAGTGGAAATGGAAAAAGTGAAATGCAATCAAAGATTTAAATGTCAAGAAAATGAACTCCAACTGAGATGAACAGAACCATGATTTCAGGCTTATCCAACGCTATTGCTTTGGTCCATTAAAACAGTAGTTACTAATGCAAATAATTCCTTCTTCCATCTTAAAGTGAAACCCATAGAGGAGGCATATGGCTATATGTGTACTAGCACACATTTGAAACGAGTGGGCTGTAGAGTGAAGCAACTGATGTTTCCACACTATAGTTTGTCATGGTTTGGGCCAGACTGGCCCATTGATACCCTTTCGGGTCTTTAGAATATCCTCTCTTGAGGAAGTCTATGCCAAGGATGCACGGAGCATCTGGGCCATGTTTCATAAAAAACCACCCCTGCAGCACATTCAGGAAAACCAACAACAAAATCATGATCTTAAGAAAGTAACAATCCTCATCGAAACAGCCCGAGAAGTTTCCATCCCCTAGCTCTGTTGGTGTCACTTTGGTATAAGCATCAGAGGGCAAAGTAAACTTTCCCCAATTAAAACCGGCATTTTGTAGCACACAACCACAAAGTGTAGGGTCTCCCTTCAGACCAGCTATAGTGTGGTGCGACGGATTGACATTCCCTTAGCCAAGAGAGTACATTAGGTATACTCTCAGAACAAATATTCTGGCTTAGTTGCATCTAAAAATAGAAATAGTTCCATTTGTGCTAAGACCACTTCATGGTGTAGTCTAAAATTCAGTAAATGGGGACTACCAAGAGAGATCTGACAAAACCCGAAACATTAATGTATATATATCGCAAGCATAGTTGCATCATTGCCTAATCCCACTGTAAGAGTTATCTCATAAAACCTTATGAAAGGCTTGAAAACTGAAATTAAGAAACAACTGTAAAATACTACTTGAAAGGCAAGAGACTAACAAAATGCCTTTAACATAATAAGCAATCTGTAGACATAAACAGAAGGGGAAAAAACAAACTAGAAACAAGACTTTTCATCTTAAATCTCAGGAGTCCTTCAGTGAGAATAAACAGTAATGTGAATGCGATGCTCAGTACTGATCTTTGAATACACGAATCTTAGACCCTCTTGAGCTCTGAGAGTTCAAACAACTGAACTGAACTGAACTATATTCTGCCTTCTAGCACCTTGCAGCTATCACTCTCTAACGCAGAGGACATTCTTGTTTATTTGTAACTGCAAAACACCAATGTGAATCACACAGTCGTTCCAACACACCAGGGTCATGTGGTCACGAGGGATCACTTCCCATGGATCAGTTTTCTAATTCTATTTTAGTATGGATAGCTTTTTTAATGAATTTTGTAAGGTTGGTTAGCTTCTAGGTTTGAAGCATGCACACAAGTCAGTTTAAGCCCAGGCCTTCATTTTGGCAAAAAATGTCTCAAACCATCAAATAATCATCATCGCTCACTGCTGCATCACCCACTTATATTTTGTCTAACCTCGATATTCAGACGGCAAATGGGAGACCTTTAAGATCCTATCATCTTGAGTGTAAAAAAATAAAAGGAGATGAGACTAGAGAGAACAGATGCTCCATTTTTTTCCTTGAAGTTGCCATGTGAATCATACATCAGGGCAGCTCAACAAAACCTAAACTTCTGAATCTTTTTAAATATGCCAGTGATTTCAGTAGACATTTTCTTTGTGATTCTTCAACTTTACTTATCAGAATAGTAATTTGTAAGATCTGTTCTTTACATTCTTGGAGCTTTCATGCAGGAGACTCACTATCATCTCTAATAAAAAATGTGACATGTCTAATTACGCTGCCATGCAGAATGAAAGAACTTTGGAGAAAAACTGAAATTACTTTTAGCACACATTGGAAATAAAAGCTGACAAAACATTTCCATTTTTAATGGCCATTCTTTCTAATGGGAATTTTTATTAAAATATGACAACCATGTGAAAAGGGATGTGTCAAGTCATAAATGCTCAGAAGTGACACAAAAATACTATTAATCTCTATTTTTAACCATAATACCTTGGGCAGGGGGGAACTACTAAACCTTCACAAAAGTAACTTCAAAATGGCAAGTTCAAAATCAGGCTTCTCTTTCTGCACAACTCTGAACCAGAGTAAAATCAGTACTGAAAAACACATTTAGTTTACAAAGGGGCATTTTGTAAACTTTTTAACTAATGTGTCCTCAATGCTGTCATTGTGTTAGAACAAATAAGTAAAAAAGTTTGCTGTGCATGAAGAATTCTTACCCCAATGCAAGAAAACTTAAAGTAAATCCTGCATTTCTGGTGAATTTATGTATGAATTATGATTACACTTTGATAAAGGAGAAAAAAGTACAGGTCATACAGCTTATTAAAAAGTGTATCTTCCTCAAAATACATGTTTTGTGAATGCAAAAATTAATAATAAAAGAACTGAAAAAATAGACTGAGGCTACAGTAGCAGTAGCTGCTAGTAGCAAGTTGAGGTAGATAAATACTTTGCGGGGGGCATTGTGAATTCAATAAAGTTATAAATATCATCTTCCTTTGTGCAATGAGGAAGCCACTCCACTTATTCCAGCTTTATGAATTTAAAAAAAAAAAAAAATTAAAGAAGATAACATTTTTGGCTACATCAAAGGGGAAAAATTGATCTCTGGGTAACAAACAGACTTCCTTAAATTATCGCTTACGTACAGCATTTAGAGCCATTTGATAATGTTTTAATGGCCTTCCAGTTAACAGCTCTTTAAAAGAGTTACCACGCAAGTATTTCTTAGGCTGACCTACCACTAAGAAGGAAAAAAGCATTTATATGGAGCAGCAAAAGCTATCAAAGGCTGAAGTAATTTTTACTTAGTAAAATGACACAGGTGCTATATAAACAGCTTAGAATATAATAATGATATAGCAATAATCAAAGAATGCCCTCCTATGCTGAAAAAGAGTTACTGTAGTTAGGCTGGGCAATATAGTTTTTTTCCTTATCTCAGTTTTAAAATTAAAGATGACTGTACTGTACTGCAGTGATTTATTCTGATCCTCATAAACACTGTAATTATTGTAATAAAGATAATAGGGTATAGTTGGCTGAAAATAATTAATAAAATATAAGTTATTAATAGATAAAAAGTTAGTTAAACAGGACAAGAGAAATGTTAGTTGCTACTGTTTATATGGTAAATTCTTATGCTGTTTATTATGGCAACAGGACCAAATAAAGGTACTTTGCACGTGTAATGGAAGGAAATTACAAACTTGACTAAAATAAATCACATTTATAACATAGCAGTTCTTTCAGCTGAGGCTCTGGCTGATACATTTGACAGCCCTGTACGCCTTCACCCTGACATACTGGTATTTGGAACAGTTTGTAACATTCCCATTTTGTCTGTGAAAAGACATTTTAATTGAAAAAATCATTTGCCCATAAAATTATCATCATCAATTTACATTCTACAAAGGGACTGCATTATGACCATAAAACAATTTGTAAGTGGATTCATTCTACCCACTAAATCACTTTACATTATCCTGTGAAGAGAATGATTAAAGCAGGTTAGCATTTTGCTGGCAAAGTAATTATGTTGTTATGCATTTCAGCCACATGGATTCTTATAATAGCTAGTCCATTTATCCTGGTGACAGAACATCTATACTAAATGGGCAGAATACATTTTATTTACTTGATGCAATTCATTTAATTCACAAAATACTTTTAAACTTATTTTTTGTCATCAGGATAGCTTTATCTATTTATTTATTTAGCTTTCCTGCAGAACAAATATATTCTTGCGTATAAGTAATGATAAGAATTTCTAAGTGCGTTTTTAAGAAAAAATTGAAAATAAATTAGCTAGTAGAAGTAGGTCAGCTACACAGAACTTACATGTTTAGATCAGTGAAAATCTACACAGTATGACCTGGTGCAACAGTCTTCTCTTTGGGACTAAATTGCTCTTGCTCTTACTAATGAGTTAGAAAAGGGAAACAAAAATAAAAATAAAAAAAGACAAAAAAATACAACTCGATATTGTATGTGACCAATACTCACCGTGTATGTCATTCCCTAACAAGCAGTAAGCCGTGCATAGGTGCATCACAACCCACAAAACTTTGGCTGAAAGCTACCTTTTCTCATTGCAGAGAATACCGAAACGACCAGTGGACACTTACATAAAATCCTGCTGTAGTTTCACCTATTACTTCAGGAACACTAAAGAGCTTGTTCCCACTCACAAATTCTGGACTGTGATCAGTATCCAGCTCTTGATATTTGATCACTGATATATGCATTCCGACTGACAACATACAGACAAACATATAGATAATAGCTATAATAATTAGTAAACAGCACTGGTAATTTTACATCCGTAACATGAGCAGGGAACATCCCATTGTCCTGCAACTAAAAGTATCTCTATGGCTGCTGGATTCAGTTGAACCTACTGTAGATAAACTATGTTGTCTGCATCAGAAAATACATGCAAATATGTAAGCCTGGACACTTGAATCCGAGTTCCTCAGCTAATGAGGATTTCAAGTCCATATGCAGGAATTCTACTGATGTAAAAATAACAGGAGCAAGAGACACTATCAAACCTGAAACTATCCAGAAGATCCATCTCTTCTATGTTCTGTAGTTTCAAGGTAAGAACAATGAAATGCCTGGTTCGGGTTTCTAAATATGCTAAGAATGCCAAACGTTTAAAGAAATACTCAGAAAAAATTTATTTACTGGAAAGCCAACTAATTCCAAGATTCACAATTCTACTGAAGTTTTCAGCTCAAAAAGAGCGCTACTAAATAAGTATATAGATCTGACAATTACCTTTTGCAAAGGAGATGTACCCCTGCATGTTTATATTTGAAAATAAAAAATCATCATGGACACACCACTGCATAAATACAACTACCTAAAAGGAGGTGAAAAAACATTCAAATCTCCTTAAAACTACACTCAGAGTTTGTATTATAGATGCAAACAAAGGCCACACTATATATTTGTTGACAAATACTGTTTAATACCTTCAGCAATGACATAGACAGGGGGATGGAGTGCACCCTCAGCAAGTTTGCAGACACCACCAAGCTGAGCAGTGTGGCTGACGTGCCTGAGGGACCTAGATAAGCTTGAGAAGTGGGCACATGTGAACCTCATTAGGTTCAACAAGGCCAAGTGCAGGGTCCTGCATATGGGTCAGGACAACTGNCTCTGAGCAACCTAATGTAGTTGAAGATGTCCCTGCTTGTTGTAGGGGGATTGGACTAGATGACCTTTAAAGGTCCCTTCCAACCCAAACAATTCTATGAACTATATTTTAAAGTGTTACTGCTAAGAAGAATGAAATCACAACCAGGTAACGGCAAACAATCCCTATGAACATTTTTTCAAGACAAAGTTATTTTATGCTGGCTCATTACCAGATTTTATTTTATTGCTTGATCAGTCACAAGTAAGTTAGATAATAAAATGTATACAAAGCTCTCTAGTAATTCTGCACGTCCTTCTTAATAATCAAAAGAAGCATGAAAAACTAAAGATTATGGAAGTACTTAAACTGCTGTAACATTCTGATTGTTTCATTATTACGAGAAAATATTTAATTCTTTACAGAGATTAACTATTAGTCTGCCATACATATCAATACTATTTCAAGATTTCATTTACAATTTGCCTAATTCTGTGTATTAAGAATACATTCTGTATAGTTGATCTAGTTCACTGTTATGCAACTCATTCAATTTCTAAAATAACCAATTCTTGAACTGTATAATTGTGAGGGCAAAGTAAATCAAAAGAATGTAATTTGTCCAGGTATTGTTTCTCTGAGAAATGTAAGAAAAAAATACAATTCTGCAACACAATTAATCATGGTTAACTTTAATTCAGACATTTTAAGTAGCTTTACTAAAACATACTGAAAATGTTAAGTAAGCATTTCATATCCACAAATATTTCACATTTTAGTCTTACATGTTATTACCTGGGTCATTTTTCTTATTCAGAATTCTGCCTTTTCCTTTTAATTTTGGGTGCAAATAGAGCTACAAATGAAAAATTAAATTTAACGAAAATAAAGAATACAAGATTATATGATTCATAGCTCTCACAAAATAATGACCTGGTCCTGCAATCACTGCACAAGCTCTTCCATGCATAAGTTGTCCCACTGAGTTCAAGTGCTGGATGCCCCATCCCTGGAAGTGTTCAAGGCCAGGTTGGATGGGGCTTTAAGCAACTGGGTCTAGTGGGAGGTGTCTCTGCCCATGGCAGAGGGTTTGGAACTAGATGATCTTCAAGGTCCCTTCCAACCTAAACCATTCTATGATTGTATGATTTTAAGACTTAAACATACAGATTACAGAGGATGGTGTATTTAACCTCTCACTTAACAAAGACTTTCTGATGTGATTAGATATCAGCAGGTGATTAAGATAATAGTTAATTTTCCCATTATTGCAAATATAATGTCCACACATTGATAACTTCAAAGACCTAACTATGTAAGTGATAGTCAGGTTCGTGAAGAGGCACAAGCCTTTTTCTTTTCTTCTTAATAGAAAAGTTGCCAGTTTCAAACAGAATACCAACTGTCAGGGACTAGTTAAGATCACAGCTGACTCAAATACCAAAACTGAATAGACACAGAAGCTGAAACATTCTTTCCAGTACAGAAATTACCTCTCCAGAGGCAAACTAAAGTGCTCCATTATTAGCATGCAGAAAAGAAACATGCCTGCATTGTATCTCACTCCATTATAAAGGTATAGTAAATCCATTTTCTTCTCCCATATTTATCCAATAACATTTAAAATTATTAATTCATCTGAAAACATCAAAGTTCACTATTTTTTATTTTACATGAAAACTTCATGGTCATATCCACAATTCTAAAACCACTCCCTTGATTGTAAAAATTGCACCTGTTTGGTAGTTAAATTGGAGATAACACATGGGAAAAAAATACATATTGCTTCCCAATGGACAAACACAAGTGCAAAAGAACCCTTCTCTAAATATCACATTTCAGTGAAGGACAGCCATACTGGTGACAATGGAGATTCCACAAAAAAGGTGGCTTTTACGTGGGAACCTTTTCATTATTCAACCAAACTTTCCACACCTGTGACAAAGGATGTTGCTAAATTATCTTCATATGTTTTCTGTCTTTCTCATTTCCCTTGACTATGCATATCTGCCTTGGTTAATGAAATGCCATGACTGCGCAGATTCTATGATCAACTGACAACCACCATCCTATCTGCCCCTTCTGATGGTAGAGTAAAGCATTCAGACCAACAGCTGAGCCACATGTAGGCCATGAATCCTGTTCTAGACATAATATGTTCAAGGAGCTGTTGTTATGATCTTAAATCCTCACATAAATAATGCCACTAGTTACAGGCAGAGAACTTAAAACAGCAGTTTCTCCAGAAAAAATGTGAAATCTGATTATTTAAATATCTCTGTGTGCTAATTTAGATAGTCATAGCATTCATACAACTTTCCTTCTACCATGATTAAATATAACTTACATTTAACAAACAGAAACAAACAAGAAAGCATGGAAAAGATCTCCACACACACACCCTTTCATGACACTCTTGCACCATAAGTAAGCTCTTGACCTGAGGAAAAAAGAAAAAAAAAGTACTTTCACTTCACCACAGGTTTGTTACGTCAGCCCTGCAACTTCCTCACAAGCACCAGTCAAATTTTTTCAAGTTACTCAGGGGTTCTTTAAGGGTTTTGTTGTTTGGTTTTTTTGGAAGCAATAGGTTGTAGACACTTTGGAAGGGAGAGCCATCCTGCAGGAAGACCTGGATAGGCTGGAAGAGTGGGCTAACAAGAACCTTATGAAGAACAAGGTCAAGGGTAAGGTCTTGCACCTGGAAAAACACAATCCAAGAGTGCAGCACTGATTGGGATCTACCTGGCTGTGAAGCAGATGGAAAGGGACCTCGGGGTCCTGGTGGACCACAAGCTTAACATGAATGAACAGTGTGCTGCGGCAGCAAAGAAAATCAACAGGATGATGGGTTGCATCAAGAAGGGCATCACCAGCAGAGATAAAGAAGTCATTATCCCACCCTACTCAGTGCCTGTCAGGCCACAACTGGAATACTGTGTTCAGTTTTGGTCCCCGCTATACAAAAAAGATGCAGACAGGCTGCAGAGGGTCCAGAGAAAGGCCACAGAGATGATCAAAGGACTGGGAAGCCTGCCATATGAGGAAAGGCTGAGAGAACTGGGTTTGTCCAGCCTTGAGAAAAGAAAGCTTAGGGGAGACCTTATCACCACGTTCCAGTATTTAAAAGGTGGCTACAAAGAAGATGGAGACTCCTTTTTTACAAGGAGTCACATGGAAAAGACAAGGGGTAATGGGTACGAGTTACTCCAGGGGAGATTCCAATTAGACACAAGAGGAAAATTTTTCACAATGAGAACAATCAGCCATTGGAATAATCTCCCCAGGGAAGGGGTGGATTCCCCATCATTGGACACTTTCAAGATTCAGCTGAACAAGCTGTTGGGCCATCTTGTCTAGACTGTGCTTTTGCCAAGAAAGGTTGGACCAGATGATCCTTGAGGTCCCTTCCAACCTGGTATTCTATGATTCAATGATTCTATGTTGAGATGGAGAACCATACACCAAGGTGGGCATAATAGCATATTTTTATTTGATGTTCAACTCATATTTTTTTTAATCTGAAGAAATTGTGCTTGTAGCAATACCATTCCTGTTAAAAGAACTCACAAACTGATTTCATTCCACAACTGCACAGCTTTTATAAACTGACAGCAGCATTACAGCTCTCCAAACACACTCCATTCTCATTAAATGACTAATCTAAAACAAATCAACCAAAACACAAAGAATAACTGCACAGAATACGAATGCTTTACTCCCAAAGTGGAACTCAAATTAAAGTAAAACACAGATACATCTCAGATCTGAGTGACCACCCTTCAAAAATAATTTACTACAAAAAACAATACTGGAAAAATCAAGTATTTTCCTTAGTAGCATCAACAATCAATTACCCAGGTAAATGATTAATATACTTACAAATTTCAACAACAACATTATGTAGGCAATAATCTATAGGCAGTTAACAAATTTCTAACAATACTGGAATTGACAGACTTTGTTAAAAGTAAATGTCAATATTGAATAATTAAAATTATTTCTTCTTAGGAGGATATTGTCTGAAGTCAAATTTTATGTTTATCTAATTCCTAGTACAGTACGTATCTGCAAATAAACAGTGTAGTTATCCTTAGAAACTGGTTGAACACAAAACATGCACATTATCTTGCACACCAAATTTGACCAGGCAATCATTACTTTAAGTATTATAACTACTTGCTCTATTCTTTGGTACCTATTTGAACTGCTCCTTCCTTAGATCCAATATAATACATCTACCTAGGATGTGCCCTAAAATGTGCATAAATCATACCATCTCCTAAGTTCCAGCAAACCTCCAGCTTAAAACAAGCAGCTCACACACAAGAATTTCCTTTGCCTGGCTGATATTTGCAGCCTACATGGCAAATTCAGAGACAGCACAATCAGTGACAAGAATGATGCTGTATAGCTTTGACAGAAAAGGTCCCAATCCTAGGAAGAAAAGTAAACATCCATCCTTCCCTTACTGTCTCCGTAGCATGCAGGATCATTGAGAAGAAGGGATAAATCAAATCAATCTTAACTGCCACTCTCCCTAACACATTGGCTGTTTATTTCCCTTATAAAGTGCCCCCTGACATTTTTCCAGTGAGTTAAACTGGTAAACCAGCTGAAAGACAGTATAGTCGTGTATTCCTTTGTACACAAGTACAAAGCCACATAAGTTGAGAAAATTAATTGTCTTATAGTCTATGGGGGATCTAAACATGAACTGTAATTTGGGGGGGGNTTTCCGCTTCCGACCCTCCAACGGGGCAAGTAACAAAGTTGGCTGGCCTTGGTTGTTATAGCAATAAGGATAAGCAGGAGCCTCTCTGCATACCGTTCCTTGGCATCAGCTATAAACATGGGTCTTATCACTCTGAGAGTGAACAGTTTTCTGCACAACATGCTGGTAATTTCAGAAGTTAGAAGAGGCCTAGCTAAAAAGTAAAGTTACTGAACAAAATTAGTCCTGTTTTACCTCAAACCAGGACAGTAGAACACATTGGTCTTGTCTGCAGCATGTACAAAGATTCTTCTAGTTCCATTGTTCTCAGTTCCTAGTCTGAACCCCAGCAGTGCAGTACTTAGCCAGCCCTCTAGACCAAGGAGACTAGAATTATGGCAACATTCAGAAACTGAAAGTTAAGCCATCAGAAAAACAGAACCAGAGACTGTCTAAGAACTAGAGAAAGGAAAAGGCAAAGGAAAGAAATTAACACAGGCCCCTAAGGGTCACAAAATCATGCCAAACACAGGACTTTTAAAACCACCTATTTATTTCATTCCACTTGGAAAACAGTGGAAATTAAAGTACCTAGACATTGTTGTAAAAGTTTTTGTTAGTACCTTCAGTCATCTCTCAGTACCCTGGAAAAATCTGCTGTGTTGCGCTGGCTTTTAGTAAGATGCCTACTCCTGGGCAGCCATTTGAAAAGCAAGCAATTTAGAAAATGTACTCTGTGAAAGGTTTCTATCTTTATTTTGCCCATATGCGAACTATCCAAAATCCTAATAAAATCTCTCTCCATTGCAAACCAAAGCTTTTTATAAGGTTTCTTTAAAGCACTCTAAGCTGTTTAAAATACATCACTAACTGTGATGAAAGCCAATTCAGTATCTAAGCAGACCATTTGGGGCTTTTATTTTTTTTAAGGTACGGGACATGGAAGCTCAAAATCCATTAACCAGCTGCAGAAAGGGCAACAAAAGGAACTATTTAACCATAAGTAATTCTAATGTTCGGGGAAAAAAAAAAAAATGGCATTGTCTCCCACATTCTGGATAGTCAACCCTGGAGATTATTTAAGTACCATAATTCACTGGGAGTAACAGACCTCAATCCTCTGCTTCGTAACTTTTACTGGTTACCAGTCCAGCCAAAACCAAAGGTAGGAAAATAAACTATGTAATGTATCAAGAGCCTCCATTCTGTCACCTGAATCATCATCTCTTAGTGAATCATCCATGAAAGCCTGTGAGATTGCTGAGCTGGCAAACCTCTGTCTCTTGTACATAAGGTTCTTCAGTCAACAGGTAACAGAAGTTTTGTTTTGAAAAATGTTATATTAAAAGCATGGAAAAACTGACCCTTTCACTAGTCTGGGCACCCATACAGTTTATCACAAGTTCTGAAAGAAAATGCAGTCCAGTGATTTGAGGGGTGCAGAATCCAGGCAGGGATATAGAAATGTACATAATTAAACTTTCACAAATCCCAACTATTATTTTCCAAACGTGCATGTTTAGGCTTTCCCCCCCCACCTATGTTAAAGTTCAGTTTAAGGTTTTAAACTTCCCAGAATTATACTTGTAATCAGGGTTATATAATAAAGACTATGAGACTAATACATAAAACTTTACAATTTTAAGTAAAACTTAATGAAACATGCACATGTATTTGGATTTGGGACAGACTTCTGAAGATCCTGTTTTTTCATCCGAGCATTTCTTTCTCTTAACAAAAAGGAATCACATGACAACTTTGAGGCATAAAATTAAGTTTGCCTTTGGATAACTTTTAATATCTGATCCCACAACTGGCCTGCTGTTTTGGTGTCCTTATTGACGATTCCATTTTTTCAGAATTGTATGTTCACAGCTGGCACATTTGAGCAAGGCTACATAAATTTTTTATAAGGACTTTGGTATTCTGGATTTATTTGGAGGGAAAAATAAAAAAGAAAAATAAATTTAAAAAAACCCCAAACTTTGAAAACTTAAAGGAAGAATACTTCAACTCTCTCTTTATTTTAAAAGTGGAATCTGAAGTTCTCTCGTTCTGCTATTGACCTGCTGTAGAAACTTCCTTGGACAATTCATCCCAGAACCCTATTTCTCCATGTATTTAGTGGGGGCCATAAATGATGTTTGTCTTCACTACTAAATCCACAAAGTATACACTGAATTACCAAACAGGATTTATAAATAATAGCAAGCCATAAACTACATAAATAAATGCCTAAGGTTTTTGTCATGATCTTTTTTTCTTAGAAATCTACAGTTATATGGATCTAATCTGTGAAAATATTTCAAGGTACTTCATGGACACAATGTGTAGTTCTATATTTGTCTTGCAAATGAACAGCTCATCATATATTCCTTTGTTATACTTCTAATTGGTTATCTTAAAATGTCCTGTGACTGCAGCAAGCAACTCCAAACATCTGTGATTATGAAATCTTAATTACCTCTGAAATGTTACAGAAACATTGCAAAGAAAGACAAAATTGACAATGAGCATTTTTAGACAAATTACTTCTCCCCATCCCATCTGTTATAACAATTCTACTCAATAGACCCTCCTATGCCTTTCTAGTATGTTCTTAAAATAATACTATTAGCACTTTCTTTATGAAAGCTTTAAGTTAATATATAGATACTCAGCTGATGTAAAACATCCAATCTCCCATGAAATCAATGGAGCAAGATTAATTCACATCACCGAAAAAATATAGCCTACATTGTTTCAAAACAGTCTCCTGTTCTTGGTACTTTGTAATCCAAGTGTTGTCCCATAAAATATACCAGTGGAATATATGCATCTCTATGCGATTTTATAGAACAAGGAGGCCAGTATCAAGGAAGCTAGTAATAATATATAGGTACATATTATTATATCAGTGGTACAGTTTTTGCTTTGGAAGAAATGTGTTTTATTTAAATAATGAGAGAAGGAGGATATCAAGCCATGCCCTTGAACAGCAAGTAAAGAAATAGTACGGCATGGGATACTTTCATGTAGATACTCAAAAACTATACTCAATCACATTCTTTACAAAAACTATTTGGAGCTTATTCATTTAATCCGTTATTTAATTATGAATAAAACAAACAGTGTTAGAGCTATGAAAAGCACAAATACACTTGGTGGCCTTAACGGGTAAATACAATTATATACTGTAATAAAACCTAGCACAGATCTTTTCAGCCAGTGGTTCAGAGCACTCAGATACGCTTTTGGAGAAGCATAAACAATGCAAAAACCTGTAATTGCAATGTCAGTCATGGTGTCCACACAGAATACCAAGTACAAAATCATATCTTTCCTGATTTATTTCCATGGGTCTTTGGCAAAATAAAAAAATACAAAGCCAACTGCAGAAGCACAGTGTCCTCTGCTGGGGAAACTGACTTGGATTTCTTACCTGAACGTAAGGGGGCAAAAAACCTGTGACTCTCATAACCAAAACTGAGCTAGTTCAATCAATCATTGTTGCAAAAATCCCATTTTTCACAACACACATAAAAATAGTAGGAGACAGAAGACCATCCTGGAGATACTGCTTCAGTGACTTCTAACAATTCCGACTTGATTAATAGCTCAAGAGCCATTACTTATATAATTCACCGTAAGTGATCTTAAAATACGTTACTTTTTCATGCATGCTGTCATTATTGAACATGACCAATTGAATCATTTGTCACAGCGAACTAAAAGGGCTCTGAGCACAAGTGTTCTTAATCTTTTTTCATTTCTTCTTTTATAAGATCAGAATTCAGCTACAAAATGTGCCATCTGTAATTTAGAATGGAACAAGGACTGCAGCATAAATCAATAGCTCCCTTTGATCACTGGATGTGATCAATTTGACTATATACCTGAAGAAGCTGCAGCCTTCTCTTCTAGGACAATAAAAAAGATACCTCGCTCTAAACTGAGGTACAAAGACAAAAACCTGCACCTACCCTGTGTGAATTCCCTCTCATAGAAACAGTCAGCAGTGCAAGGGTGTAAACTTGTAAACTTAATAGAACAAAATAGGATGCAACTATCAGAAGAATCTCTCCAATCTGAATGGCATTTACATTTGCATGTTAAATATAGCATTTGAGGGAAAAAATGAACAAATGCATAAAAAAAATTAAAGAAAACAACAGAAGCATCAACAACTAACTACAACCAATAATAAACAATAGCTTTTGTATATAAATGAATTCACAGGTCACATCCCTTATACATTGCTTCTGTATTTTGCGACAAGATCAAGAAGAATGAACTCTTCTTCAGACAAAAAGTATCTTATTTGCACAGAAATATTCCTTTATATTTAAGGCAGCTGAAATAACTGTTTCAGCTTAGTTAACCAACATAACACTGAAGTAACCTCACAGCAGTGATATAATGAAGTGAAATTAACTGTCTTCATGGACATAATAAATTGCTGTGTACCAAATGTTCACTACTCATGCAGGGCAAACATCTTTGTTTTAGTTTGCACTATTAAAAGCCCCAACATGCACTGACAATAAAAAATTTTCCACCCAGAGTGGAAAAGAATCTCTTAGTAAAAAGGAATATGGACAGGACAGAACATAGCTTGTACTGATCTGAAACATGGCAGAAGAGAGCATGGCTATCAACAAGGAAAAAACAGGCCAAATAGATTGCCTTATTATGTATTAGTTGTACCCCTAAAGATGCCATATGCTGTTCAGTTAAAAAAGGCAAGAACCACCTCTCTTCAAGACAGGCTGGCAATACTTAAAATCTTCAACTATAGTGAAAAATCGTATGAACCCTTCACTCTAGTATTGAATGACCAATGGATGATGGAAAGAGACTCAAAATGTGTTAATTTGGCAAGATACATTCTACTCCAGCTCGTCCACTTTGTAAAATCTTGCAAATATCTTCTTTTTTAGATTTCTTTAATGGGCTTAGGTTGTGGTATTTAGTTAATTAGTATTTAGTTAAATTAGTAAGTCAGCATCTTTTTTAAACCATCCTAGTTTGTATGGCTGTCTGTGAACAGCAACTGAAAGACTAAAAATTGTCAGCAGTAGTATGATTTGGAATTGCTGACCATTAAAGCAGTGTGGTCTTATCCATTTGTTTAAATCACATGGACATAATTTATAATGCCTCTTGAAAAAGATTCTGATTTAGTCCCAGGTTTGTGGTACAACAGCTTACTGATCTGGACTTTTTCACATTAGAAATTATTAGCTGTCTTGAATCTGTTCTTTTCATGCATATACGATTTTCATGCACAGGTTCCTTTCATGCATCATTTCAAATTAATTCTGCTGTGCCTTACGCATAGTCCAGTAGCAAATGAAGGGAAGGCTGTTTTGGCAGATCAAGGAGAAAATTCTAAGGCAGGTACTCTTATACTCATCAGAAGCCCTGCCTGCTCCTAACAAATCAAAATTGCTAATGACACCACTGGAAAGAAAATGGCTGCATTGTACCTTTCTGTCTCCAACAGTACAGAGATGGAAGTGTTTTAAATATTCTGTAGTTCTTTGGAAAGCTTGATATCTTGTCTCTTAGATCTAATGATGATAAAAGTAAATCTCCTTTATTCCAAGAGTACATTAACTTTTCTAACCCTCAAAACATGTCCTGTATCTGCCTTCAATCATGCCCATGTCTACATCATACAAAATTATACAACAACATAAAGCACTTTTGATCAGAGTAGGTACCTGATGGTCACAGGAGGAAGTATAGCTATAAAGTTTGGGAAGAAAGATACAGACTTTTCTTAGCTTCTGCGTGCAAGAGGGTTCTGTAGCAAAGCAAAAGGGGGGCTCAGGCTATAATACTCTGAATATGATTACAAAAGCGATATCAATTCTTACATGCTTATAGATCCAAAGCACCCTGACACTACCATGTGCGCCTTCACTAAATAACACCAGGAACTATCAGTGCCAAAGAAAATTCTTTCTTCAAAGAATGCAAATGATGGATGAGCCTGGATAATGGCATAGTTTGGAGAGATTGCACAGTTTCAAAATGTCAACAATAAAATTGTGTCATAAAGATCAGAAAGCCAATTTACAGCAATAGAACATTCACAGTACGAGATGCAGTACAGCAAAAAGTTTATTTTGTACTTGTGCAACTGTGTAGGAACTGGCATAGTGAATGAATGCACTTATATACCATCCAAGACAAAGGATCTACCCACGACCAAGACATTCTCCAAGCTGCAATGTGATCTTCAACAGGAATTTTAATTTTCGAAGTTTCAGAGTTCATTTACGTGAAAGGGGGGATTATACTGCTCTTTTTAAACTACTTCACCTTCTCTTTTAATATGCTTTAAAATCCACAGATAAAAATTATATACCATACCTACATACTCTATTATTATGTGTTCAACTGAGTGTCTGATATACAGTTCTGATGACAACAGCTCCACGTGCACATTGGCCAGCTGCACATGTGTTAATTTCATTTGTGCACATAACACAATTTGTTTGCACAGCCGTCATCTTTACTTGCCTGAAGTTTCTAAACTCTGTTTCCAGATTAGTTTCATTCATTCAAAACATAACTTTCATGAAAAGGACCCAACAACTCGTCTTAACTGTGGCAGCATTCATGCAACTGAAAGTCAGTTAGGTACACAGCCAACAATCAAGGACATGTACTTGTATATGTATACAGGGGGAAATACTCTCAGATAAGGATAAAGACGACTTTCTCCCTAAACTAGAACCAAACATTATTTCTCTGAATTAAATGGTAAATTTAAAGATTATAGGAGGGAAAGATTACTCTATTTTGCCATTAATAGCCATTCCAAGTAAGATAACTGTGTAGCAACTAAATTGGATAGCCCAGCAAGGTACAACTCTAAGCAATTATAAAGCATTTATCAGAATTGTAAGACCAACTTGACTATAGACAATAGATACTATGCAGTAGATATGGTACAACAGATGCATTTCTTTTCTTTAAATATTCAAATAAACACTTTACCTACAGGTGTGCATGGAAACACAGAAAGACCAGACAGCAAAAACCCCACAGTTAATCATTTAGCAATTATGAAAAAAAGAATTAATCTTTTTTATAACAAAATATCCCATCTAAAAACCATGGTTGTCTCTGTTCTGCTGCATGTAGACCTTTTTAAGGCACTCCTCTGTAAAATGCTACTGGAAAATCCACCTGTATCAATTCACAGTGATCATGTTTTTATATATGTAACATACACAGCAAAGCACATATTAACATGCAGTAATAATTGGATCCAAATAGCACTTTGCTTGTCTCCTGATCTCTTTTAAAAGCCAATTGCCTTGCACATTTTTCCTCTTTTCTCTCACACAGGACCTTTACACTCATCTCTGCTATCACTCATCAGACACGCTCCCAGGGATGTAAAGCAGGACAATAATTTAATGCCTCTGATCTATATAGTGTTCCTGTAGCAGTGCTCAGCTCACTAAAAATCTCATTCAAATATATTGCTGCATCTCTAATGTCACATTATCTTACACCAACAAAGTCTAGAACTATCTATAATTGCTCAGTTAGGCCACCAGTATATTAATTTTCTGGAAGGAGGAGTAGAGAGGTGGGAGAACAAGACTTTGTGTTGCATAGATGATAAAGAGGATTGCTGTTTCAGCTTGAATGGATTCCACAGAAGTTTTATGTTTCCAAGTCTACTAATGGAGTAAGAGTGTCATCGCTCCTGTCTGTTGGTAAAAATAAGGAAAAGCTACCACAACCATTTCGTTGAATTCAAAGCACTGCCAGTGTGATCCCCTAAGGCTGGCTTTCTGAAGCTGGAAATAAATGATTTTTCCTCTTTGTTTGCTATGCCAAGAAAAGATAATGCAGCACATTCAGTTAACATTTGTCCCTGAAGCACATTATCCCTCCAGGAATAATACGTGGGAGTAGCACAGACATAGTGTTTCAAATTAATCAGGAATAGGATTAATCATGCAAGAAATAGAAGTTAAAATGTAGTATTTAAAAATAAAGCTAGAGCAGTAGCAAAGTATAATTCAAATATTCTTCCTAACTACCATTTCTGTTGCCATCTTAAATTTGATTTTATCAGTTACCTTCCTCTGTTTTTCAATTTCAGCTATACTGCGTTACAGTACAAACCTGCTATTTATTAAAGCCTAGTTAGAAATGCCTGAGCTTTTTCCCTATCCCCTCATTTTTAGCAAAATGCAACAACTTCAAACAGATTTTAGTCTGCACATAAGATCTGAATGACTTCAGAGACGCACATGGAGACAGTGGACTATGGAGTGCCAGGGAGCAGCAGTAAGAGAGTGGAAGGTAAGAACTGAACAGGTGGATAAAGGGAGCATTGCTCCTGGTGAGAACTGACAGTGAAAATTAAAGCCGAATTTTAGAGCACACTCAAATTAATGCCATATGAGTGCCAGCAATAAGCGCAAGAAATCTGAACATGATACATAACACTAAAGGATAGCAGTGGAAGTGCAAGTTGCAAGGTTCACCAAGAGTTATGTGTCATCTGAGCGTGGAAGAATAGTCACACTGCAGAATTCATATGTCAATCACTTGGTCAGGATTGCTATAATTAGAAAAACGACTAGCATGCTTATTCCCTCCTCCTCCTCACATATGGTATCTTAATTTCAATCAAAACCATTTAATTTACTAAACTCAAGTTGCTGTGATTTATGCCAGGACCTCTCCAATTCCTCCATCTGCAAATTTCGCTAACTGTAATATAGTAACAAGAGGCATGACATTATTTGACAAAGATATGTATAATGAACTGCTGGCAGAAGAACAGCAAAGGAAATATTTATTTCATGTGCATATTATGAATCTTCTTGTATTTATTTGCCACAACAAGTACTAAAAATGATTGCTCAAAACTTTTCATTTTTACCTGACTGGAAGCTCTTCTCTTACTGAAATCATAGTTTTATTTTTTCCTATTTATAGCAAAAAACTAAGAGCATACATAATAGTGAGTCTATGTTGATTGGCTATATTAAATTAAATTGGCTATATTAAATTCAAGGACACTAATCATCTGTCCTTATTTTTACATGCTTGAACCTTACTCCTATGGAAATAACAGGGACTAATACTTTATTTCTCCATGATTGTGTTAAAGCAGTATGCAAACCTGCAATTCCCTGGAATCACATTTTCTCTTTCCACCCATTTGTTCTTAAGAACATGCTGTCTTCCTATTTTACCCACTCAGCATCTTGTGCCATCTAATGTTCACTTCAAATACAAAAAGCCTTTATCCTTTTGGTCTGACAAGGGATTTATTTTTTCCCATCCAATGATGTTGATTTTGGATATGCCAGATCAACATTATTTCACTTTCCTACCAAGAGGCCAAATGAAATCTCTTAAGAGTCAAAGTGCTAAGTGTTTTACCTAGTTCATATTTTTAATCAGACAGTATACTCCCAGTTTAAAATGTATAATACAGATCATAGGATTTTAAAATACTAAAACTGTTACTCAATTAAATTGCTTATTATTGTTGCTTAAATTAAATTGCTTAAAGAACTGCAGCTTGCATGAATAAGGCATTGACAAGCATCACATTAACATGTAGTGGATTAAACTGTAGAGGTATGAAAATACTTAACAGCTCAGAGGTTTACCGTTAGCAGCTTATTTAAGAGCTCAGTCAAGCACCGGTTTTATATGAATGGGAAGTGCTCCAACATTGCAGTCCTTCCCTACTTGGAGCACCTTCAAATACAACAAAAACAAAGCAGAAGCTAACTTCACACTCACACGAGTGCAGCCAGCAGGTTCTGACACTGATTATTCCCCCATATTCAGCACCGCTAAGACTAAATCTTGAGTAGTGGGTCTATTTTGGGGTTCCCCATTGTAGGAAAAACACTGACAAACTGGTGTGAATCTAGCAGAAGGCCACCAAAACTGTTAAGGGCCTGGAGCAATTGAGGTACATGGAGAGGCTGAAGGACCCAGGTTTGTACATACTGACAAAGAGAAGGCTAAGGGTATCTAAACACAGCCTTCAATTTCCTAAAGTGGTGAGGGTTTATATAGAAGTCACAGTTAGTCTGAGGTAAACAGCAAGAGGCAACTGTCACAGTTTTCAAACAAACAAAATTCTGATTAGATAGGCAGAAAAAAATTCTTCACCATAAGAGCAATCAAACCATGGAACAGGGTCTAGAGAGGCTGTGAAATCTCCACCCCTGGAGATACTCAGAATTCAGTTAAAAGCGATCCTGAGCAACTTGATGCAACAAAGATGTCCCTGCTCTGAGCAGGGAATTGGACCAGACGACACCTAGAGGTCCCTTCCTCTATTTTCTATTATAACTCCATAAAGACTAATAGAAAAGTGAAATATCTCCTTGGCTAATGGGATAAGACAAAAGTTGAAATTTTGAGCAACAGCTCAAACATTTTTACTATTTCCTCAAAAAAGTTTTGCTAATTCATGACAGACACACGTATCCAAACTATAATGCCGCATCTCGTATTGTCAGAGTTTAAGCTGTTCTGAAACAGGTTTCACAAGGCCAGTGGTCTCCAAACTGGGATCCACACACTCCAGAAGCTGTGCAAGAGGATCCACTGAGGTGTGAGAAGAAAATATTATAAGTTCTATTTATATTTTATCTCAAAAAAATAAGAATGAAATTAAGTTTTACTAATACTTAATATATACCTTAACACTTGCACCCTCACTCAGTCCGTACATCAGGCAGTCACATGTCTGTTACAGTACGTGAGGTGTCCTGAGGGAAGAGTGGGTGTTCCACAACATGGAGAGCTTGACAGTGGCATCCACGCTTGTTCACTTGCTTTCAGTGTATTGCAACATATTGCAGTCTATATATGCCCATTTAGGTGGATTTAGAGTTTATATTACCTAGTTTTAACTAAACAAACCCTCACAAGATGGACAAGTGGCTTAAAGAGATTCCTGCAAAACAAACCATGGATAGAAGATAATGCTAATAATGCAAATAAAAGCCAACAACAAGAAAATGGCAGAGCTAACAGTTCTCTTACTCCTGGTATGAACTCTTCATCAGCCACATTATGAGGTAAAAGCCAATGATAAGCTAATCAGATCTGACAAGAAGTTGGTTGAAAAAATTCAAAATTGTCAAGATGACTATTTGAAATATGGATTTACTTCCGCTGTTGTTAACAATGAACCTTGCTCTAAATTTATATTGTGCCTTGAGGTATTAGCCAATGATAGTACAAAGCCATCATGATTAGCAAGACATTTAAGCATCCAGAACATGAAGACATCTTCTACAATTTTTTGTGATGTTTAAAGTCATGCAATACTTCACACAGTACTTCACAGAATTTCACTAAACTTAACAATAAATGTTTAGTAGCCTCTTTCAAGGTTTGCTACTCAACAGCAAAAAAAACAGAAAGCCAAATACATTGGTGAAACAACCTGGTTTTCCTGCCACAGTAAAAATGACTGAAATAATACACACAAACAATATAATGACAAACTAAAATGCATTCTTTTGCTAGCAAATACTGTTGTAAAACACATAGAAAACACTGCTCAAGATTTGAAGAAACAAGAATTAGAACAAGTTACACAATGTGTGATGTTTGCTATACAACTGGATGAAAGTACAGATGATTTTAACATGTCTCAGCTTACGGTATTTGTTAGATTCTGTTTCAATATGAAATACATGAAGAACTACCTTTTTTTGAGTCACTAAAGGAAAGATGTACCAGAGAAGATATATTCTCAACAAGAAATTACTTTAATAAAAACAATGTTTTATGGAAAAATTGTGTAAGTGTAACCACTGATGAAGCAGGTGCTTTGACTTGAATAAAAAGATTTATTCTGTGGTAAGGTTACAGAGATAGTATCACGCATGAAATTTATTCACTGCATTCTTCATAGGAAAGATATTGCAGTAAAGAAATTGGGGCCAGAAGTGCAGAAAGTGCTACAGGATACCACGGTTAATTTTATAAAAACAAGACCTTTAAATAGTACAATCTTCACAATACTTTGTAATGAGATCGAGAGTAGCCATGAAAATGTTTTGTACCACATGGATGTTTGCTGGTTATCTCGTGGCAAAGTGCTTAAAGTTGTCAAACTTAAAGATGTTACACATTTTTCTTTTACAAAAAGGCAAGTGTTCCGAATTTGCTGACCTTTTCTGTGATGAGAAGTGGCTGTCAGAGGTATGCTAGCTGGAAGATATTTTTGAAAAAATAAACACAATCTGTCCCTTCAAGGTAAAGGTGACGTTTTACAAATTAGTAAGAAAGTAACTGTTTTTCAAAAGAAACTCGTGGTATGGAGAAAGCACTTTGGAAATGGCTGTTTGGAAATGTTTCAATTATTACATCATTTCAACAACAAAATCACATAAAGTGTGTCACCTATAAAAACTCTCTTATCTGTACACTTAAACTTGGAAACAGCATTTTCTAGCCTGTTCAAAATCTTCCAAGCAACAAGTTTCAGTTTATTTTCAACCCATTGATTAAAAACATAAAAATGCAACACCTTGCAATTTGTTTTTGAGAACAACTCATTCCCATCAGACAAGCTGGAAATTTACTAGCTAAACTTCAACAAAAACCTTTGCATAATTGGTGGATGGGATTCAAAAAATTAGTATTACAATGTAGTAAGCGTGGCCGAAGATGCACTTCTTCCATTTAGCTCTATGGATGTTTGTGAAGTATCTTTTTCAGCTATCACAGCCATTAAAACCAAATATGAAAATAAAATTAATTTAAAACCAGATCTTTGAATAACTGCATCAGTGTTAAATCAAGATTTTAAAAAATAATGATGCATATTCAATCACATTACTCTCAATAAAAATGTTATTTATAACAATTTTATTTTTAATAATATTTTTATTAATGGTATTTACTAACTTTTTCACTTCCATTAAAAATATTACTTAATAAAAATAAAAATTATATTAAAATAAATAAAATAAAGATATTTTAAAATATTGTTTATTTCATCTTTATCTCATCCTTTTTAAATTTCTATTTCTGTGTATGTTTTATAATGTGCATAATAGCACAGTGGTACAAGTATATAATTTATAGATAAAAATACATATAATTGGGGTGCATGCTCAAAAAACATTTTTGGGGATTGGGTGCACAAGCAACAGGTTTGGAGACCACTGCACTAGGCAATCACACAATCAATGTGATTCACTCAGAGTGCACTGTAAAGCAAGTTCATTATTCATTTAAGGTAATTAAAAGAGTAAAATTCAGTTTCACAGAATATTCAGCACTGTATATGGGACTGGAAGTATATTAAGATTCAAGAGAGAAACTAGAAATTCTAAATAAAGCTTGAGTTACGTGAAGGCATCCAAAAGATTTTTTGTGGATTTAATAAATTATTCTTCGCATATTGAAAAATTTAGGACACCAAATATCCTACAAAAAATCTGGACAGCTTAGTTATTCAAATAAATGCTCACACCAGCAGGTGGTAAAAGAATCCAAAGCATGCTTCATTTTCAAGGAGGCACAGCTTAATGTCAAGAATTTTTAAATATGGGCTAACTGTGCCCTTTTGTATAAACATTCCAATTAGTTAGGCCTGTTAAAATTAAAGGCACAGCAGGTTGCTCCAAAAAGTTTCTAAGGCACTATTTAATGCCAAACTGGAAAACATTTAGCAAGACAAACTCCAGGAGCAAATTCAGCTGAAGCTGTAAAAGAGGGGCTGCAAGAGACAGCAAAATCCCATGAGTTACTCTGCTGTATTATTTGAATTGAAATCATCAGTTAATTATGAAAGCAATTACATCACAGATCTACTTGCTTAAATGAAACTACAGTTTATAGTAGATCACCTTAGAGTTATATCCCCACCTTTACAAATAGCTTCCATTAAAAAATGAAAAAAATCCCAAACTATATTTATTTTCTAATAAAGAGAAATAGCTATGCATATAAACCTTTCTAGTTTGGGGAAGAAGAGGGACATGATTCATCATTCTTTAAAAATTAATTACTTAGTTATTGAAGTCAGGAGAAATTGTTTTCATGTTCAATGAATATTTTGAGGATTAAAAAACATTTTAAAAACCTAAAATCTTTACCTTCTCTACGAAACTTCCACTCTGGTCAATCAAAAAAATTTAATTATGTTAAATCAAATGAATTTAATACTATTACAATTAATGTTATTTTTTAGTTTGGTTTCTTCTCTCCCACATATCAAAAAGACTATGAGGTGCACAGAAGTTTAAATAAAAAATAAACAAATAAAAGCAGGTTTTCCTTGCAAAAAACACACAATGCCCAGCTTCTAAACTTAACTACTACAATTTTTACAAAATACAGTCATCTTGCAATGTCCCTACAGCATGTTTTATACTAGACATAATGAAATCATGTAAGGCTCTAACAACATATTTTAAGTGAATTGTTGTTCCATAATTTCCTTGCATCCCTGACTGAAAAATGCCTCATCTATACATATTTTTCAGAAGCTTCTGAACAACCTTTTATGCTGCTTTACAAAAGTCAAACGAACACGGTTAGTTCCTCCATGTAGAAATTATATTGGCTGTCATCTTGCATAGTTGCCTTTTTTATTCAGATCTCTTTAGATTTTATTTCAGTAATCACTACCTACCCTCCACTTTCCATTTCCAGCTCCAGTAATCTGGTAGAAATCTGACATGCAACAACCTAGAATTATTATTTAGCATAGACAGTCAAATCTCAACAACAATTGGAAAGTACTATTAATAGTAAAAGTATAAAACTCCAGCTCTTGAATAGCAGGTTATCCAATGATTTGGAGATTTCCACAATGAGAAATTTTACTATGTAGATTTTCGGGGGCACCTACTGGTATTTTGTACTGTAAGAGCTATGGTGAGTCTGTGACTTCTGCCCCTCTAAATGTTTATCTACCCTGTACAGGAATCAATCTCATCATCCTCCCAAAAGGAAACATACATCTCTCTCCATACTATGCTGTTCTGTTACTTTCATTAATTATAAAGTATAGAACTAATTTAAGGTCTATCAATATTAAGCACTTCTGGCATCAAACCACACACACACATCCCTTAACTAAGTATAGGTCACTTAGTAACTCAAGAAATTCCTTAGCTGACTAAGCCTTTGATTGTTTGGTGTTTAAAGAAAATAAAATTACATTTATCCTAGACTTTTTTGCTTATTTCTGATGGTTCTAAAGGCCATTCTAGGAAATCTTAACACACATTAATCCCATTGCAAATACAGAAGATACTTTCTTGACTAAAAACGATTCTTGAATGAAATTTGATTAAATGGCACACAGGAATTACAAATGTGTTGAAGCAAATTCCTGTTTACCAGAATATATATTTACACATACTTGTTTGCAGCATTTGCCAAAATCTAATTCGAAGCACCTGCAAACATTTAACTTTTCCCAACAGCTGGAAAGAAGTTTGATATGGACAGGCAGTCTTTTTGAGAAATACATTTTTTCTTCAGTTGAAGATTTACAGAGAAATCTTAGTACCATCAGAAAAATTGTTAGCAGGAGTTTTATCAGCTAGTTCTGTTAATACACTACGTACCAAGCCTCTCACTCAAAATGCTAAAGCTTGCATATTAGGTTCTAGGTTCATGGATATTTAAGTGAATACATTAAAAACAGAATAAGGTGGGGAGTGGGAAGGCTACAATTACATTTAAGAACAGCCAGTTTTACACACCTTACTGAGACATGGATTTCAACAGAAACAGGTGCAAGAACTGTTCAAAACATTTCTTTTTCAGTTTAAAGTAAAAAATGAACAAAGACTATGAAAAATTCATTTCAAGCTAACTAAGCTGAAAAAAAATCTATTTTCAGTGAGGTGAAAAGCTTTCACTCAGGTCACCTTACTTTTCATATTTGAGCAGCCTATTATCTGTAACTGAGTTTAGCACAATTTCTAACTAAAATAACATCTTCAAATAAGCAGCCAAACATTTCATTTTATTTTGAGAAGTTTGAAAAAAAAGGTGCAGCCCTAACAGTAACTTATTCTTTGAGGGGGACAGGGAGTGGACTATTTCTGTTTCTGCTTTTCCTAACAGTAAATCTTCACCCAGTTCCAACTGAATTCATGCACACTTCTCATTGACATAATACCTCATCTTTGCGCAGTCACTCAGTGCAACCAAGTGCTTCTCTTGCAGAAATCAGGTCTCTTTATTGTGTTTCAATTTACGTAACCAAAAACCTACCACAACCATATCTGAAAAAATCACACTCATAAAAGCTACCTTGTAGTTATTTACAAAACAGGAATGACAATAATTGAGTAATCTCTATTAGCTGAAAATATGTTCTATTTTAAAAAAGCTTTTGCAATAAGAAAAAGTGATCTGAATTTTGTAACAGCTGTCATCAGCTATGACTTCAGTACCAACTGGTCACTTCAGTGTGCTCTTACTAGCAATTAGCGTGTAGAAATAGAATAATAAGCAAGCAATAAAGATACTTGAGAGAAATTCTCCTGAGTCCAGTTGGATCAAAATAATAAGCAGACAGCACTGTAAAATAAGCTATAAACTTCTCCAATAATAGAAATAAGTGCATAGGAAAAAAAAATAATATACAATCTTGATCAACGCCACACAGACTCCTGTTTGCATTACATCCTAATTAGTATTAGTTACTATAAATTTCATTTAGAGAATTTATCTTTAAAATAGATGAAGAATCTTTAGATTTAAGTTCCTTGATTTTTCTCGACACTTGGCCATGGAATTCATATCTGAACCTTCTCAGAGTCTGTTGGGGAAGAAGAAACCCAGAGTAAACCAAATTCCAAACAGTAAAACAAAACCCTTCTTCCCCTTGTCCCCCCATAGAAAGGAATGAATTTGAAAAATGTTTAATACATTTTGTTTCTAATATCTGCGCATTTCTAGAACTAATTACTGTTCACAGATGCATCGTAATTGGCTTGTTCAGACTTATTAATGATGTCATGACTAATTACAATGCTTAATAGGCCATCTCAGGTAGACTTCCAAGAATACATCCACAAAATTATGTTTAATGTGTGAAGAGGGAAATGTTAATGGAGAGATGAAGACAAACCATGCATCAAAAATCAAGAATGAAGACAGGTGATTCAAAAAAAGAAGTACCTGAAGAGAGAACAGATGTTGCCAACTGACTGCTGATTCTTATGGCAAAGCTGCCCTTTCATTAGTAATTACAGCCCTTTCCTTTATCATATGCTTATTCAGACAAAGAACTGGATTTGTGCTTTTTGTACCTTTTTTAAATAACCCAGTCATCACTCAGATGGAGTCCAAATGGATCCATTTGGATCCACTTTTAAAGACTATGGATAACATTTTTTTTTTTCATCACAAACCCAAGTTATTGAAACTGAAGCTTTTGCAGGAAGTTCTGTGGAAAGTTTCTCGGATTAGTAGACATACACAGTTACCCCAGAACAGCCCTCTTTCAGGAACTTATGGGAGAAGCCTGATTTAAAACTTGAGTATTCCCTTATTTAGAATATGAACTTCAGTATTTCCCACAGCAGACAACTGCTTAGTGAGATTATTTTTTGTTGCCTTGTGTCTGTCTCTCACTTTGTCTTTAGCCTGATAATAAGTAAACTAGGCAAATCAACATATTCGGAGAGCGTGTGCGTTTCTTCATGTATGCACATCTGCTCACCTGTGCTCCTGACATCTCTGAACATAACTGCCAATTTCAAAGATCTCTGAATCAGCATCTCAAAGGCAGTTACACTCTTCGAAGTTTTATTAAAGGCTGCAATGTGAACCCAACCCATATTATACACCAGAGAAAGGGTTATGAACATCCCAGCCATAGGAAAAGCTTTAATCAGCATTTGCTGGTTTGCCTTTTTAGCTAAGAGAATCCAACCATGAATTGGAAACCAAGTCTTATTATTCCCACTGTTTTCATAATTAATTGCTTGTGAAAAAGTTAATAAGGTTTACTTTTTTAATGTAGCACAGAAATGTCAGAACACTAAATAGTCTGAGAAATGGAAATTACCTTTTACAAACAATTCTGCTGACGATTTAGCCATAGTATTTATTATTAGCACATTTAAACTTCCTTTACTAGAAATGGCAAATTAGAAACTATTCATGTCCAATGGTTTTTAATCATTAAAAAACCCAACATAGTTTAAAATTAATCACTAAACCTTTGGATAAGTATTAGAAATAAGCAAAGCTCAGATAATCCATAGGCTTTTAATGAAAGAATTGAGAGCGTCAAGGAAAAAATAAACAGTCAAAACAGCAAGGAAAGATAGCCAACTTTCCCTCTAATGTTCTTTTTCTGTTTTGATTTTTTTTTTTTTTAATTGGAAGCCACTTTTCGATACTGAACATTCTGTATTCAGATATTACTTTCAAAAATATGTGTAATTTCAATGAGGAAAGCTACAGTTCTGGTCAAAACCATTTAAAATAGAGACAGGAAATGACTTAATAAATGCAATTAAAAATTAAAATAAAATTTTGTGAAATCTCAGGTTTCTCCCATTGAAAATAACCATCAGTAAGCAGTTTGATATAAGGAGCCCCATTAATTTACCATTAATTTTCTTTTTCAGTAATCATGAATTAAAAGAATCTTTCTGATTAAAAGAAACTCTTTGTACACCATCTACAGTTTTTTATACTGTATAACTACAGTGGCAAGACTGCACAGTGCTGTCCAATGATGTAGGACCCAGAACTACCAAACCATTCTTGCATGGCATTTCTCAATATACCATTCAAATTACATGCTCTCAATGAATCATTTTTATGCTACCTGCAGTTTTAGCGTCAGACACCTTACCACACAGGGGCTTTAAAAAGTTACCTCCTTCTAAAATGTTACTGTATTTTGTGAGGTCTCTCATGACATCCTATAGTTTGATCAACTTCCCATTAGCTTTAGTAGGAACTGAATAAGGCTTTACATCTATTTGTATGCACGTTCTCTGAGTATGTGAATGCTTAAAACAAAAATTATTTTATAGCTTCAGCCTTCGAGTTTAGTCAAACCACACTAAAATGTAAAGAAAATTTTCTGGGGTTTAGATTTTATTGGAACTAGCTCTCTTTCATCAGAAAAGCTAAAACTAAGGGAATGCTGCTCTTTGATTACAATCCAGTTTACATATAAACAGTCTTGGCTGCTCCTAGCAAAGGTGATGTCGCCACAAGAACTGTGTCATGCTCTTCACAGTGTACCTACACAATCTTCTGGATGCGTGACCACTTCACAGCAACAGTGTGAGAAATCTGAGAGCACTTTGGTTTAAATCTGTTGTTTCTACCTTTGGCTTCTACATCAGGGTGGTTCATTTCTTCCTGTGCACAATAACATAACTGTATTTTATATGCAATGTAAGCAAAAATTATGATGAATATAAGAAAAAAAGATTTTACCATTATTTATTTGAATTTTGAAAGAAACTAACTCAAATAGGAAGCAATTTTAATTGCAACAGAACCTGCTCTGTTTCATCATTAAGTCTTAATTTTATATGATTTTTATTTTCCATGTTTGCAGAGTATATTTATTCATTAAAATGAGAAGTGTGCAAACTGAAGGTAATATTCTTGTCCCTCCATCTCATTTGATTTCTTTTTAGAACAGCAGGCAAATGCTGTCACAAAAACAGTTTTTATCATACCTAATTAGGGTTAAAACGAGTTAAAGATGAGTCAATGTGTCTAAAGAGTACAAATAAAAGCAGACTTGATCTTCAACATTTTAACCTGCTCAGCTCTGCAAATAGCCACGAATAAATTGACAGCACTATTTACAAAAAGCACAGAACTTTACCAAATCTACCCCTCCCCACAGTTACAGCTCCATTCAAGGATATATATATTTATATTATCATTTTTTCTATATCCAAAGCATGTTTTAAACGTGAATTTACTAATCTGAAAGACATCAAAGCAGCTGACTGAAAATAAGCGTGGGAAAAGAGACATTAAGTGCAGCACAAAACAGTAGCACAGGCTGTTAAAAGTTGTAATAAACCAAAGAAGCTAAAAATACAATTTTTCGAAAAACAGGCAGTGTATCAATTCCTTAAGACCGTATTTTATTTAAAGCATACCCTAAAATACATCTGGAATATTCTGTCAATAATATTTTGGTTTTACTTCTGTATATGCCATGATCCAGAAACTCTTTTAAACCTAGTAAGAGCACTTGTAGCCACTTCTAATGTTCTCAAAGAAAAGACACACCATATATAATTCTTTACAGCATAAGAGTAATAGCAAAGATTTTTTGTTGCTTTTTGTTTTGATACTGTGGCATTTTGATTAATGCAAATTTCGCCATAGCTGATGCATATTGATAGAAATGTTTCTTTATGACTTATTGCTCTTGTAACACTGCATGTTCAATATTACTTAATTCTCAGCTTTCATAAACTGCCAGGGATTATAAAGGGATTAGTGGGAGATTCATTTAGACATCCTGAGTCTCTTTAATGAGAAGGAAAAAACAAAATATACAAAAAAAATTCGGCGGCTTTTAAATCCCTAGTATTTAATATCTGTTTAAAGATGACCAGTTATATCATGCCTGCTCTTCTTCACTTTAAGGGATGAATATAATATAAGGTAACAACTGACAAAATTTTAGAATACGATCTCTATAGCCAGTGTTGGAAAAAATGGTATTTTTTGCTCTAGGAACCAAAATCACTATTTATAAAACCTCAAATGAGAAAATTCATGTTCTCAGGGCAAACCCATACTCACAGATACATGGCAAGGGCACTGAAGATGAACATGTAGATCTTACAGTAGCATAAATATCAATTAACATTTTGATCAGTTCAGATACTTAAAGCTTCCAGTTCCAAAAGATTCTCTCAGTAACAGCAGTATAAATCCAAACAATTTATTAGTTGTATGCAGTTAAACTGGATTCACACACATTTAACAAGCAAAAATATAGGCTAGGTTTGAACAGAAATATCAAGGAGATGAATTTAAATATATGGATTCACACTTAGAAGAAAGGACTTCCTCTTTCATCTAGTTTCTTCAACAAAATTTCTTAATCAGGAGGTTTGTGTGCCCAGTTACTCTCTCCATTTGGTTCACTTATTTATTCTAGAACAAAATAAAATGGCTTCAAACTGGAAGAGGGTAGATTTAGATTAGATCTCAGGAAGAAATTCTTTACTGTGAGGGTGGTGAGGCACTGGAACAGGTTGCCAAGGGAAGCTGTGGAGGCCCCATCCCTGGAAGTGTTCAAGGCCAGGCTGGATGAGGCTTTGAGCAACCAGGTCTAGTAGGAGGTGTCCTTGCCGATGGCAAGGGGGTTGGAACTAGATGATCTTTAAGGTCTGTTCCAACCTAAACCATTCTATGATTCTATGAAAATGAGAGACACTATATCAAGGGTTAAACAGTACACGGAGAAGAATAAAACAACAAAACATAGCATAACAGAAGGTGGATACTGAAAACCACAGCTGAATAGAGACTAGTATATTTGTTATAGCCCTTTTTATCATATGATAAGTTGCTTAAACTTACCAACTAGAGAAGAATTAAGCAATGACAGTGTTATTCAGTGTATGTGTGTATTTTTAAAATGAGCATGAAGAACCTCATGTGGCACAGTGTCAGCCCTGACACTCATTTGTTTGCTTAAGCGCAGTCAGTTCACTCATGCAATAGCACTGCCTTGAAACAGCAGCACAGTAGATCACTATTTATTCAAACGTAGTCTTACAGATAAAGGTAGCGTGAACATTCCAACACCCACCAGCTTTCTACCACTCACAGGACCCCTTCCAGCACCCTAATCAATTCTTCTCCCAGCTTCCAAAGCTAAGCTATCCTAAAAAGAAACACACTTGTCCCTCAAAAATCCAGATTAAAACTCCCATGCAACTTTAAAATTGTCTCCGAGGTACATTTACTTTTCTCACCTTCTGAAACATAACACATTCTTTAGTGGACGACTATCAGAATTCACCCCTATCCATAAGTATGATTACAATGCCCAGATATCTTTTAAGTTTTCCTTTTAAAAGGAAAAAAATCCTCATAGTAAATCACACCTCAGCTGAAAACAGTTAAAATAATACTTTTACATTGATATTGAAGGGTAAGTGTCCACAGGAACCACTACAACATAAATTAGGGCCTGTGAATAGGTACATTGTACTTTCAGAAGACTATAATATAAGTATCTCTTGACTTCTTCATTGTTTGAATAAATCACTACAAGACAAGGGCTTTTGAGAGGTTGCTGATTAAAGTGCCCTTTATTGTTAAAAGCGTAATTAAGTAATACTTGAATTTATAACTCTCTTCAGGGAGTCCACACTCCTAAAGAAATTAGAAAATGGCACAGCCAGAGAGTCATCTAGTTAATAATACTTTTTAATTATCACAGCTAGCCTGTGTGGCATTCACATTTGCAAGGTTTCATTTTATTTAAAGAAATTAAAGCGCAGATCAAGTCACGGAAGTCTCCTCTCATGCTTTGTCCGAAGTCTATTAAACAAAATATAATTTAAAAACAGCATGGAGTTATAAATAGCCTGCTGTTTGGAATAGCCTGTCAGTCTGTTCCCAATTACATATGTTTAGCTAACAGATCTCTAATTAGCACTCGCTTCTGACTACACAGCTCCTAAAATGTTTACATTGGAAGTCACAAATTACTGTCTAATTATGTTGGCTACATTATTTTGCATAAAACATAAATAAAATATCTGCCCATGCTACAAAAACCGAATGTGCTGCATGACTATAAGATATACCATTGATATTCCAAGCCTTAGGAAAAGAGTGTTTAATTAAAGCACTTAAAAAGCACAATAGAAACTTTACTGCATCAAGTAAGATCACATTTATTAAGAGAGTGCATCACTCCTGAAATATATTTTTCTTGGAAAAGCAAAGTAGAATGAACAACTCCCTTAAATCTGCTGAACTTCTCCTTTCAAATGTGCATGTTTTCATATTTCCATCTACAGTCCTTCGGAATTGTGCTTGAAGGATTGCTGATCAACAGTGAGAGGTGAGATGGAGATGCAAAATGAGATGAAGGTGGGCAAAGAAGCAGGACAGAGATAGAGTGGGATGTATCAGGGGTTGTGGGGGAAGTGATGTAGAACCCAGAAAAATCAACATTCTTGTAAAGGGCCCCTTCAAGTCACTGAAACTTGAAATAAAACTGAAGACAGCAGTTAGGTATCAGATGCTGAAACTTCTCCATTCCTGCAGCTAAACCAGACTCAGCAGATAACTGAATTTTCTTTTCCCTCAAACTCTACGTTATATTGCTAAATCAGAACTGTAGGTCGAAAATAAAATTAAATTATCACTCTAAGCCTCCTGTCTCTCAGAAAAGAAGTGGCCAACATCTAAATTAGAGGGCTACTTGAAAGAAACCAGCAGTTTTCTCCTTCATACCTGAGCTAATGTAATCTATGCATGACATTTTTTTCTTCCTGAATTATCATGAAGTAGCCTCCAAATTGTCAAATTAAAAGTACCAGTACACAGTCAATGTTATTTTGGCTTACTTTATAATTCCCATTTACTAGAATTGGACTTCATTACACTTTTGGACGTCATATGACCCCTCCTATCATAGTGGCAGATATCTCAACAAGGTACCACATTCACTCAAAAAAGAAGCAACTTCGTGTCTAATGACCTCTTATGACTTCCCAACAGTATGGCAACAACTGAACACTCAGTAACTTTATAAAGGATTCCAGAATACATCAGAGAACAAGTCATACCACCTGCAGAACACAAATAATCCCATACACTCCTAATAAATATTCTTGCAAATAAAAATCAATATTAGAGTCCTCTCTTAGTTTCTGTCATCAAACATAAATTTGTCCATGGAAAAAGATAAAATAATACTACTTGATATTCAATCTTCTTTGCATACTATTTGTATAAAGAACAATAAAAGAGAAAAAAAGTGTCCCGGTTTGAGGTAAAACAGAACCAATTTTCTGTTCAGTAATTTTACTTTGCAGCTAAGCCTCTTCTAAGTAACTGAACTCTCTGAAATTAACAGCATATTGTGGAGATACTGTTTGTTCTCAAAGTGATAAGACCTGATCAGTTGTAATTTATGCCAAGGAATGGTAAGCAGAGAGGCTCTTGCTTATCCTTATTGCTATAACAACCAAGGTCAGCTAACTTTGTTATGTGCCCCGTTGGAGGGTCAGAAGCAGAAAAGCATAGAGAGGTCACACCTGCAGGGAGGAGAGGACAGGCCAGGTGACCCAAAACTGACCAACAGGGTATTCCATCCCATCTGCCTCATGCTCAGTATAAAAGCTGAGGGATTAAAGGGTCAGCTCTCTCTTTCTTCAATGGCCAGCATCCGAGGAGGACTGTTTGTCTGCCTTTGACCCCGATCCATGCGTTCCTGAATCCAGATCCAGAATTCAGTTCCTGTCTGTTGCTGAGTCCAGTCTGGGACTTTCCCAGCGCCCGCCGGTGACGTGATTTTCATCCTGGGAGCTCAATACTGGGTTTGTGTATATCGTATATATTTTCATTATTTTCTTTTTATTATTTTATTATTAGTTTCATTAAAGGAGTTTACTTCTTTCTAAACTTGTAAGTATCTTTCTCTCTCTTCCTCTTCTCCTTGAAGAGAGAGGTGAGGGAGAGCATCTGTCATTCATCTCGGGGGCCAGTCCAGCCCAAACCATGACAAAAAGGGTTTTTTTCTATTTAATAAACCATAAGCAAAGAGAGTTAATAGTGATTATCAATCCACATTTATTGGGATGCTGTTGTGTCCTTTGGTCTTTAGTGATACAGTATCTGTTTGTTCTATAAATTCCAGCTTCACAATTTTTGGTCATATGGGTACATAGTGAGAAATCCAGCGTATTTCATGGGGGTTTTTTGAGCCAACAATGAGGTCACCTTCACTAAACACTATAAAATCCTAAATGGGAAATTGTTGATTAATACTACAAATATGAACTGATTTCTGATCAACAAACATATAGCAATCATGCCTTCCATTGCAGAAGTTTGTGGGAGATGAATAAAAAACCATGAGACCTCCTATCCTCTTATCAGGAGCTAAAACAAATGTGAGAACTAGAAAAAGTTTTGGTTTTCCCATGAAGATAAAAATCACAAGAATGCCAACTTATGGCACCATCACCGAAGCTGTTTAAGATCAGGCATAATGTGACTACTGCCATGTTGTATTCCATTTGATGGAGGGATTTGGATTACAGTAGCTGAAAGGTCAAATCAGCAGTTACAATTCATATGCCAAGCAGAAATTCTTCTTAAAAAAGCCACATAACATGAAAAGAAGTGACTATAAGTAGTTGAACAATAATTCTTTGAAAACTAATACATCTAGATGAATTATCAGTCTTTGGAAAAGAACTGTATTTCTTTTTAAGTTTTCAATTTTGTTACTTGAGGTGCATAAACATTCTTTACAGTCAGATCTGACACCACTCTTTGTTAACACTTCCTAGAATAAGATGCTTTTTCAGACACTCAGTGATAGAACCCCAATAATTTCAGTAAGAGATGCATTAAAGAAACATGAAAATCCCATCCCATGTCCTTAGAGGCTGACACTAAAAAGTTAAAAAGCCAACCAGGTTTGTTGACCATTTTCTCTAATAATAGTTGACCTCTGCTTGTGAATTATTCTCTCTTTAGAAAAACAAGACAAACCCAAAACAGCAGTTCCCATTTCCTCCAGGGCCCTAAGCTATTTTTTTAATATATATCCTCACATCTCAATACCTTAATTATTAATTTATTCCCTCAGCTGACCTGTTTAGTGAGCTGTCCTCACCAGTACAAACCTATTTAGCAGGCTAGAATTTTCAACTTATACATAGTCCTTCATAATACTAAAAATCTACTCCCTAAATACTTCCCTATCACTCAGAAAATTAGCTGTCACACATAATTACTTTAATTTAGCTTAATGTTCAGAAAAAATGTGCACAATATTAACAATGAAAGCAAACATATGGAGCAGGTGACCTTGCTTCTGTCAAAGAATGTACTTAGTACACTCAGCATTAGGTAGGAACGACCTTCACGTACAGTTAAATGGTTGACTCAGCTACACTGATAGATAGAACATTTTCATCAATGGTAAATTTATTATGGAGAAAAAAGTTCCCACACTTTGTCTTCCTGGCTTCCAAAGGAAAGAGAAGTTAGGCAGGAACACAGGAAATTACATGTTCCTGCTATGTCCATCTTTTGCACAAAAAGCTGCTATGTTACGTTTAGGAGTTGGAGATGCCCATACAATGTCATCTTTGATGTTCAACTCCTAAAACATCCTATGACCAACTTGTCAGACCAAGGTTTCCCCACTACATGGAGTTTTCAGCTCTTTAGAGTTCAACTCAACTGTGAATTCCCATGACTATCTTATACAGGATGACCACATCAGTCCTCTGTCACTGTTTTTATTTCTGAATTATTCCATTTGCTTTATTGATCACTTCCTCCAATTCTTTTCTTACTTCTTGGATAAGATAATGCAAGTCCTTGATCAGAAATCCCTTCTGCTCTGAGGTATTTCCTAGAGAAAATCTGCCAATTCCAACTTCAGAATAAGGGGATTATTTTTACTTACTCTCCCTTTGCCTCTCATCAGGCCAAGGCGGGGGGGGGGGGGGCAAAAAACAACAAAACCCCAAAACAAAACCCATCCACAACCCCAAAGAAACACCCACATGTTTACAAAGCCACAGAATTTACATTAGATATTAAAAACCTAAAAAATAAGTATTACATTGTAATTAATACAGCACTAAATTTAAAGGACATAAATCCTCTTTAAAAAGAATATTGCTGTAGCCATTTTACAGAACCTCAAATTCCATGAGCAAATCAGAGTGATATAAAAATAGAACACAAATTTCAGACTCAGACCTATTGATCTAGGGCACCATCCAATTGCCAAAGAAAAAAAGAAAAAGAATGCACTTCCACTTCTTGCTCAACCTTTTCTTAATTACTTTGTGCATGTCACAGAAATCCCATTAGTTAGTTGTATCATGCCTCACCTGAAACTCAAAATGCCCAATTCCTCAGTTCAAAGACAGCTCAAGATGCACTGTGAGTTTAGCAGCAAAGGATTTCCTTCAATAATCTCTAAGGAGTTTAAAGTAAAAACTATCTCTCCCTCAGCTACATTACTCTATCTACAGAAGCTCAACATTTGTTTGCTACACATTCATAAGGACTACTCAGTATCTGTTCAAGAGATATTCAGCTACAAAACTAGTAGTCTCCAGAAAGAGACTCAGTTTGTCTCTACCAAGATGATAAGCCCACCTCTTAACATAAACACATTATTAGCATTGTATTTCCTAAACTTGTAATGAAGCTGACACCACAATGGAAGTTTACACCCATGATCTGGTTCATTAATTTTTTATTTCCTTCCTGCTTTGCACTTGTGACTGTCAATTCTCCCTGCTCTTGTGACAGGTCTCAGTGGCATATACATGTGCCACATCAAGAAGACAGTCTTAGTCATAGTCATAAAATGAAATGTAAGCCGTTTCTCTGATGTTCCTTCCTACAGTGCAATAACCTTTTCATTGAGGTGTGTATCCGGAGGGAGCAGGAAAAAAGAATGACCCTTCTCACAGGCTTTGCACAAAACCTCCAGTGTCACAAGCAAAGCTTTCAAAGCTGCAGATGTCCTTATAGAAAGACATACCCAGTGACTCCCTAAATGACAGTATGGTTAGTGCTCTTGCTGTTAAAAGCCTTTTTACCCACCATTATTGTTTCTATGATGAAAAGTTTTGTTTTAGTAACTGTTTTCCATAGTCAATAAGTGCAAGTGAAATTTTTAGGCTTATATGCATTTTCATTTTAATGAAGAGTCACTCCAATTTGCATTCAAATTGATTTTTTTTTAATGGTAAATATTTTATTTTAGATTAACTGTGAATAATTTTTAATCTCATTACTATCAATAGAATTCAATACTTGAGGGAGGGAAATTATGCACTTCATCTGCTTAAAAATAAAATTTCCTTTGGTTTATGGGTTATTAAATTTTACTCGAATCCAGAGCAATCACAGACGAGTTCAACGAATTGTTAATGCCCAGTGTTAGAGGCCTGCAAGTTGATGGAAGAAGGAGAAATACATCAATATTTACGAAAGCTTTATAGCTGCCACCTAAAAGGCTCCCTTTCTCTAGCTACCTCGTCTGAATGACTTTTATCTTCTGACTGAAATCTGCTTTTTTGAATAAAGCAACATGCTTCATTGTTGCAACTAACGTATGCAAGGCAAGGACAACTAGGAAGAATAGCCAGCTCCGCACTATGGAGAAACCTCAGGGCCAATCTGAGTTGACTTGCTGACTGAGTTAAAGCAGGCTTCTGTTTGTTTTTCTTGATTCACTTTAACTTTATAATGCAACTCCAATTCACATGTGGTTTCTTATGCTGCCAAAAGATACTTTCTTGAAGATCAACAGGCTGCAAGGATTGTCAACACTTTTCTGTCACCTTTACCAGAATATAAAGGAAAATGGCATACTGCTACTTCCACACTTTTACTTCAACTAAAATTTTGCCTGCAAGGGTCAGACGTGCCAGACTTCTGATCATTGAACTGGTTTTATGCTTTGTCTTGTTAGAATACTAGAATGCAATATTTGTTTCAATGGTTCACTTGGACCAAAAAAAAAGAAAAGTAAAAGGAAAATGAATGAAGATCATGGCAATGAAGGAGCTCCATTTGTACTGTCTAATAAGAACATGAGACTTGCAGTAGTTTGACACCATTAAGTCAGAATATTTTAGCTATCTACCATTAATTCATTTCAGTTACACTTACCTTTTTATTTCCTGCTTTTACTGGAAAATCTAAGTTATTTCCTTGCTTTTCGTTTGCAACTTGAAGCAGTTGAAATCTAGTTTCTAGATTAATCAACATCTCAGTGTGAAACAGCAAAAAGTCAGAGAAGCAAGCATGGGTCACTGCACTACGAAACCAATATTTAACCCATGATCACATAAAATGGACTCTAAGCATTTCCTTTTGTTATCAGCAGCACAGAATTTTTTTCCTCAGCTCCTACTTTTAAATGAGATTTGTATTTCATAAAAAACATTATTTTTAAAATAAAGAACAAACTGCTAAAGGTTTTCATCAAAGCTTGCTAAGAAATATTCAGACGGGTTACAGGTCAAACCATTCCCTCCCAGTCTCATACACTGACAAAAAAAATTCACATGAAAACGAAGGCTTCTGCAATAATTTTGCCACATGAATGGATTCTGTATAGATTCTCTATAAGTCTGCAACTGTTACTAAAGAAAACACAAATAGTGACTTTTTTTGTGTCCATTAGCTTGTGGGCTTGCACAGTAACCTCTTAAGAAGCTAAGAATAAACAAACTATACCTTTTCTTTGCTGAACAAAAAGAGACACTTAACGTGACGCAGATTTAAATGTGGATGAAATTTCAGGTGATATATATAGTCATATTTTGTTATGCAAAGTAAATGAAGATACCTATTTTGACGTAAAAGTATCAGTTGGGACATACAAGTGAAAGAAAGACAATACAGGAGGATTTAAACAGCACGCCACAACTTTAACTTGATATATGAAGGATTTGAACACACTCAAAGCAGGGCTTGCTTACATGGTTACAACCGTAAATTAAGACAGACTTTCCTCTGAGTAAGAATATAGGAAGGGTTACCAGGTCAGACAAAAGGTACATCTACATTCCAGGATCCCTTCTCAGCAGTGAGAAGACGGTTAGCATATAATGATGCTTCCCCCATATATTCTTCTAACATATTGCAGCTCAGAGGATTACTGAGCAAGAGATTATGTCCTTATACTTAATTTTGAGAACAAACTTTCCTATCAGTTTATCAAATCACTTTCTGAAGCCATTTACCCACAACTTCTAGGCACTTCTAGTTCTTCAGCTGCTACCAGGTTTTCTGAAAAAAATCTCCTGTGCTTTTCAATATAATTCTGTCTGATGTCCTCCAGTTCTTATGTTAAAAGGGACTATCAAGGTGCCGTTATTACTTTCTCTGGCTCCAAAGTCCTAGTCTTAGTAGTTATTCTTTTCGTATCATAAAATCATAGATTGGTTTAGGTTGGAACGGACCTTAAAGATCATCTAGTTCCAACCCTCTTGCCATCGGCAAGGACACCTCTCCCTAGACCTGGTTGCTCAAAGTCCCATCCAGCCTGGCGTTGAACACTTCCAGGGATGGGGCCTCCACAGCTTCCCTGGGCAACCTGTTCCAGTGCCTCACCACCCTCACAGTAAAGAATTTCTTCCTGAGATCTATTCTAGATCTAACCTCTTCTAGTTTGAAACCATTACCCCTCCCCCTATCACTACATGTCCTTGTAAAAAGTCCTTCTCCAGCTTTCTTGTAGGCCCCCTTCAGATACTGGAAGGCTACCGTAAGGTCTCCCCGGAGCCTTCTCTTCTCCAGGCTCTCTCAGCCTGTCCTCACAGCAGAGGTGCTCTAATCCTCTGATCATCTTCATGGCCCTTCTCTGGACTTGCTCAGCTTCATTTCCCAACCTATAAAACATAGTGTTGGGCAGATTTGCTAAATTCAGAAAAAAAAATTTCATCTTTCAAATTGCAACAATGCAGGTACTCAAAATGCGTAAAGTAGTGAACATAGCAAAAGACTGAGTTCTCAATGAAGGTGTAAGTTAATCAGAGTGAGAGTGCAGTGGGCTAGTCATATGTCTTCTCTCACTGGTTCACTACTGGTGAAAGGGCTGTGGAAAAGGAAGAGTTGGCATTAGCCACCCTCCCTCAGTCTCTGCAGGTCAGGCAAGTCTCCCACACAACAAACTTCAGTAGTTATATTACAGCAAAGACTAAACCTTCAGGTTTGGACAGAGCCTAATCACTGACAACCTGATACTCACTGGGGCTACAGCACAGCAAACATTAAGTACTATCTGCAGTTGAGCTACTGTTTCCTAGTCTCAAGGTATATAAACTTGGAAAAAATCACTTTCACAAAAAAGCTTGCTTAAAGGAGGAAAGAAATTTTGCTTAAAAATAACGATGTATATATAAATACTAAATTAACAGCTATACATCATGATTCATGTAGGAGAAAGAATGATGCACTATGAAAGTAAGAGTTTGAAGATCTAGAATTAGAACCCTACTCCACTAAAAATTTCTGCATTTCCTCTGAAACCTCACTGGGCTTCATCTATTACTTCAGAAACATTGAGCACTTCCCTGACAACATGTGCAAGAGGGAAAAGAAATACATTTCTGATGAAGTCTTCCGGAACTACAGTAATGGAACCCAGAATTCTGTAATAAAAATAATCACAGAAGCTGTTGAAATATTTAAGACCATGGTAGGTTTCTATTTAACTTTTAGTCTGAAATCAAGTATTTTCTAGGATGTTTCATCAGTATGGTTCTTCTGTTGTAGTATAGCTAAAGTTTAGCTAAAGATATCTTTCATTTTTTCAAAGAACATAATTTCCTCTTTCTCTTAAGACTTTGTTTCTTCAGTATTTCAGAAATTACTATCATCATTTTTCATTAGCTACAAGAATAAAGGTAGGTATCGGCTTTGTCATGTTACAATTTGCAGACTCCCTCAAATCCTTGCATGGAAGTGTTTCATTTCACTGCTGTCATGTATTCCTATTCCTGGTGCAGTTTTCTGATTCCAAGCTAGTTATGCTTAAAAGCATATGCTTAAATGGTGAAACCATATTTCCAGATGGTCTTTTATGAAATGTTGTATATACTGTAAGCTCACAAAAATCTACCATATCCATCTCCTTTCCTTATTGTCGTTCTTGTGATAGAAGGTATCTACCCATTTCATGCATGAAAATAATCCTTTGAATCTGAATTTAACCTAATAGCACATCTTCCAAAACCATTATAGGAACTCATAGTACTAGCAGCAAAAGCAGAAGCATTTTTTTTTCCCATTTCAAAAGTATGGAATAATAATGCCACACTTGTAAATCCTAAAGCATTAAATTCATATTTATGTTCATGTATTTGAAGGTTCTGGACATAATGAAGATTTTGTACCATTAGGCCTCTGATAATATAACTACATGGTCTACATGGAGCTTAACAGTATTGTAAGATTTTCTTTCAACGCAGTGGTGCATAAGGATATAAATATGCAGAAAGTGGGAAGTACAGCACACACAAACATGAACCAACTTTTTTATTTTTACAGATTCAAACTATTTCCAGTCAGTTAATGACTTAGAGAAGTTAAAAGAGCTAAGGAGTGCATATGTGCCCTGATCAGGCTTCTGTTGTGCTGTAAGACAGATGACCACAAGCCCCTAACCTGAAAGCACCCCTTGAATATAACCAGGAGATAACTGCTTTATCTAATAGAATTCACTCATACTGCTAGATGCTTTCAGGAGACGGGTTCCTAGCCCTCCTCTTAACGGTTGCCATTTCAGGAAAGAAACCACGGAGCTCATCCTCTCATGTAAGAATAGAGAACGCTTAGGCTTCTGAAGAACTGAAGCCTAAAACCATATAGCACCACCTTTTTCAGACTTACAACGTGGTTTTTGCATGTTTTATTGTCCTCCACAGCTGAGGGACAACAAAACTGCATGAATAGGTGTAGAGAACAATTGCACTCCTTTCATACATGCATCAGACAAAACCCACAGTTTTTGTGGGAGCACACAGAGTTTCCTTACCCGCTTCTCCAATCAAACAGTACTTCCAAGTGAGAGAGGCTGTAAACCCTGTAAGGGACAGGAAGAGGAAGAAGTGTAGCCAAGTTGTGCTGGAGAAAACATAGCATGCAATCCATAATCTTTTTGCTGATTTTGAGTCAACTGTCACTCCACCTCAAAGACAACTACCATCTCTTGCATATACAACGATGCATTGCTTTGTTACAAAGGTTGACATGACTTGGGTCCCAAAGCATTAATCCTGTTAGGTAAACAGATCCCCACCACCACAACTGCAAGATGAGTAGTGCAAATAAAATGACAAAGCTAAATTGGGAAAGGATAGGTAGACCAACATTTGATGAAAAAAAAAAAAAAAATCAACTAAGTATGGCATTCATTGTCTGTGTTCTCACCTTTCAAGTGCTAGATTCCATAGTCTTTCTCACTGCAAATAGTTCTGCTTGTTTGAATAGGCTAAATTCTTTTCCATATGTCCACTCACGGCAGACACATTCAGCACTAAAGCTTCCTTCAAGCCTTTCCCACTCAGTCTACGCACAATTTAGTGTATAAAGGCCTAATACTGGTTGAATCACAGAAGTGAATTTCACAAAGAGACCAATTTTCAGTCACAGACCTAAGGACAATTGTTCAGTCATTTCCAGGTAATTCCACACAGACTCACACCATGGAATATGTTCAGCATGCTGTGTTAGCTACCAAGACATTGGCCCTTCTCAGGATCCCCCACAAGTTTACAGCTAGCAACTCCTAAAAGGGCCACATGCTGAAACTATGATTAGTGCAAGGATTATGTAGCCAACTACATCAGTACACATTACATGTTTTTGTCAGAAAAATAACATTCTAAAAAGTACTCTCATTAGAGCTGCACACATGCTGTCAACCTAAGCTAAATCTACATATAACTATCAAAGTGATGTAATATCACTTTCAAGCCCCATATTCATCCATTTCATCTGTATTCACAGAAAAGCAGACATGCTAATGTTTTGTTTTAACTTACAGGACACAGACTATTTCCACGTTAGTCAGGACTGCCCAATACCCACAAACAATGACTGAACCAGGGAGCATCAACTAAGTAATTTTCAAGACAAACACATTCATCATTTGTGAAACCTCTAGCATAAAGTCTCTTGGGTATGACCCAGGTCCTGCTAAATCCTGCCCTGTGCACACAGACTGGACCATGAATTCTATTGCGATATCATTTCAAATTAGGGGACACTGAAATGCTCCACAGGAAGTCTCACAAACCATCAGTGAAAAACAGTTTTCTCCTGCAAGCAAATTACTTTTAGTTAGGCTGTTACCCAACACAGACTTCAGTCTTGATACTCTTCTCAAGATATTAAAACTGGAATAAAACTGACGGTCTTTTCTCAGTACATCTACATTGGGAAAGCTAGATCTAACTGCAGCACATTCCAGTGTCAGTTTAACCTGGTTAGCATGATGAACAAAGCAGTGGCATGGGCTTTAACGTGCACTAGCAAGCAGTCTTCCCTCTTGAAATGGTAGGGGCACACTCTGCTTGCACCTCAAGCCATAGGAACACCGTATCTATAGGCTCATGCTTTATCCTGGCCCATGTTTTTATTCTAAGTATAATGAAGAAGGCAATAATATGCTTCTTTATGAATAATGAGGCAAGAAGAGTTAGGAGGCCATCAATTTTCAGCCAGACATGTAGTGTGCAAGTTCTACCAACAATACTGACAAAGTACATGTAAATAAATATAAATAAAAGGCAGAGAGACGTAAAAAGAATTGACTTATATCAGAATGTCCAGAGACTGCAGAATTGAACTATTTTAATTACCAAACAAAGCAGCAAAATGAAAAACTAAGCAGCTGCAAACATACTATTTATGGCTGCTCAAAAGTGTCACAAAGACAGTTTTTCCATCCCACTTGTTTTTTAAATAGTTCTGCCCCTCACTTTCACAGTAGCCCTCTAGGAACACTCATATTTTAGTTGATGTTTATTTCTGGTATATACTGGATCATCTCATCCACCCCCTACACACACTCACACACACAGACACTTCTCTCAATTTTTCTTATTGTAAACATTCAAATGGTGTTTGAAATTTCTCAGTCAAAGATATGTCACTTTTATTTAAAAGGAGTGAACTTTTTTTGGTAAGGTTTTTAATAAAAGCATTACAGAAACTACAACAAAGTATTTATGACATTGCTATTTCGTCCAAAAACCAGCCGTTAACAGTCTGAAACAAAAAAAAATGAAATTCTCCTCTTTTTATAGAAACCACATTTCTGTTTTCTAACTCACTCCAATAATGATCAGCATTTGCCTACTACATACAAAATATGTCCACTGCTATCTATAATCCTTCTATCACTTTTTGATCATTCTTTCTTGTTTTACAATGTTTATTATAAAACCTAATTGTGCCTATTGTTGCAGGCAGCCTAAGCCTGAGCCTCTTCATATAACACACAAAAATCTCATTATACAATTAGAAGCATATTTGTATCAAAAGGAATTGTTGGGAGGAGGTAGGAAGGGGAAGGTATACTTTGCTTAGGAAGACAAGCAGTTCAAATAGCTCAGATGTTATTTACCTTTTGTGAGCCAAAGGCTCATTAAACTTACAGGACTTCTGTTTCTTAAGAGATGATATTAGTTCCTAATGCTTATTCCGCACCTGGAGTCATCCTAATCCTTTATTTTTGACCCCAGAATGACTGCTATGATGACCAATTACATTATTTCTTCACGAAAAGAAGATAATAATTTCAGGGAAAAAAATCAGCAGCAGTGAATAAACTCTTAAAATATAAAAATCCAGCTGCAGGTGTACTTAGTAAAAAATTAAGTGAAAAAAAACACATTATACAACACAGGACTTTTCTTATCAAAAAGCTTCCTAATATTATCTCTGTGGGATTTGGGTAATTTAAAATTTTAATTCATTTTTAGATTGCTCATTTAACAATTTTGAGTGAAATGTCTACTCTTCCATCCTACATATTAGGATAATTATACTCACACTCACATCCAAAAAGCCTACTAATAAATCTAGTGGAAAACGAAAATGATTTCTTGATTTTGCTGTATCTATTTCCTTTTGTCCTTTAAAGTGACGTAAGTAATTTAAGTAAATTAAGTAATTCAATTTTGAGAACACAGTATTTAACAGCACCTCTTTGGAGAGCAAATGACGAACAAGGTTTTATTTCAGCAATCTGATTGAAAATTTCAGCATTTAGTTCCCATGGAGAATTTCATTTGAAGAATTTACTCTAGATTAAGGCAGGAAATACATTATTTTCCTGGTTCTCACAGAACTTACCTCACAAAAGGAAACACAGCAGAAAGTCACATTCATTCATTTGGCAAACTGGCCATCAATAGCAGTAATCTAAGTAATTTGACCTCCTGTGAGGCTTAATTTTCATTAATTTAAAGGAAGCCATAAAAGGTTAAAATCTCTGTCATTGATGATTAATGCCATAAATTAAGGATACGTTACAGGGAGTATTACACACAATGGCATTAGCCTGTAACAAGCTTTGTTTGCTAACATAATCTTGGATCTAGTTGTGAATACAAACTCTTGAAGGTTAATGGAGTAATATTGAGTATTATTATGTTGTCTTTTGCATTTATACATTGGTATGTCAAAGAAAACTGGTCACTAAAATTTAACACTGGTTTTTTAATAAGAAAAATCTAGGGGGTGGAAAGAAAAATTAGGACTAATCAATTCAGGAATAGTAACAAATACTTTCTTTTCAAATGAGTCCTACAAACTTATCTCTCAGCTGGCCTTCATGTTCTGTAATAATGCCTGTAAATGTATTATCTTAAAAATAACATTAATCTTATAATAAATTTTTACCTGATAACTGTCAAATACAGCCATAAAGAAAACCTGAGCATTCAAACCACATTACTTAAATGTTGGTATCAAACCTGTTGCTCATAATAAATTATGCTCATAACAGATCCTTAGTTGCTAACATTTTTAAAAGCAACACTTGACCTGTTTCAACATAAAGCCAAATTCTTCTGTGTTGTTTGGATTATCCAAATCATCCTATAAATGCCCACTAATTTCTACCGGGTTTGGACAGACTTGAAGAGAGTATATAGTATTAACAAATAAACAGAATTTCTAAACTGAAACACTAGAAATACTTGTCTTCAACATACAGTCATTTTCCTATTTTACAAGTACTTCTTTTAAATCAGCCACAATTCCACATGGGAGGAAAACCAGACATTTCTCTAAGGATTTTCTTGTATATTTTTTAATACAGGATTTTTTTTTCATTTGAACTTTAGCTCTGTCAACTATTTATACCATTTTACATTACACATACAGATATAATAATGCCTTTTTCTTCAAATTTGTGTATCTGAATATTTTTCCAGATCTCACTTACATTCCTTTTCCTATGCATTTTTATGCCTAGTATTAACTTCATTTCACGTCTCCCCTCCTTTTGGAAGACATCATTTTCTCCTAAGCAACAGATAAAGCTTTTTATCTTTTTTTTTTCTTGTCATATCATCTACTCTTTACCAGAGAACCTTTCTGATTTAACATCACTTATCAGCTCTTCAGAAGTTCTTTTCCTTTTGTATCACTCACCACAGTGTAAATGAATCCCATGCTGTTCAGTATCAGCAGACAGTATTACGTGCAGAGCTTATTTATAACCATTATAGTACGGGCAGAGCAGGCCCTGCAGCTTTCTGAACCCGCCATCCTCTACTGTGTGACAATAACCTGGCCTCTGCAAGCCTCCAGTAACATAAGTCAGGTCCAGTATGACACTCAGATTTTAAGCCCATTTCTACAGCATATTGTGCATTTGCATTCAGTTCACCAGTCTTACATAACTGTTTCTTCTGAAAGACTCCAAAGCAACAGGTAACTCATTTTTTCCAGTCTAGTTCTAATGTCTGCCAGGGACCCAGCCATACTGGCAAAACAATGCTGTTTAAAGATATACAGCCCTTGGAATTACTTTATTGTTGTTATTATTATTGCTTTTATTTTATGGTTTTAAAGATACAATGAAAGATAGGACTAGACTATATACTTTCAGCTTGAAGGACTCATTTTTCTACACAGAAAAAGGGAAATGTGCATACCACTGAAGAGTCCACAGAGGGTGAAAAAAAAAAAAATTTAAAAAAATCATACAATGCTTTCCAGAAAAGGCATTAAGGGGGAATTAAGGAGTTTAGCATCACTGAGAATCTTGGTACAGCGTCAAAAAGCTTCTAAATTTCCTTCATGAGCTTCACTGATATTGAATCAATCTTAGGTTTGAAAATTCTTCAAAATATAAAAGAAACAAAGATTAAGTTTGAACAGCAATTTAAAAATAAACAAATAAATAGTCTCTCATCCTGGTCAGCTAAAACGGAGGTGCTACACAAGGACAACATTCAGTTGCTGTGTAAACCTGCAGAAGTACAGCTCTGCATAAGGCTAACACAAAGTGAAAAGAATTATCTGAAAACTATGAATTTGTTTCTAACATTCCATTGACTGATACCAGCAAAGCACAAGTCATTTACAATATCTTTGTATTGAAAAAGATCTGTAAGAACAGAAAGAAATGTCTTTCTTTACACTCAGAGACTTTACAAACGATCACTGTTTTGCCCCAGTTTAAAGGGTTTTTTATTTGTTTGGTTTGGGGTTTTTTTTAACTATTCAATGTCATTAAGTTGTTGAAGACAGCCTAGACTCGGCAAAGAAAGATATTTACTTCTAGAGAACAGTAGTGAGACAAATGTTCCCATATAAACTATTCCCTCTGGCTATCATAACCTCTTCGGAATCAGCACCTCCCTTAAATATCACGCTGTTTGATTAAGCCTCTTTGCTGGCCTTGTCTCATCCTGACTTTCGATCAATAAGCAGACTCAATATCGAAATCAGAACAGACAGCTAGTGACAAGGTTGCCACCGAGGAGACAGTCTCTTGTGGAAAACATCCTGGTTCCTTCCCTTTCAAGGGAGGACAGACTACATTAGTGCACTCACCTTCAAGCTCATATGGTAGCCTTCTGTGACCTTAGAGGTTAATCTCTTCCAAGTTTTCTGCCAGCAAGTAACTCTGAAATTCTGTTAAAACTATTTAATTTATTTTTGAGGAGTGTAATATACAGTACAGTGAGGTGCAAAAACTTAATGATACTTTTTCAGCACTAGATTACCGTGTAAAAGAAGAATATTGTGTAGGTTTCAACAAATGTTTGTATTCTGCCTATGCAGAGATTTGTTAGTGCTTTTCTTCAAAAAAATGAAACTAAACCCAAGATATATACGTACACTTTAAAATATGCTCACGCTGCTTAACCTTAGCCCACTTGCAAATTTATTGCAAAGTCACTGTTAGTAAACCCAGAAGAAAACATCTTATTGGAGTTAACAACTCTGCACTCCAGTTCAAAATATGCAGATCTTTTCCAGGCTCTGCTCCAATTTGCTTACATCCACAACTATTTCATTCCGCTTCAGTTTTAAAATAAGAAATATAACAATACTGGTGTTTGACTAGCAAACAGCCCAATACCTCCACAAATAATCTTATCAACATTTCAAGGAAGCAAGGTAATTTCATGTCTTGTACCAACAGAAATAAAAATATTAGTAACATTTAGTGCATTCATCACGAACTTAAATAAACCTAAATAAACATGCTTCCAAACTGAGCAGACGATAACACCATTTGCCGTGCCTGTTTGAGACTACACTAGGAAAAAGAACATACTCTTCAATTTATACACAGTTTACTTCAAATCGATAATCCAGCAGTGAAACACACCATCATAGAATCTTTCTTAGTTATAAATTATTAAATAATAATTAAGCATAAGTTGTTGTGAATGTAATTGGACCATTAGTATGTACTTTTTGCTCCTGCCGTTATTCAACTTCAGCTTTAGTGGAGGTTTCTGAACAATTTCCTATTACCTTACAATGACTTTCAGTAAATGCTTATCTGCATCCAACAGATTGCTCTGCTTCAATATACTGTGCTGCAAGAGAAGGAACTAACTAAGGTATCATCACCATGAACTAATTATTTACGGTTGAAAATCTCAGAGAGACCCTCATAACTTGCTGAAGCATAAAATTTACCCTCCCTTTAACTCATTATAGTCTAATGAGATTTCAAGTTATAACAGCACATCCCAGTGCTTTCTCTGATACCGTTTTAATCAGATTTCTTTTTTTGTTTGTTTTATAGGCTTCTGAGAAAATATTGTATATCGCACACATCACTTCAAAAATAGTCTCTAACTGCTAATGAACCACAAAAATGGCTTATGATTATTGTGTACCTTTCACAAGCAGTAACTATTCTATGGATTTGCTAACCTGTGCTATGTGCTCAGTAGACCTAGAAGGGTCTTTTTTCCAGCAAGTCCAATGTTTCCTTCTAATATGGTTTGGTTTTGTGTCTTACAAGATAATAATAAAAGCTAATTTTACTAGATTTATAACAATATGTCCAAGACCAAACACACATCATAGGATGTCAGAAAAAAAAAACAAAACCAAAACAACCAAAAAGATGGTGGTATGTAAAAAAAACCTCCACGCATATGCATCAGAAAATTATTGTCCTACATAAAATCTTTCCAGTTTTGACACACTAACTTGTGGGAAAAACCTTGGGGCAGGTCAGCTGCTTGCTAAATTCCTGAGTTGCATATAAGAGTAAAGGATATAATGTGCCACAGATGTCACGCCAGAAGGGTTTCTTCACACTCAGCTGTACTCTCCTCTTCAGCTATGCCACAAGTTCACATTGTCCAGAGTAACTGCAGCAAAACAGGGAAAAACGTGTATGCAGGAAATCAGTTCTTTCAAACACAGTTGATTAAAACAATGTTTCTAGATTAATCTTTTCAGTATACTTTTGATATCTGTGCAATATTGTAGAATGCTGAAAAGGCTAGTAAAATCAGTGGATGTGTCAATTACTGTATCTTTGAAGAAAGCTTGTGAAAAGGGACAGATCCCCAAGTAGTGGCTTTGTTGATGTTATCTGTATGCTGATGTTTTTTAAATGTAATACAAAAAGAAAAGGATGAAATTTTTTCCTTCTATCACTTTTATTGTTTAAAAAAAAAAAAAAAAAAGGAAAAGATGCAATATGTTCAATTTCAGGTCTTGACTCCAAGCTGTTATTGACTGAAATCAGTTCCAGAGATCCTGGTAAATTGTCACTTATGTATGTGAGATGCACAGAAAGTACATTAAAACAATTACTGTAAACTGTAGTATCTTTGTAGAGACTACAGGAATACAGTGAACAGCTTTTACGGATCTTCAAAAGCTATTTTACATAGTATTGCTTTTTCCTCACTGAGACCTTGCTCATTCCAGCTGGTGGTATTTTTCTGACAGACATTCAGGAAATTAAAAAGTTAACCCAGGTGTACACGATCACATCTGGAGATCACAACATTTGGAGATCTCTTTGATGTGTTCTAACACTGTGAATACCTTTTGGACCCAAAGGTTCCCCGTTTAATTATTGCATAACCTAACTTTTATATAAAGTGATTTCTAATACACCATGTTATAATTGCTGGTGAATATCCAATGTTTTATAAAAAGGATTAACAAGTGCCATAAAAAGGAATAAAGTTATCTTAACTATCAGCTGCCTATTGAACAATATAGAACTACACATGTTCTACTAGCCAGACTCCAGCACTTCATAAGAATCAGTTTTCTACTTCTCTCTATTGCTTTTGCAGTAACAATAGAAGATTAATGCACTCCTATGAACATTCAGAACTGTAGCAGACTACCAGCCTTTTTCAGGGTCCATCCCCACTATCAATATGTTACAAGTTAACGGGTCTTCCTTATAAAAGCAACACTAAGCAATTAAGGAAACTGAAGGATTATTAAGAGTCCCAGGTGTGGCAGCGTATTTCTTACTTTAAGATAACAGATATTTGCTATTGAAAGTGAGATTAATCTTCTAAAGCATATAAAAAATTTTGCTCTGGGAAATTTCTCCCGTCTTATTAAAATGAATTCTGGTTTTGGTAATGGTAACAGAAACAAAGTGCCACTTCAAGCTCTACATTTTTAACTGCAGCCAGCCACTTGAACTATGACCCAATGAAACCCAATAATAGGAAGAATAAGAGGTACAGAACTAAAATTATCTTTGACCTAGTGTCCTGTGCCAGGTATTGCAATACGCAATATTTGTGAATGTCCTCAGTTTTATATGACAGTGACATCAGCTCATCACTTGCATAGAAAGAGCCCGATTTTCACTCGCAGTGTCAAGGACTCCACACGCAATTCTGGATACATATAGTCAGATGTACTAATAACCACTATGAAGTGCTGATAAACTTTAACGGTATGTGCAGGTGATGACGGCTTTACATGCTGGACCTAAGGGTTTTACTTGTACGTATGTAGGTATTAGTGTATTACAATGTAGACTAAGATGTTAGTGCAAAGCATACACCTTTGTCAATGCATCAGCATATACATGCAGACTAAAAGCAAGCAAAAATCATACACACTACTGAAAGCCCACTGAAGACCCAGCCACATCTAATCATTTGTATGATCTTTAAGAATAAGATTTGTCTTCCATTTGCAGAAATCCAAAACATTAAGAGAGGGAGTTTGAGGATATGTGATACATTCTCTGCCATGCTAGCAGAGAATTTTCACTTCCAGTTATCTAGGCATTTCAAGATAGTCTAAAATTCATCATGTTAAAATGTAATTAAAAAGTATCTCTCTACTCTATACACAACAATTTTGTAATATTTCATTTGCTGATTAATAAATTCAGTAAGCCTTTGCATAATGTAAGCTTCCTTAGCTGCAAAGCTGTACTACCTTGAGTGTTCCCACAGCAGGTGTTTGCCATAATTGCTTGTAGTATTCCTGCTATGGTTCAGTTGAAAGCAGAGCTAGTACGTGGCCTCTAACACCAAAATACAGAACGAACCACTGCATCCCTGTATCATGAAAATACACTGCATTGGGACTACTGAAACTGCTGGTGAGGTTTTCAAAAAAATAGAGAAGATATCATTAGAAGAACGTTCGCATTAAAATGCCAGGTCTTGCATTCTTCCAGAGAAAACTCCACATAAAATGAAGTTGGATTCCCCTCTAAACAAAAAATTCAGACTGCGGCTGTCACCTTTACAATATATTATACATTTATATTAAAAAGAACTTACACCCGTTTTAAGCTTCTTTACACAGGAAATTTTAAGAACTGAAACAGGCTACCAAATTCTATTCATAGTCTTCCTGCCCTTAGTTTAGTTAATTTTCCTTGAATTAATAATTAAAGGATGCATCTTGTTTGTTTAAGAGTAATATTTAACTTTAATATTAAAATAGCAGCTATAATACAGTAGAGGGAAAAAAATTTCTTAAAGACACCGTTACATTAAATTACTATAGGTATTTATTTTCCTTCCAGCTGCTCCATTTGTTTCACTATGTTAATACTCCAGTAGTCACAATTAACACAGGACATGAGATATTTTCATACATTTTCTATTATTAGCAGATACAGCCTGAAAAGGCACATCCCTGTACCATGATAGCCCAAGTCATAAGCACAAACCTGAATGCCCATAACACTGCTTTCCTCAAAGTCTGTCACTAGCACTTGAGGCTATCTAAACTGCCGTCTTTTCATTTCCCACATTTCCCTTTTTAATTTAAGTGCTATCACTGAGGACCCAAGACACTGATACCCAGCAGGAAAGAGCTTTCTATCAAATTGGTGGTAGATCAGCATTCAGAATGTACTACTTTTGGAAGTTCAAGCTTGCAAACAAGCCTGATTTATTGAGCTGGAATTGATTTACCATACCTTATATGCAACATTTTAAAAAGCTGTTCTGGGCTAATTACATACTCAGCTGATCCCCAAGTGATTAATAAAGTTCCTGACTAATTTTCTGTCTCTTCTGAGCTGCCAGATGGAGTACAGAAAACTCATCTACATTCTGTAATGCAGATTTTCACATTAATGAATAAAGCTTACAGCTTAAAAAAAAAAAAAACAAAAAAAAAACCCCACCACACACACTAGGGAAGATTTTACATCTGCTTTATTTTTACATTTCTAAAAAAATACAACCAAGACTCACATATCAGGCATATCTTTTCCTCTAGTTTTCAGATTAGGTCAGAAATCTGATTGTATTGGCCTCTGTTTACACACGGTACTATTACATCAATATTGTCAGATGAATAAAAATATATCTTTCATTATACTATTCAGAATCTATCACATTGCCCTTATATATACATATGCCACCTAGAGCTGACACAAGTTCCCCCAGTTTTTACAGGCTCTGTTCTTTCCTAAGAACTGGTAAGTGGAGTCAGTGTCACTTTCCTTTGCTTTTCTCACAAATAAAAAACATGCCGAGGGTGACCTTGATGGTTTTTTGTTTCTTTTTTTTAAATTTCATAATGAATGCAAAAAGCAATCAGAAAAAGATAGCCAGTGATTCAATTCTTTAGAGACTGATTCAAATTCATTTGTCCCGTATAAGAACCAAAGGAAAAAAAGAAGCCGTTATTAATTTAGGCAATTAAGAGTACTTTGAAAGCAATATCCCATACATTAAAGAACCTGTCCCTGGAGTGCTGCTTACAGTCTATGAAAAGTTAATTTTAGAGCATTTCAAGTAAAGAAAGGTCATTTCCTAGATGTGCTCTACAGAATATTACCATTTTTAAATGGGAACCTAAATAAAAATTATTTTTTCTGTAAATATGGAGTGAATGGTTTAGTGAATTAGAAACAAAATTAAAGACAGGTATTACATTTATCATGTCATTTTAAATTTAACTATGTATAACAGTATTTACAGTCTCTTCTGTATCAAAGAATCTACGGTTTTCTTCCTTAACATTACACAGTGTACAGTCTAGAAAGAAAATTTTTATACAAGACAAAATAGTTAACATTAAAGCTTTATAGTTTCTAGGATCAACTGGTAGGAATGAAAACGGAATAAAGCCCATACAGAGTGTAACTTCAGCTCTTTAGGAAAGGTGGGGGTGGGGGCGTGTCTTACAGTGCAACACTTACTCTGACATACAAATCTTGCCAGTCACAATGTTCAGGAACAGAAGACAGCCCTACAAGGTATATATGATCTCATTCTCTTGACTCACCTACAAATTACCTGTCTCACTTTTGTAATGTGCGGAAACAGATTATCTAAGTGAAAACTTAGTATTTACTGATGGCATCAACTCTATGATAGTACACATTGCATAAGTGCAAAGGGAAGCACATTAAATTATGTACAACTCTAAAATCATATCAAGAAATAGAGTCCAAGACAGACATACTACAGGCAGTTAAGTAAATCCCCCCCAGAGACTTTTAGTTTAATCNAAAACCCCCCCCCCCCCAGCAAACTCAGAGAAAGGATTATACAGTCACCAAGGCACAGGACTGTGACTGAAGTTTCAAATTCCATTTGCAATAGACTTTCTATACGACTATAAACAGTGCACAAATTTTTCACAAATTACAAAGCTGGTCCTCACAGGTTTACGCGTGATATTATTCTTTGGCAAATGCAATGTTAAATGCACTAGCATAACCCTTGTGGAAGATAAGGTAATGCTGTAAGGTAATATTCTCTGATAAAGTAATATTCTCTGATTTTTATACAAGTATTAAAAAGGTAAGAAAATATGAAGTTTCATGCATGTTCATTACAACACAGAAATTACATACTAGCACAGAATCCTTTCCAAATTTACTCATTTGAAAAATGCAGCTAGATTTAATAAAAAGTGTGGGGGCTGTATTTGTTATTATTCTGTATGCCTTCAAAAATGCCTTAGGTCCCCAATTTGAACCTCCCTCTCAAACAATCATGGTAACCATCAAGAATAGTTATCACAAAACAGTCTTCAATGCAATAGGAAAACAATACAGACTATATACAAGGAAAAAATTTTTTACAATGAGGGTGGTGAAACACTGGAACAGGTTGCCCAGAGAGGTGGTAGATGCCCCATCCCTGGAAACATTCAAGGTCAGGTTGGATGGGGTTCTGAGCAACCTGAGCACAGAATCACAGAATGGCAGGATTTGGAAGGGACCTTTCGAGATCATCTAGTCCAACCCCTCTAACAAAGCAGGTTCACCTACAGCAGGTTGCACAGGAACGCGTCCAGGCAGGTTTTGAATATCTCCAGAGAAGGAGACTCCACAACCTCTCTGGGCAGCCTGTTCCAGTGCTCTGGCACCCTCCAAGTAAAGAAGTTTTTCCTCGTGTTCAGATGGAATTCCCTGTGTTCCAGTTTGTGCCCGTTGCCCCTTATCCTGTCACCAGGCAGCACTGAAAAGAGTCTCGTCCCATCCTCCTGACACCCGCCCTTCAGATATTTATAAGCACGGATGATGTCCCCCTCAGTCTTCTCTTCTCCAGGCTAAACACACCCAGGTCCCTCAGCCTTTCCTTATAAAAGGATCTAGTTGAAGATGTTCCTGCTCATTGCAGGGGGATTGGACTAGATGACCTTTAAAGGTCCCTTCCAACCCAAATCATTCTATGATTCTGTGAATAGACAGAAATGCCAACAGCTCAAAACACTAACTTACTCTAACCAAAATCATCTTCACACAGCATTAAAAAAAATTACAAGTTTGGAATGAAGGTTTGTTTCAATCAAAGGATTTACAGGTACATCTCGTAAAACAGATTATCACATTCTGTCAAACTAGAAGGCAGTGATAAAATTCAATTTGATAAAGCAAAAAGATTTCATGGGCCTAAATCTTACATTTCATAATACAAAATATATCATATTTGTACAAGTATACTAAAAGGTAACAATCCCAGTAAAGTACATTTCCCATCTTTTTTGCCTATACTAGGGTAATAATACTGACATTGTAAAAAAGTTGTATGTGCAAGTTAAAAATTTCTTCCCCTCACACTCACAAAAAGATATCAAAAGCATGACTTTGAGAATGGCTAGATATTCAATGAAAGCATCATAGACTATTCCCTAAAATTCCAACCTCTAGAAGTTATAATTTAAAATATACTCTTCTTTTTTAATGGAACAGTAACACTACACTACCAACACAGGCATAGATTACCACACAGATACATGCACAGTTAATAGTGGGGTTTCACTGGATAATATTTGTAAAAGTGTGCCTTTCTGCATAAGAGAAGTCCAGTAAGACAGACAAAAAAGTTGCAAAGAAGAAAAAGGAGCAACTTGAACAAGCACTGCTATCACCCAAGAAAAAGGCACATTTTTTTACCCCAAGTGAGGTCTTGGTGTTATAACCAACATCATGTTTGATTCCTGCTGTGCTCCAAGCAACCTGCTCTTGTACAGTCTTTGTAAACAAACTAAATTATTAGAAATACTCAACTTCTCTTTCTTCCTCTAACAGAAACAACAATAACAACCCATTGGACAATACAGTTGAAAGAAAGGGTCAGAATGTTTTTACTGGCAATAAATTTAAGTTATGATAAGGATAAATAAGCTAAATTATGAAATGCAGCAGAAAAGCAGAAGGCAAGAAAAAGCAGTAAGGTAAGAATGCAATTAAAAACACAGGCTGAGAGGGCAGAATAGAGAAAATGTGGCACAAGGCATCAGAAAAGCACAGATTTGCAAATGAAATATGCCGTAATAGAATGCAGATTGAAACTAAGGAATCTTAAGAATAAAAGCTTGCTCATCCATCCAAATTATCACCTCCCTCAACCTGCTAACAACACTCTTCCAAATGCAGCCCAGGATGCTGTTGACCTTTTTTGCTGCAAGGGTGCATTGCTGGCTCATGTTCAACTTTTTGTCCACCAGGACTTCCAGGTGTTTTTTGGCAGAGCTGCTTTCCAGCTAGTCAGCCCCCAGGCTATACCAATAAATGGTGTTACTCCTCCCCATACGCAGGACTTCGCTCTTCCCTTCATTGAACTTCATGAGGTTCCTCTTAGTCCTTCCCCACAACCTTTCAAGGTCAGCTATAATGCTCTAGTAACACTGAATACATTACCTTGAGTGACCATACCAAAGCCCAGCCTAAATCCACTGCAAAGTAGATTAGATAAGCTTCTTTTACCAGCAAGACTTCAGCTGAGGGCCACAGTAAGAGAATGATCTTTCTGTTGGTAACTTAAGAATAGGAGGAAAATACCTCTGCACTCCTGAAGTAACTTACTTTGTTCTTGGCATTAATCGGTCATTCACCTCTTACTTCTCTTGTCCCTTGATTGTATCTGAGACTTGATCTCGGGACTTTATCCAGAGGGGAAATGTACTCTTCCAGTAAACACAGCTTGGGCAACAGATGAAAGTCATAGTTCATGTACTTGAAGTTTTTCTCCTTTCTTTTGTGACATAGCTTGCAAGATTATGCACTAAGAGTGCCTAATAACATGTCTTTGTTTTAGAAGTAAACCACTTTGGTAGCCTTTGTCAGGAGTGATTAGAAGTATTCTTTACCTTGAACAACAAAGGTTGAGTCAAATAATTCTTTTGTTTCGTTTGGGCATTGCTAACTGCTTCAGTTCTTAAGCCACTGACTACAAAGCATGTCATGTTTGTCTACCCTTTATCACTGTGGTAAGTCATTTCATACACTGTGCTTCATTTAAAACTAAACAAACACCTTCTGTCTTTACCCTGGCTCTCCTTCAGCTTGTTAAGTACTACAACATATGTCATCTGTTTCCCTAAACAACCTACATGAGCACAGCACTATGGGATTAGTAATTTAAGAAAATGAAACACAAGCAGCAATTGGCACACATATGCAGTCATGTTTGATTTGCTTTAAGTAGAGGTTTCAGTACAATCTTTTCCACCCAATAAACAAGTCTATAAATAACATTAAAAAATAACCTTGCTCCTGTAGGCACCATCTTTTCAAATACTGCAGTACACAAGGTACAAAAAACCCCAAATGAACAAAAGTCTCAAAGCTGTCCTACACAGCTGGTAGAAGAAGCCTCCTCTTTGGAGCATCTGCTGGAATTGTTGCTTAATAAAGATAAATCCCTTTTGTTAAAGTGCTTACCAGACACAGAAATGAGTTTGTTAAATTAAAGGAAAGGTAATTATTCCCAGTGTTGTTCTAACCTTCTTTCTTTAACCTGGAGCAGACAAGGTCACCAACATTACCACTTAGATAGTGGCTTCAAATGTGTTTATCAAGAGGAGAATCAGATGTTTTCACAAAACAGTCTTGCTTCTTTCTGCCTCAGCATAAAAATACAGAAGAGTATAGGAGGTAGCCTACTTAATGCAGGAGCAAAAATATGTTCATTTTTTCAATTAAGAAAATTAACTACAGCGAATGTGAGGGCTTAAACTTTCACTTGTGTGCCTGCACATGGAAATACAGAATCCCAAAATGCTTAATATCATTCAGTTTTAGATGAGTTTTATCTGTTTGTTCAGGATAGAATACTCTTCATCCAATTCATTTTCACTGAAACCAATGGCGTAACTGTTGAATTATACCAAATTACAACTGGAATTGCATTCAAACTGGAGACAGCTGTTTGCTTGTTTTTCCAGTAAAACCCATATTCAACACACATTCTCTACATCATAGAAAGTATTTGTGAAACTTGAATACACCAAATACTTTTGGTTCAGGCAAAGATGAAATAAACCCTGAAACTTGGTAGACACCTCTTCTCTACTGCTCAGTTTGACATACAGGGATGTCAGTGGAGGAGTTCCTGAAGATCACACTGCAGCTGTTCACCTGCATGACAGGGCCCCCTGCTGCCCCATTAAGTTGTACTAACAATTAATCTGTGGGGCTCTGCTGTGACCTAGATCACAGAATGGGCTCAGCTTAAATAAAATCCTACTCAAAAAGTTGGTTTCAGCAGGATTTTTTTCCCTGTTGTGGTTCACAGTACAGCTTAAATGGTAAGGCAGCTATGGAGCTTCTTTGATGATGCTAACAGACCCACATAATATTGCCCCCTATCTTCACTGGACAGAATAGGAACCTCATTGGCACAGACCATAAAAGAGAAAGAAAATGACTGTAACATTGCTTACAGCATTTGCCATGGGTGGTGGCAGGGGAACAGGGAAGTAGAGTTCTAGCCCCATTCCTATTAACTGAAATACCACAGAATCACAGGGGTTGGAAGGGACCTCTGGAGATCATCTAGTCCAACCCCCTGGCCAGAGCAGGGACACCTAAAGTAGGTTGCACAGGACGGCATCCAGGTGGGTTTTGAATGTCTCCAGAGTCGGAGACTTCACCACCTCTCTGGGCAGCCTGTTCCAGTGCTCTGCCACCCTCCAAGTAAAGAAGGTCCTCCTCATGTTTAGATGGAACTTCCTACGTTCAAGTTTGTGCCCATTACTTCTTGTCCTATCACTGGGCACCACTGCAAAAAGACTGGTCCCACCCTCCCGGAGCCCTCAAGTATTTGTAAGCATTGATGAGATCCCCTCTGAGCCTTCTCTTCTCCAGACTAAAAAGACCCAAGTCCCTCAGCCCTTCCTTATCAGAAAGATGTTCCATCTTTGTAGCCCTTTGCTGTACCCTCTCCAGCAGTTCCCTGTCCTTCTTGAACTGGGGAGCCCAGAACTGGACGCAGTACTTCAGGTGCGTCCTCAGGAGGGCAGAGTAGAGAAGGATAACCTCCCCGCGACCTGCTTGCCACACACCTCTTGATGCACCTCAGGATGCCATTGGCCTTCTTGGCCACAAGGACACATTGCTGGTTCATGGTCATCCTGTTGTCCACCAGGACTCCCAGGTCCCTTTCCACCAAGCTGCTTTCCAGCAGGTCAGCCCCTAACCTGTACTGATGCATGGGGTTACTCCTCCCCAAGTGCAGTACCTTACACTTTCCCTTGTTGAACTTCATGAGGTTTCTCTCTGCCCAACTCTCCAGCCTGTCCAGGTCACGTTGAATGGCAGCACAGCCTTCCGGTGTGTTAGCCACTCCTCCCAGTTTTGTGTCATCAGCAAAATATGCTCAAATAGAACAGCAGCACATAAATTAGAAAGAAGAAATTTAAAGAAATCAATCCAGCATACATAGGAAGTAAATGGCTAAAGGAGAACTTGCAGGAGACAGAACACTCCACATCATCTCTGCTTTGATTCAGAGCAGAAATGGGATCTGAACCAGGATTATCGTAACAGATTAGAACACCACAAGCATTGGGGTAGAAAGTTGCACCACTTTCTGCTACCTTATTTTCTAAGCAACATTGAAACCTTTGAAAGTCTAAGCAAAAATTTCCAATGTTCTCCTTAAAAAAAATACTAACAGATCCAAAATATTTTTGAGGGAAAAATTAATTTCATGCAAGTTGAAGTTACTAAAATCCTGACCATCACCACCTGCAAAAGAAAATGCAAAATGAACAGAAGTTATTTTACCTTGAGTTTAGATTAAAGTAATTTTTTGGAGGTGGTTTATTTTTTTGCCTCCGTTACCAAACTGAAAGCTAGCACTGTGCTTGTTTGCAAAACTTTTTAGAACCCATTAGGAAAAACGGCCCTACATAAACACAAGTCAATAATAATTCATATAGATACTTACTGATTAAACATTTCTAAATATTTAAATCAATGTTTTGAATAATCTCTCTTAATTATGTTGATCATGTAAATTCCTGTAATCTTCCTAATTGGAAAGGAAGACCATTAAGATATTTTAATTTTTTTAATCAAATTAAATGGATTGTTGAAAAAGCATCAACGATGTAGCGCCACTGCTTTCCCAGGAAAAGCCATCTAGTAGAAGATATAGGGCAAAGTTTTTCTCAAATTGTTTTGGAGATGAAGAGCTAAATACTTCAGGGCATGTTAAAAAGTAACAGTAGAATTACTCATAAACAGAAGGTACACTGCTTTTTGAGAGTCTTTATGAATACACATATGGGACTCCCTGTTGAAGTGCCTGCATGTTTATACAAGTCACATTCAGTTGGCCTTATCATCAGCTAAACTCTGGTTGCCTAAAATAACTTCTCTGGCATGCCCACTTATGAGGCCTACATTTCTAACTATGGTACTCACGAAGAAAATATTGCAATAGCCATTGAAAATATTAAAAATCACATCAAGAGTCATTCAGTTTTTTCCTCTGGAATGAAATATTTTCACACATACCACCAGTTACAAAAATATCTATTTGCAAAAGGGATGTTTGACACATCTGCTTTTTCACTCTCTCATGTGCTCCATTTCTTACAGTCATTAAGACACAACACTGCACATTCAACACATTTGACCACAGTTTTGTAGGCTTGAACAGATGTTATACAAGAGAAAAATACTAAATCCTTGAATATGTTTAAACTAAAATATAAAATTAGATTATAAATAATCCAATTAAGCAAATAGCAAAGTAATCAATATTCTCTTTATAACCTAATTGCAAAGTAATTTATATTCTCTTTATACCTTTTTGGATCCAATGAATAAGTAAATGGCACTATAAAACATCATTATCAACTTCTCCATTTTGATTTATGCTAGAACTTTTCAAGACATGCTTAGAGTACCTCTCCTCCTCCTCTTTACCACAGTATTAGGTAAACAGAAGATTAAAGAGATGAAAAGTAACAAGACAATTGCAAATTGGTTCAGTAAGTCAACTTTTGTAAGACTTTGTATCTTGTATGCATATATTATGGCAGTCCAATAACTCTGAAAGCATTCCTAGTGAAAATACTTTGAATGTATGTATTTTAGACCCGTTACTTTCCTCAGAAAAGGGCCCTAAGTAACAATGAAAAGTAGAGCACCTGTTCCAATATTTATATATTATGTAAACTTTATTGATGATGTTTCTTAAAATTGCAGTACGTCATCTACTTTATCTGAAGCAGTTTAAACAACTCATTAGCCAGGCTTCTAAAAATGGGTTAAAATAGGCACTGACTTGTGCAAACCACTGCACTGAACCTCTCTCCTCACCCTGGCTGCAGCAGTGTGAAAGAAAAGAAACCTTAAACTACCTCACCAAAAGTTACAAATCTACACATACATACAAGGATTTTTTTATCATGGGAATTTTTAATCAAGGAATTTTTATCACTTACCAAACTTGACTCAAAAGTGATTTGTGAAGAAAAAAAAACTTTTTTTTGCCTAACAAGCAAATAAAACAAGAAGACGTAGGACTAAGGATAGTTTAAAACCAAAGTGATTTAATACAAGTGACAAGGAAAACAGGAGCAGTTCCTTATAGTGTATCTCTGAAGCCAGTGAAGTACAGGACTTGATGAAAACAGACTGGGATACATTTTTTTGCAAAATAAACAAGCCATTCTTCCCCTTCCCTGATATGGTAAATAAAATGAAAAACAACCTGGACTCAAGCACTTGGATAACTGAAAACCCAGAGGACAAGTCCCCTGGGGATGACGACAAAAAACAAACAAACAAACAAACAAACAAAAAACCCCAAAAAAACAAAAAACACAAAACACCACAACACACGCCACTGCCCCCTATTTTTCCTTTAAAATTTCTATAAAGCACTGAAGATTTCTGCCTCTAATCTAACTTTATTGCACAACAGAGAGGTATCTAGAATATTTAATTTTCATGAGGTAACAACTTAGCTTTTTAAGTCTTCGCTGATAGGAAGTACATGAAGTGTACTATCTCTTAGCAACTTATATTTAGACAAAAACAGGCTTTTCTCAAGTCTGTTTAGTCTTTTCCTGGGTAAATAAGCACATCACAGGTTTTTCTACAGCTACTCATTAATCTAAAGACTCAAATCACAGTATTTTCAGAATTTTTCCCACATATCTAAGTAACAGCTCACAGATTTTTGATATTGCTTTTTCTAAACATTGTATTGTAAAGTATGCATAGGCCTAGGGACAAGCCCAATAGTTTCTTGTTCAACCATTTTGACTAGTTGTGAGTTACAAGAAACATTTATAAAGAATACTGCAGGCCTGCTCATAAGGTGTTAGTTTCTGAAGTAAAAACTCCACACGCAAAGAAGTACAACCAGTCACAAAAGATCACAATAGCTAATTAGCCACCTGCAATTTGTGGTATGTTGCCTCAAACCCCACTTAGATTTTAAAATATTTTAAACACAGGCTTGAACTTCTGACTTTCAGTATAAGCTTGCTTAAAACAAAACAAAATAAAATGAACAGAGTACACTTCCCTGAAGAAAGTAACTTGTAATCTTCATTAACCCCATTATGTGCAATATCATTTCATCACCCTAACACTCCCTGCAGCTGCAGAGGTCTGGCAAGCACAAGTCACAAGAAAAACTCATTTACATACAGCTTCTGGCCTTGTTCACTAGAAAAATTTGCTAAGACAAATTACAGTGTCAAAAGAAAGCTCATTAAATTTTTATATTAGATTGCTATGTTACCCTTAGCTCCCTGGATATTCATCCCTCTTTCTGTCGTACGCTTTTAGTCCTAAAGGCTCAAATATTTTCAAGGGCAGAAGCGGACCAATTACAAAAAAGGAAGCTATTTGCTTACTAGTATAAAATGAAGCATACAACCATCACTAATTCACATTTCCCAAAAATATAGCTCAATTACTATGTCACACTAGACTGCTGAATAGCATGATATTTCCACATGCATTTAATTTAGTACCAGTATTTGTGCTGAGGCAACACCACCAATTAAATATACTGAAATGGGGATTAAGCACATTTTCCACCATTTGTCTGTCCATTATAGTGATGTTCTTTTTCATTAACAAAAAAGGAACACCTAGCCCATTTATGCAGTGGTGATGTTAATGTTTCAGAAGATTTAAAAATCCTTTGACATCTGGAAAGGTTAGAAGAGTTATAAGCTTCACCTTAAGCTACAGTTTCGTTGGGTATTTTCAAGGAACAGTCATTTAAAGAACTGAAGGACATGAAAGTTATATTCCCATATACCCATCAGCTAAGTGTTTAAAGGGTAGATAAACAATTAAGAAAGCTTTGTCTGTTTAAAAATGAGAATGGTACACTGAACACTTTATTTGCCACCAAAAATCCAGTGTGGTGCCTTTTTTTTCTTTTTTAAATCTGTTCTCTATTTTTTTATTGGGTTTGAAATATTTATTTCCATTTTTTTAAATAGTTGTAAGTATTTCTAAATTGTGCACATAACCAATATTTCATTATGCATTTCAAACAGTGCTTTAGATCTTACTTGTTCACAAGGCCAAATACATTAAGATTGTGCTTTTGTTCATCACCACTGCAACACTTTTTGATTTGTTTTCAGGCCTGAGACATCCAAGTATAATTTCATGGAATGCAGTCATTCCTTCCCAGCCCAAGCCTGCATTGCTACCATCAGGTAGGATCCAAATCAAAGCAATTCCTTCTGAAACTTCACAGCAAGTAGAATTTGTCCCTTACAAGTGTCACAGGCAGCATATGCAATGTCTGTTGTTTTTTGGGTTTTTTTTTAAGCTTGCCATGTTTCTTAAGAGTTCTACTGAATCAGGATTATACTTCAAATCTGATACCTCCTACTGATCTGCACTTTATCAACTACCAATAGTTAAATAATTAACAAGTAACTAACACAAAAGAATTCTCACAGGAGTCCTCTGTTTTCAGATCCCTGGCCCATGCTTAAGCTACTAATCATCATCATCCAGTGAGCAGAGTCAACTTAGTGAGCTCTGGTGCAAAAATAATTCATTAAAATAAAAAAAAAAGGGGGCGGCGGGGGAGAACTAGGATATGAAGTCAGCCCCTCTCCCTCTCATCAAATGAATATTTACTTCTTTATTCAAGTCAAAACAGTTCCCATACACCATTCTGAGAGATAAGGAGAAGCTGTCTGTATTCTAATGGTTCGGATATGCGAAGGACATGAAAGAATGAAAGACCAAGGTTAACATCTCTGCGTTAAAAAGCAAAACATAAACTGGTTTGGTCCTCTTGTACTAGGTCAGCACTTTTAACACCAAAAGAAGTCTGTATTTCATGACTTAAGAACATTTTGGAAGTTTTTGAAATTAAATCATTTCCTAACATTCCAGTGAGGCAACTTCTTTCACAAATCTTTCCAACTTCGAAGTAAAATGTTTATTTCATGAATTTTTCATCATAACAGATACCTCTGCTAAAGATTCTAATTTTGATTAAATTGGCACTTTTTATGCTACTGTATTTGGTCAGAATTGACCAATCTTTTCCTGTGAACACAATAATGCTGTACCTAGATTGCATCAAAACTGGAAGATTATTTTAAAATGTTTCCATTTTGTAGATTTTTCCTTTTGAAATACTTATAAAATTAAACAAGGAAGTGGAATTGTATTTTAATATTCAGCTTTCCAGCAAGCATTGGTTTCCAAACAGAAATCTTTTCCCCTTCAGGGGGAGCACAGAACTGATCAAAACAACTAGCATCTTCACTGACGTTATCCAGAGCAGAAACCAATTTGTGCAAGAACTCTGCAGTTTGAAACTTTAAGTTGTAACACACACTCAGAGAATCATTTTTCTTACAGAATTTACAGGTTTGTCTTTTAAGAGGTTTAATACTGCTGTGAAGTTCCTGCTTCTCACTTTTTTTCCACTGCAGCTGCCATCTTTGGACACCACCAGGAGAACTGTCACTATTTGCTTTAAGTAACAACACTGGAAATGCATAATTTTCATTTTGCAAAATGCTAGCTTGGGGCTCGTAATTTAGAGGACTGGTGGTAAGAGGGAAGGAGAATGGATGCAAACCACTGGATACAATGCTCCTCTTACAGGTGAAGGTAGGAATGGAATGAACTGAATTTATTTATTTATTTATTTATTTATTATGATGCAGAAAACACAAACCCCTGGAACTTCAGGTCAACTGGGTGCATAAAAAAAGAAGCAATTGCCTAAACGGAACTACTATTCCTAACTTCCAAAATACTTACACATGGAAGATGATGCTAAGCATACTAAGCATCAGACTTCTGATCACACCTAAAAATCAATGGGATGTTTGCCATTTTGTATAAATGGGATATAGTTATTAAAGTTTTTTCAAATCTTATACAAAACTTTTGGCTCAAGCATAATATATTTCAATAACTCCTGAGGGAACCTGCACTCTACTGATGTCAACAAACCAATACTACTCATGCAAATTTCCAGAAACACTCAAAAAGTCCTGGCAATCCTTACAGCCAGATGCTGAGTAGCTAGGCACCCCACAGCTGCCCTAGATCACATGGACAGACACACTCCACAGTGTTCTATTTTCTGCATATGCACTAATTTATAAACAGCAAAGTAAATTTGGGCTATTCTTTCACTTGACTTGCAGCAAAGTATTTAATTTAATATTGGCGTTCGTGCTTGGAACTAAGTCAAGGGCAGACAGAGTAACCCATTTCACATATTCCCAGCTGTAACTGCACAGCCATTAATGCAGGAAATAGTCTGAAATTGAAAATTATTTGAAATTTGTGCAGACCAAAGACAATGTAGACGAACAAAAATAACAACAGGTATTGCAATGCCTCAAGCTGTGTTCTAAACTTCCAAACATCAGCTACAGAATTGCATTTTACTTTCTGCTGCTAGCTCTGTGAGGCAACTCTTTTATTCAGAACCTGTCAGTCTCCTAAATTAATTAGAGTCAGTTCAGTGATCCATAACCAGAGTACCTTCTACAATCATTGACAATTGATTTCCTTCTAATTCACAGTGGGCCAAGCTCTAGCCTTATGTATGACCCAATATTCTTTCATCACCCATGTGTTACATGAGGGCTGAATTCATGTAAGGATTTCTAATCAGAAATCTATGTCACTGATGTCTCAGCTTTCAACAAACTAATTATGGTATCTGAACAAATAACACTTGGAGGGGATTTTCTGATGTGTTGTTCTGGGGAGGTTATTTTGGGTTTATGTGAAGGCACCCTTCCAAATTTGTAACATTAATGAGGCAAAATTATCTGACACGTGGTATATCACTTAAATAATGAATATTTACTCCATATGCACAAGTCCCATTGGCTTTAGTGAAGCCTGACATATTGGATACGCCACAGAAAACTAAAGATCAGCAGAAATAAAACTTAGTAGAATGATGGCATCTATTGCTAAAATTTGACACAAAGAAATAATTCTTCATCATTATACCACTGAATTGAGCTTTTGTTCACTCTTAAGTTTCACTGACCTGCTAATGCCTTTTTAAACATGTTCTTTTCAAACAATCACGCTGATCTAGTGAATTGTGTGCTCGGGCATTCTGAGATGAACTGAGGTAGGAAGCGAGGAAAAAAAAAGGGGGAAAGAAAGAAAAGTCAAATAAACCACAATAGCTATGCATAGCATATGGCCCAACAATGACAGAATTGATACATTTTGAGGACCCGAAAAAGAGAAGTAATCACTAGTTAGACAAACACAGGACAGAACAAAGTTCAATTAAATAATAGGGTGTTTTCCTTGTATTTATAGCAGCAATAACAAGCATCTTCATGGGTACTTCTGAAGTTTGAGTTTAATTTATGAAAGTAATGTGCACAGAATAAGGTTAAAAGGGCTAAGATTTTTACTTAAGACCAAAATACTAAACTTGATCTAACCCTCCCAAAATATTTTAAGTTAAGTTCTGAGGTACTATGTTGAAATAAAACATGTCTGAAAGTACCAGCCATCTTATGTTATCATAGTCAATCAAAACTTGTCATTCTTTCTGATAAACCATGTATCACATTAATTTCAAATGGCGAACTGATATGTTTGTAAAACATTTTAGCCCATACCAGTGATTCTCTATAACCATTTAATCCTCAAAATGTTTAACCTGCTACAGAATCAGTGTATTTATAGAATGTAAGAGAGGGAACTGAGTCATATTTATCACTTGTAGCTACAAGAGTTTGAGTTTTATAGATCAAGACACTATGAATATTCCTTGGAACTGTAACATATCAATGTCAGCACTGCTCAAAAAGGAGCTACTCTCATTAGATTATCAAGCACTTAAGAACAGTATAATACTGTGTTGTAATAAAGGCTGGCAGTCCTATGATTAAGATTAAAATGAGCCGTTTTACTACTGACACTTCATAAAACACTGCATCTGAAAACATTTACTGTTTGTAACATAGCAAACCTTTCAATCTGAAAAATAGGATGTTTGTGCATTAGCTCTTAAACTGATTGGATGCTGCAAGCTTGTGTCTGTGTGGGAGTGTGCCCACTTTAGAATTTCAAAAATTTTTGTCTGAGCTGCATGTTAGGATTCACAGCACATCTACAGTTTGTCATAGGCAGTACCCTTGATACCATTGGATTTCAAAGCTGCTTGCTACAAATCCTCTGCAATCACGTTGTGCTTGTTATTACCTTTAATCTGACCTCAGACAGGAAATCTAGTGCAGTGTGATTTTGCCAAACAGACTGAACAGTAATCAGCAACTATATCTGATGGATTATGTTCTTTGTACACTATTTACGGTGCGCAAGGAACACAAAAACATGCAGATGCTCATGCCTGTGTGTAACTGTGCATGCAGGCACTGGAGTTGAGTCCATTTGTATTCTCACCATTATGTTCTTTGCATCAAGACCACTTGAAAAGAAATAGCATTTTGGGGAAAAGGGACATCCTGCCTCTCTAATGAAATGAAATATTCACAGCTTTTATCAGTTAAACATAAACATGCTACAATTTGCACATACTATGCAGTAAATAGTAATTTTGAGCACTGTTATATATATTGTTTTCTTTTGCATATTTAACTGAAAGTCCAGGGGCTTCCTGGATCTTCGCGAAGATGAATAACAATTTCTATTCTCCTTCTGGAAAATGTCACTCATCACTGCTACTCATCCCTTCAATTTAAGATCTCTTCAATTTAAGCTGCCATTACAGTCATAATTCTGAGACCTGTGTAACTAGAAACCAGTACTGTACTATTACTTTAAGTAAATTTTCCTTCCACAGAATTCATTCTGAGAGCTGTTCCTCTTTTTTTTTTTTTTAATGTATAGCCAAAGGCAATCTTCTAGGTATCCACTCTAGTCTAGTCTCTTGGGCCCACAGTGTCTACAAAATTCCTTTCCTTTGTGCACAAAGAGCACATCACTGAGGTTCTGATAGTTCAAAGAACTCATCTGCTCTGGTAAATAGCACAAATTTAGCATGCACTACCCCCCTAGAAAAAAACCTCAAACCCCACAAACTCTGTCAGGAGAAGTTAAATGAAATTTCATGGACTTTTCAAACAACATCAATCTGCTGAAAATAATACGGCACAGTGAACTGACATGTTGACAAAGGTAACAAAAAACCCACCTGAGAATCACATTGAACAAACACATTTTAGATTACTTAGACTACTTCTGCAAAATCCAGGAAATATTGGTGATGAGTGAAAACTGGGAGTCAGCTGAACAGCCACAGATGTTTACAAAGCAGTAACTTCATCTGAATAGCCTTTACCAGTTTCGGCTTACTCTGAATCACTGTCACTTGTTAATTTTGCCAAATAGTTTTTCAGCTTCTGCTTGGAGAAACTCTTGCTAGAGACCATTAAATTTAATTTATAGCTACATAATATATGAATAAAGGTTGCTGATTTAGGAGATTAGCCATGCCCATCGTCTAACTAGAACTCTTAGTTGAAGATCCAAGCAGGGAAAGAAAAATGAATCAATGAAGTAGCACAAAGAAAACAAATAAACCATTAGTTATTAAACAAAGCAAGAGATTACACAGTGCAGGACTAGCATGAGTACCAAGATAATCAAAATTAGGCTAAGGAATTTCACTGCACAGATCTGTCAGTACGGTGTATTACCCTGACTGCATTTGGTGAATAAATAACCAGATTTAATCATTCAAGGGAGGTGATTTTCCCCCTCTACTCAGCTTTCATGAGACCCCACCTGGAGTACTGTGTCCAGTTCTGGAGCCCCCAACATAAGAAGGACATGGACCTGTTGGAGCAAGTCCAGAGGAGGGCCATGAAGATGATCAGAGGATTAGAGCACCTCTGCTATGAGGACAGGCTGAGAGAGTTGGGGTTGTTCAGCCTGGAGAAGAGAAGGCTCCAGAGAGACCTTACGGTAGCCTTCCAGTATCTGAAGGGGGCCTACAAGAAAGCTGGAGAGGGACTTTTTACAAGGACGTGTAGTGATAGGGCGGGGGTAATGGCTTCAAACTGGAAGAGGGTAGATTTAGATTAGATCTCAGGAAGAAATTCTGTACTGTAAGGGTGGTGAGGCACTGGAACAGGTTGCCCAGGGAAGTTGTGGAGGCCCCATCCCTGGAAGTGTCCAAGGCCAGGCTGGATGAGGCTTTGAGCAACCTGATCTAGGGAGAGGTGTCCTTGCCCGTGGCAGGAGGGTTGGAACTAGGTGATCTTTAAGGTTCCTTCCAACCTAAACCATTCTATGATTCTGTGATTCACAGAACAGACTGGAATGAGTCAATCACATTGGTAGGGTGCAGAAAATTACTGATAATCAACATATCCATACACTGAGATTAATGCAAGTAAACATGCAAAATTTCTTTGAAAGCCCTTTTCTGAAGAAGTTTTACCTGCCAGGTAAAAACTGACATCACTGACACTCTGAAACATCTTTTAGTTATTTTTTTGGAAACAAACACAGCAATTTTCATCTGCTGCCTATTGATTTTGTTCTACCACTTAAGCATGGGTCTGTGTGTTTAGCTGCATCTGAAATGTTCACTTATTCTGATCTCTAGAGGCCACCAAGTCAGGATGGGAAAACAACTGCTCTTTTACTCCATCGTTTCCATTTATTTAACAACAGGCTTTTATGTGGTTCTTCTTGCTGTTTTATCTAACTCTAGTGGCTATCTCAGCATTGCGCAAGGAAAAAAAGACATTAAAAACTAGCACTAGAAAGAACAGAACATCTTGGGAGAGAGGAAGAAAACTAATAATCTAATATGCCTGTAAATAAGTCTTAAAAATACATACAGCTGTGAATACTATATACACCATACTAATGGTACCAATAATCACACACTGCACAGCAGAAAAGTAATAGATTTCCAGGCCTGATTCATGATCATTTAATCCAACTGCATGTATACTTCAGACCATAGATGCTGCAGTTAATTCCTGCATCTACCCTACTATTTTTACTTGATCTCTACAGAACAAAGGTGTTCATTACGGAAAATCAGAAACTTTTTTTTTTTAATGCTGCATATGAGAGTCCTTATGGTCACTTTTACAGCACGATCTCATATGAATCAAATTTATCATATATTTCAAGCAAAATTGTTTCATAAGATGAAAAATAGACAACCATTCATGAAACATGCTGAAAGGACTGACAAAAATTCAGTCAGCAAAACTGTACATTTCTATTAAAGTAAAAGCAAAGCAGTGAAAAACATCCATACAATTCAGTTTTACTGAATATTGTTTCAATTAAAACTTTCCTTGCAAACTTAGCACATTGGTGTTTAACTTCTTGTCAGCTAACAGCAGGGTTTCACTTATGAAAGACCATCCTCACCTTTCGAATTCTTTGTACTATGGAACTTGTATCATTTTCTGGCGTATTTTGAAGTTAGTTCAAGTGCATAAAATTGCTGAAATGGAGATGTATGCACTTACATCTGCATGGAAAGAGATTTTTCGATCGCCAAAGCTAATACTTAGCAAAAGTCTAGTGAGTATCAAAGCACAAACACATTCTACATTTATGCCCTCTGAGTTTACTGTTTTCCCCAAGTTCCCTGTGATCTGTAGTATAGAAATATATCCTGAGAAATACTGAATGCATGCCAGTAAGCTAACTGGACTGTAGCAATGACTAGTCGAGTTCTTTTAGCTCAAAAAAAAAAAAAAGTCACTCTTAATTTAAACCAAAAGATAAAAAAATCCTTTTAAGTAGCAGGAGAGCCAGATACAGGGCAGCTCAGATCTAAAAAAACCTGTACTTAAGGTACAGTATGCCCACAAGGCATATGTTAACACCACACGAAGAGCATAAGTAGTATAGCCTGATAGCAAACAACCGCACCCCACTTTGGAGCCCACAGCTCTCCCTGCTTTCTAGATAAAGTGGTCTGGTCATGACTAATATAATTTCCTAAGTATCAGTTTTTCAAATCAGTGAGAGACTTAGACCAAAGCCTTAGAAAGGTATGGCCTGTCAGCTGACAAAACTCAGGAAAATGTCTCAGACAGTAGAGGGGCTTGAACCCCACGGCACACTGACTCCTTGTCAACAGGCAAACTGTGTAAGGACAAAAGCAAATACATGGAATTACTTCCCTTGGCAAGGAAAAGAGTTTATTTAGAAGTGCTAAAGAGTCTTACAGGAAGGCTAAGAGTTAAGCTATTTTGGCAAATGTTTTTCAGAGTGAAGCAGCTGTGATACAGAAATTCTAAGTCTGAAAAGGATTTGATTAGCGTTTTCAGGAACTCAGTCTTAGCATTTATTTCCTGGAAGTCGTCTTCAGAGAAAAATACTGCAGTTGCCAAGAAATCTAGTTGTAAGCTCTGAGAATCCATGGAAGACAAAGGAAGTGCCAGAAAACTGAAAAAATGGGAAAGGAAGAGTTGATCTTCCAAAAGGGAACTTGGAGAAGTCATTAAACAGCTTGATTTCAGCTCTATAAACCCCCCCCCCAA
>VYXH01011122.1:532996-543796 GCA_013397275.1 Burhinus bistriatus | reverse complement strand
AAACCTACAAACCAACAACAACAACCCCAAAAAAAAAAAAAAAAAAAAAAAAAAAAAAAAAAAACCACAAAAAAACACCAACACCAACAACAAAACAAAAACAAACAAAAAAACCCACCAAAAAACACCACAACCAACAAACTCCCGAAGATAAAAAGCAATTGTACAGCAGGCAACATTGATTGTTTCAAAATCAAACCAAGTCAAACTAACCTAATTTTTCTCTAGCATAGGGCACAAGCTTCTAGATATTGGGTAAATATCAGGTTTCCTGTAAATTGCCTGTAGGAGGTTTTTTGATAGCATTTTATGTGACAGTCCTAAGCAAGCTTAGGAATCAGATGAAGATAAAACTATTGCACAGTAAGAGAGAAAATGGTTGAACAATCTTGCTCAGAGAACAGTTATTAATGATTGCCTGTCAAGAACACACCAGGAAGGTTTCACCAAGGTCTGTTCAGTAATTTTGTGAATCACCTGGATAATGGAGTAAGGACTACTCTTACCAAAGACGCACCTGATACAAAGCTAGGGACTACAGTTGCGCTGTAAAACAGGTTTAAAATTCAGAATGAGAGTATGAAATGTTAAAACTGGTCTCTATAGGATATAAACATTGCCAATCTCAAGGAATGATGTAAAGACAGGAATAACCAACAGCCAGTAATGCAGAAAGAGGAGAAAGTGGTTAAGCAGCAAGTCCAAGACTGTAAGTCTTGCTTTGACTTAGACTGTAAGTCTATCACAAGCTGAACATAGGTTAACAGAATAATGCTGTTGCATGAAAGGCAAGTATCGTACTACAATGTGTGAAGAGAAGACAGGAGAACCTTTCCATTCTATACAGATTAATGAAGTCTCAACTGGAGAACTCTAGCACAACATTTAGGTGTCACACTTAAAGAAACATGGAAACATGGAAAGATTCAAGAAACTGGTCTGCGTTCTATGGAGAGAGGTTAAGGCAGTTTATGCCACATTGCAACAGTTAATAAGCAAAAGCATTACTCCAGGCTACATTTCTCTCAGCTTTTGCCAGAGATCAGTTCAGAACTATTTTTAAAATGAAGAAATAAAATACATACCTTGGTAAAGAGAAAAATAATGAAAAAGCTCATCTTCGTGAAGAATTTCCTGCAATCATTTCTTACTTATATTGGGCATTGCTATCATTTTTACTAGCTAAAAGATATGTATTTTTTATTAAAGTAGAGAAGCCAGGGCACAAAATATCACTGGTCTTGCACTCAGGAGCCAACTCAACATAGTGCCCACTTACCAAATGAATTATTGTGTTGTACAGTCTATCCCTGTGCCCACTATTAATACACTTCTTCAGCTCAGGATGAAACTCCCTCACTATGAAAGACAGAAATGCTGACTTTATTAGGTTAAATTATTTTTAAACCTGAAAAACTTAATGAATTCTTATTTTGAATAAATGCCACAGCACAAAAAGGTGTTGCACATAAGCACTTCACTGCTTGCAAACCCTAATGACACCTTGATTCACACAACAACTGATGGCAAGAGAGCCAAGCAACCTCGATGGGCCATACACAGCAACACTGTGACTTACGGCTCTGTATTTTTAAATTGGCCTCTCCAGCATGATCTGATAAATCAACACACAAGTCATTAAATGGTTCATTATCCCAGTAATATGATTCATTCTCTCTGCCAGAAAACACAAGAGATGATGGGCATCTTCTACTTGCAACCATGACTGTCCCTCAATACAACAGATTAACTGTACGAGGGAGTTCAGTTTGGTGTAGAGGTCAATTGGATGCTTCACGTGGCAATTTTTCTTCTGCAAGGCTTGATCTCTTCACAGGAAAAAAAAGGTGTGGACAAAGAAGAGAACGTGGTTATCCTGCTGTGTGTACAGCTTTTTAAAATAAACCAATCATTAAGGTAAAAAATAAGAGCCATTACAGAAGAAAAAGAAACAGGGTTCACACATACCTAGCTAGCTATTTTCATGCATGTAGTCAACAGACTTGAGTTAGGCAAAGTCTTTCTTTCTTAGGAAAGCAGAACTTAGAAGCAGTTTAAAAAGGCAAATAATTCTGTTATTATCTGAACATGGTCACTTAGACATGCTTGCCCTTAGTCACCATGATTGCTTAGTCACCATAAAGTCTGGGACAATTGGTAGTCTGTGCTTAGAGAAGGCCAAAAGCTAAAAACCATAGCAATACGCTACAGATCAAGACTGAGCTATACTGGCAGCTTTATATGTGCAAGCTGACATTTAACATGTCTGTTCTCTGTAGTCCAACACATACTACCAGTTACTAAGTACTTACTATAGTTATCACTTAATCAAGGAAAAGTCTTTGTGGTGACCAGTATGCTAACGGTTCTAAGTGTCTCCCTAAGCAATTCTAATATGTTTACTGTAGTATGAGCACATTAAATATATTTCTAAATAAAAACATGAACCGATTCAAGAGAAAGAGCAATGCAACCCTACATACTAACTACATAGAAGAAAAATACATTATTTGAAGTATATAGAGAACAGTGCCCAAGTGGGCATAGAATAGCTGCTCTATTGTGACAGAACCAAATATCACTTTTTTACTATGTATTTCATATTTCAGATTTTCCGAAAGGTCCAGGCAGCTACAGCAATACCACCACACAGTATTTTTCTTAGCGAAGAAAGAAGACATTTTACTAGAAGTCATTTCTCTTATAAAAACTTTTACTACCATATTGCTACGCCTTGAAGCAAAAGGCAATTTCACATATTCACACACAGTAACTGTGACATCAGAGTATATGTGTATTTGTATGAGTATTTTCATTTACAATATATGCATACACACACATACATATGAAAAATTTGAATTCAGATGACAATTGTCAAAAGCCAACATTTATATTTAACTTTGTCAGTAGGTCTGAATAAGAATTACTATATATATAAAAAGTAAGTCTGCCATCACTGTGTTCTGCTGAAGATCATGCAACATCCCTGTAAAGATAACACGTTTTGAAAAAAAATCTCTTACTTAAACTAATGAAGAGTAGAAAAAAAGTGTATGACCATTAATTCACAGAAACAATTAATAGAAGCAAGTGTGCATTCCCAGCTCCAGTGACTCAAAATATATAAACACCTGTTACACAATTTAAAAAAAACCACACTGATTTGTAGAAAGATTCTGTCTTTAACTTTAATCACAGTAGCTCAAGGTTTGTCTTCAAAATTGAAGGATTCAATAAGATTATAATTCCAACAAAAGTTTGATTTTGTAAGGTTTATTCTGGTGTCTGAAAAACAGTTACAAACAACGTCAAAAATACAAACACTTGTTGTATGGTACTTAGACGAGATGGCAAAGATGAGGTTTTCCTAAATCAGAGAATTTTGCAAAACCATAGTAAGAGCCAGGATTTGGGTTAATTTTGTACCCAGGATAAGACCATGTGTTGTACCAGAACCTTTGGCTGGAACTTTCCACATAAAATTAGATACAGCAAGATGCAAAGAATACTTATGCAAAATATTACATGGCAATGACGGTCCTTATATAATTATTTCATATAGTTAGAGCAGGGAGCAGACCTTTGTTCCTTGAAGTCAAAACATTACTAAATTTCCAGACTATGAACGTTCCATAAAAAACATCACTTAAATCCAGTCTTCTGCATCCCTGTAACTACAGGCCAGCAACATGAAGGAGTTCAGGCACAATTTTAAAAAATATTCATGTACTTATAGAAAGGATCCCAAAGTTGAAAGCCCAGGCATTTTTCACTAATGTCAGCTGCACTTACAGTACAGAATCTGAGAAATCTGTTACATGGATTTCTAGTTATCAGCTATTATGCACCTCTCAAGAGGTGGAGTATAAACTGGCCAGAGCAGCAGAATGGCATGCTTGAAAAACCAACAAATGCAAGTAGATTGCACGGTTTGGCTTTGAGGCTTAATGGAACTGCAGCTCTTACTGCCCAGAAAGTCTTAACAAATATATGTTCCTAGGACAGTGCTTAAAGAGACCAGAGTCTGGCTGGACTCTCTGAGACTTTAGAAACACGCAGAGGTTCACAAACTCACCCACCAATTAAACTATGACATGGTCAATTTTGAGCACTTAGTTGAAAGCACCTTGACTTAAAATAAGTAGATTTTCGCTGGCATTACCTGCAGCAAACATGACAGAAACTCTTTCCTGATACAAATACAAGAGTAACACACTCCCTGTGGCTTCCCAAGGAGGTGAATGGCATGAAACACTGTACGTTTCTGAGGTAGCAGATAGACACCATTTGTACACTGCTCATTCGTCATGTTGATTAATAAGAACATAACCTGATGTTCAAGCTACCGCTCCATTTTCTAACCAGTTAATGGAGATTTCCATTCAACATTAAAGTTCTCTGTCTAGCAAGCAACATTCTATATTTATCACAGTTTACATCAAGAGAATTTATTTTTCTTAATTTGCTTTAAGTTTCTTAGTTGGTAGAGCATATAAATAGAACACATTTGGGAGGCAACAGAAAGATTCTTTGCTGTTTCAAGATATTGATTAGAAACAAGCACAGGTCAAAATGACTCAAAAATCATGCATTATTTTGAATGGCTGACAAAATTCTCTATAGAAAGAAGTAATTCAGGAATTAAAACAGTTGGAAGAAAATCATATTTTGTTTGCTTAAATTTGTGGGAAAAAATAATAAACAAAAAAAGAATACCATGTTCCTAAAGTAACTTGGAACTTGCTATTTATGTGGAATACAAGAAGGAAAGATAGGGAAAAAAATGAAAAAGACAAAAAAGAAAATGCAATGTATGGGCCTAAAACTGTTTCCCTTTGATCTGGGGATATCCCTGTCATTTGCTACTGGTAGCAGAAGGCAACAACTCCTCTGCTTTTCTGTTTGTTTGGGGGAGTAGGGGTATTAGTAAACAGGAAATTCTATTCTAAAGCAATTTTCTGATGCAAGTTACATCAAAGGAATCACTATATGCTAACAAAAAGTTGTGATTCCCATTGGCCCACATTTCTGACTAGGTTTGCTGGGCTTATTTTGTCACAGTTCCTGACCAGCTGTCCTGTAAGGATGTGATACAGGAACCCATTCTGTGTTTAGTCCACCAACAGCAGAAGTCTGTTGCACTCCTACAAGTGCATGGGTGCACACACACAAAGCCTATGTTGTTCAACAGGCCAATTTAGCATAACAGCAATTAAGACTACAAAAGCCAAATAAAATTATTCAACTTCAATAAGTACAGTCTTGCAGAGGCTGTACATGAAAGTGAACAATGATCAGTAGTTGCATGACATTCTACCTTAATTCTGATCTTTTTTTTCCCCCATTTTACTTCAGCCATGTAACATTCAAGACTGTAACAGCACCCCTTCTGGTATTTATTCATCGCTATAGCAATACACCAGAGCACTCTGTATAATTTAAAAACCTAATGAAGCTCTAACATTATTGCTAGGTAGACTACTCACAAAATTTTACTATGATTATTCATTTTTGTTTCCATTACAGTATTTCTCTTCCACATTAATCTTGGGCATCATACTAAGGGAAGTGCTTTCATGTGAGCTTGTGTATCTGTCACTCGTATCCTTAAAGGCTGACTGTTCCCTGTTTAGAAGTCACTACTTCTCCCTGTGTATTTTATTTGATACCCTTTAAAAGCTGTCAGAGCATGAAAATGGAGCAGTTATCACTACAGGCAACAGGAAAACTTTCTCTCCCATATCCCGCAGCCAACAGCTTTCTTACAAAAAATGGTCAGTTGACCTCCGCCTCTCTTCCTCACTGCAACGCAGTACTGTCACCTTTATGATTAATAAACAATACCTTACTACTGGAGAGGAAGGAAATTCCTTCATTCAAGTTAAAACCTGGTCTATACACAGATATTGCTCCATTGTAACTCATATATAAGTGAGAATAAGAAAAACCTCAAGCTTTGATACAAGGTTATCTTCACAATCTAAGAGCAGTGGAAATAGAGAAGAATGCCTAGAGCCTGCATGCAAATATATTTATAGCTGTCATTACAGCCACAGAGTGATAGCGCTATCTAAGGGATGAGATGTCCCTCAACCACATTTGTTCAGTAAAAATAATAACAAAACATGGAGCTACACAGAACCTTATGTTCCTTTTAGTTATAAACACAGCTACTATTTGAACACATTTGCAAAAGCAATTTCTGCATTCATCCTGACACAGTAATCTTCAGCTAATTCAGAAATATGGTAACTTTCTATTGTCCTAGATTAGGGCTGGTTTCAGAGAGGTTTGCACAGTATTACCTCAATAGAATCCCTTGCTCCTTCAACAAACATTGACTTCTGACAAGCAAGTTTCCTTCTTGTATTCTTGTAATGATGTGCATTGTAGAGAAAAGGGAGATAATTTTGCAAGACATCAGTGGTAGTGCAAAACAGAATCTGGAAGCAAAGGAACATTTTATTTTTTATTATTTTGTTATGTATTAACAATATTTAGAGAGGAAGGGAAGCAGGTCCTTTTATCTGTTATTTTAAAAGTAAACTTGGTCTAAACTATTTAAGTGAAGAAATTGTCTTAAAACAATTTCAAAAGAAAATTTCTTAAGGTCCACAAAACAGCTTTGTGATTATATCTACGTACTATTTCATATGTACTTGTTATGCTTTGAGAAACCCACAACAATTTGTCATTTAGACCATTATTCTATCACCTGATGACCGCTCCCCACCCAGGAAGGGGAATCAGGAAAAAACAAGGAAACCCGGGGGTTGAAATATAAACAGATTTAATAGAATAAGACTAGATAATTAACATTAATAACATTAAAGACCCAATATTGATCCCGATACCAATATAAAATATACAAGGATTACACTCAGCCAGTTACATCCGTAGGAAGCTATGCACTCCCAATTGTGGACAGTAAATGTTGGACACTGCAAGTGCTACGGCTTCAGGAGAAAGGGAAGGCCTCAGCGGTCCAGCACCGGGGCAAGAAGTTCTCTGGATTGCCATTATCAAGGGAGAGTGCTTTGCAGCAAGCTTTCTAATTTATATTGAATGTGACGTTTATGGCCAGCTTGGGTCAAGTGCTCAGGTCTCGCTCCTTCTCATCCCTGCACCTGGCACGCTTGAAAACACTGAGACCTTGAAACCCACACACCATAGCTGGCTATAAAGTAAATATTTTCACAAATTCAGACACTAGAGTCCTCTAAAAGTACAGTTTTCCCAAGCATTAGAAGAGAAATTAGTCCTGTGTCGCTCAAAACAGGTCATTACTATTTTAAAATAAGTGTACACTACTTGAAAATTCTTAGTTACTAGTAGCCATTAAATGTAAACACCACACATTCAAAATAAGAATTTTTTCAGGTTTAAAAATAATTTAACCTAATAAAGTCATCACTTCCATCTTTCATAGTGAGGGAGAAGCCCAATCTTCTGCAGCCTGTATTTCACCACTTTTTCTTGTCTGTGCCAAACTCCAGTGGAAAAATATTAGAGCAGGAGTTAAGGTAAATCCAGCAGCAAGTTTCACCTAAAGTTTGTTCTCCATATAGGAAAAACTATTGCTAGTTCTTCCTCCATCCATCTATCCCATCAAAAAGAGCACTGAGCCATGCAATGCCCATCTCAGATTTTTTTCTTAAGCACATTTACACTTTCAATACATGCAGAATTTCCAAGGGCATGGGTGCACGTACACACATGGGCATATTCAGCTGGGGAAAATCTCTGCAGTTCAGAATTCAGAAGTTGTGAGACTTTGTCTGGGTCCTACTATGCAAACGTGTTCTTGCTTTACCTCCTGGGCTGCTGCACAATGGTTTTTTCCTACAGAGTGCAAATTCAATGCCTAAATGTTGCTAAACATACAGGTTTGAACAAAATTAATGAGAAACCTGAGTTATGGGTGAAATCTAACACTGGGTGGTCAGGACTTTGAAAATCACAACCCCTAGTTTTTATGGCTTGTTAGGTTTACAAACCTGGGTCCAGAATTACAGCATTTCAGGGGAAGGGCTTGCATTCTTGTAGTCTTTGGCAAATCCACAAATTAGGAGTTTTATGATGTCCAAATTAAGCCATATTTAACAGTTTTAATGATACAATATTTAGCAGTTTATCCAAAACAAAAGAAAGAATGTCAGGAAGGCTTTGACAATTTTCAGCAATTATTAGTTTTGCTTTATATAAAAAGTTTATACAAATAAGCTTATACAAAAAGTTTATATAAAACCTTTTCCAGAGGTTCATGACAAGCAAACTTCTGCTTGGCTGAACACTCCTGGAGCGCTGCTAGAATCCTGATCATTTTGCAAAAATATGAACAGTCTTCAGCTGCTGATGGTCTCAGCTGACATGCAAATTCCTAGGAACCAATAGGCTTTTGTGATAAAAAAGCACTGTGTGTTACAGTAGCATTCACCTAGGTATTGATTGAGTCACAAATGATCATGTTATTATGAAGATTTACAATGAAATGCTGACCTCTGCACTAAATAGCAGAACTATTACCCTCAGTGGGACCAGCTCACTTCATTCTGACAAATACGCACCTGGTGAAAGGAATAGCAGCTATCCAAGAGAACAACCACTGGCCCTTAAGAAGTGCTCCTAAACAGCAGTTACAGATGCTTTAATTCTTCTGCAGGAGAGTTAGCTCTTCAGTGAGTGCTATGAGACATCTTTTTTGGGAATAGTGATTACAGAGAAGTGGAAGGATTTTTTGACGGAAGCACAAGCATAGCTCTAAGAAAGCAAGATAGAGTTGTCCGTTTTCCCTATACCCAGAAATTGTTCCACAGATCAGTAAAATAAGCAATACAGATAGAACCTGTTTTTATTCTATCATGAAGGATACTAGGGTAACTTCATTGCTGAAAACTGAAAAGATGCCCGCATGCTTCCCTGCTTCTCTAAGACAAGACTACAATGTATGTCTTGACTTTTCTATTCTCCTGATTGATTACAGTCCAGGGAGACTGTTTTTTTCCAGAAAACTAAAGCAAATACAGTCTCTCCCATGGACACACCACAGGACTTTTATAAGCTACTTATGCAAATGACTACTTAACTGGAGATGGTTCTACACAGGACACCATCAATTATAAACTGGGATGCACAGAACTAAGACGCAATAGGAACCCTTCTGCTTTTGTTTCCGTGACATGCAGTCTAAACTATACCAGTACTTTCCACTGGCCTCTGATTCAGCAGACAAATGATCTTATAGCCAAAATGTCTCATCAAAACATACATTATTGGTACTGCTACTACTTAATCCACACTTTTTTCTGGGAGATTTACTTTATGCTTCAGATTGGCTCACTGAAGGAAATTAAATTCTTCCCTTCCGCAGTTTCAAGGAGAAAAACTCCATAAAAACTGTCATGTGTGAATAAATAAAAAAAAAGGGGGGGGGAGGGGATTCTCACAAACTTTCTACTTGATGTAAACAGGCACAAGTATTTGTGTTACACAAACAAATGCCTCCCATGTGCCAGCCTTCACTCACTGGTGGTGGATTCAACCTTCTCTGCAATGCTCTTGACAGGGATCGATTGCCTCATTAGCTTCTTACTTGTGTTCAAGTGTAAAGATATGAGCAACCTTCCTTGTTGTGCACCTGTACTGTGGAAAGAACAGTTCTACAAAGTTAGGCTGCCCTTGGTTTCTGCAGGTTTTGGTGGGTTTTTTTACCCACTTACATTGAGCACTTCCTTGGGAAAAGGGAAGAAAGTTGTTCAGGTTTGGGGTGGGGTTTTTTTGGTTTTTTTTACCCCTTCCGGGGAGAATTCACTTATTCTTAAGTTAGCAACGTAACTGCTTTAATAAAGTTCAAACTTGCAAAGACAAGGCCCTCCATTCCAGCAAGCTGACTTGACAAAGTTAACTTGTATATGTCTCACTGTTCTTATGCTTGAGAACAATCAAACACGGAAATGCCAGACTGCAACACGAGTGTTCAGCATCCTGCACAATCAAGCCTTGAATCCTTGAGTATAAGTAAAAGCTAGTAAGGAGTTTTCCAAGCATTTCATCGCTTTTGTTGTTCAAGGTGGCATAAAAGCAGGGGTTTTTATTTCTTCTCATATACTACACTATTTTATTCCTTGGATTTTATGTCAACTATACTTTGCACTTCTGATTTATTTTTTTTTTTTGGGGGGGGAGCATATCCTGTAAGGTTTTATTTTTAAATGTCAGTATATTCTACACACTCCTGCACTTCCACAAATGCATTGATTTCAACTTTATCCCATCTCAGTAACTGTTCCCTAGGAATTAAATGGAAGTAACAGCATCAGAATTGGGTTTAGATAATGTATCTGGAACCAGATTACATAAACTCGTATTATATGCAATTAATAGATGCCCAGACAGAGAGATCTGCCTTTCTAGATTCAGTTATAGAAAGAGTGCCTTATGGCATATCTTTGCAAATCTGTTTTCCTACAACTGGGAAAAATTTATGTCTAAAAGCAATGAAATTTGACATATTCCTCCAGAGCAGAGATATTAACTTTCTCTGAAACTAAACTGTATGAAGTAAAAAAATTAGCATAGAATTAACATTTTTTAAGGACTCCTAATATGTAAAATTATTTTCTTGAAATTGACAGCAGTGATGGAGAACCTCAGAGGGACTGATGTTCCAGCCCCAACAACTAATCAAGATTCAGATCCTTATTAGAAGGAGTAAGTTTCTCGGGAAAGATCTTTCCCTCTGTCCTCCCAGACAGAGCATGAGCCATTTCTTTCAGACTTCTAGTATCCAAAATATATCTT
>VYXH01011122.1:478220-532968 GCA_013397275.1 Burhinus bistriatus | reverse complement strand
GGGGGGGGGGCAGGGAACGGGGCGGGGAGGACACGACAAAAGTCTTCATAAAACGTCGAGTAGGAGGAAAAAGATGAAAGTCAGGATTAATGAAAGTCACAAATAGCTCAAGTTCAAGATCTCCTGATTTTTTGCTATAGTTTACTAAATTCTTTACATTTTCCTAATCATGTATTTTCTTTGCCAAAATGCAAACTTTTAACTAAAACAAGAAGGGAGAGCAAGTACATTCTTATACAAATTCATATAATATTTAAATGAGAAGAAAAACATTTCTGAAGTTTCAGATTTTCACATTCAAATTTAGCTATACTGATTATCAGGTTTAATGCTGACATATACTGAATTTCCCTAGTCAGGTGATTTCTTCCAATACGTTTGCCTTTTTCTGGTCAGGATATATAGTCCTGCATATCTTTTCAGTAAATATTGGCAAGTACCAAACTTACTATAAATAATTTCACAGAACATCTTTCAAAAATGTTGAGTCTCAAGTGATCCAATATTGAATTCCAGAGGTCTGGGGTTTTTTAACCCAATATACAACACTGCAATGTATAGAAATAGAAAATTAGTCAACTACACATGAAGAAAACAAAAAAGAACAAGTTGTATTATATCTGTTATTTTTAATAGTGTTTTAACTTGAAACCTATTGCTTTCCAAACTACTCACTAAACTGGAAACATCTCATAACTTCACAAAACAGAAGGAATTTCTAAGTGCAACCACTCGGTGTACAAAACAATTTAGTGTTACTATAGCAACATATTCACATTTTTAGACTTCCGTGTTTATTTTAACTGTGAATCTTAACACTGCATGAGTGTACTTTCACACAAATACACAGTGGTGGAGTAACATCACTCTCACAGAAGTCAACAGAGACATTCAGCACTGAAAGCAATTTGGTGGGTGAAAAATTCCACCTGCTAGCACGTCAGCAAAGTATTTAGCATACACACATACAAACCACAGAACACGAGACACCTCAACATCTTTCTGGTTTCTAAGCACTACCTGAAGAAATGGCAATAATGATCAACACACTGATTACTACGCGTACACATGCTTGCAGTATGTGTGCATTTGAGCATAAGTTCTGGTGTAGCTGGACAAACAATAATTTGAAGGTTATCTCACATAAGAGTGAACATAGCTATCTTTAGAAGGAAATTGCTTAAAGCCAGTCATGTTTATTTGTTTCTGTTTTGTCCTTACTTAGATGCAGGTTCTGTAAGCTGTTAAAGAGGAAGTTTTATACTAGAGTGCCTTCTAGTGGTTAAGGAACTACAAACCTCAGCTTGAAATAGAAATCCTAACATTTACCAAATAATCATTCACTAAATGAATCAATACAAAAACATATTTACAGATGTCTTATTGGAAATATTTTTTGCATGTCAGAACCACAGTTTTCCACCATAATGCTGATTATAAAAACTGAAACATAATTTAGGAATTAAAAGATACTATTTACCAACCAAATAAGCGAGAAAACAACAGATAACAAATACACTGTTCAGCTTTGGGAATATACTCGACCTGGATTGCAGTTTTATGGCAGGTGGTAAAAATCAGCAATATCGTGAGTTAATTTCATTGAACAATTCTATCAGCAGTATTTATCAGACTGACTTTCAACTGTACCAGCCACACATCAAAAGTTTATGTAGTATTGAACTATTAAAAAAAAAAAAATCAAAAAACCCACACACAAAAAACAACAGCACAGAATTTTATACTTGGATTTGCTTAACGGCTTTCAACCTGTCATCACAGTAGCTCAACATCTAATAGACCAACCCTGCATTGAGCCCAACCACACAATTTTCTTTTTTAGATTAGAAAATAATACACATATAATAATAGCCCATTCATGTTATCTAAATATCCATCTAAACTGCTTGTTTAGGTCTTTCCTAGGAAAAGGAAGCACGAAGTAGTGAATGGATACTGTTGGCTCCTATTCAGAAACCAGTGTAGGGAAGTTAATCATTGGAAATGGAATAAGCACAGACCACCGTCTGATGCTCTAGTTTGTACCCAAGTCCAGGCTGTAATGCTTTGATCCAACTACAGAACGAGATTGAGACTCAGACCAGTACAGAAAAAAAGCCCAAAAAAGTACTTTTGTAACACCTTCCTCAGGCATATCAAGCACGTTTAACCTCAAAATCAGTCCTTAGGAGTTTACAAAAGTAAATATTACAAACAAACAACACAGTCACAACTGGAAATTCCCTGACATATAAAACTGTCTGAAAAGTTGGAAAGGAAATGGTCAGATTGTTCAAGGACCATTGCATTTTTCTCAGCCTATCAACCTTATCTGTAAAGTGTCTTGCAGAGACTTTGCATTAAGTTATATATAAACTGCAGGTGTAGATCCCCAGCTGCTGTGTTTAATATGCTTTCACTAATGGCAGGCGGCTTTGGAACAACCCTCTAGCTTGATACGTTATAGGAACAAACGGAAACTACTGGTGAGGGAAAGGATGAGGGAGGGAAGGGAACTGTTTGTTCAAAGAGATTTGTGCATCTTCACCTAACCTCTAGGCTCGCGCACCAGCACTATGCTGCATCAAAGTCACCGCTTCAAATATTTTTTTTCTTTTCCAGAAACGTAACATACCAGGGTATGGAAGCTACTGGGAAACTGGGTCATATCCAAGGAAAATCAAAAGACGTTATGTACCAAACTGACGCTAAATTCATTTGAATGTTTCATATGCGTTTCAGAAGAGATACTTAATGGGTTACAGAAAATCTGGGCAGAGAGCTTTGTTCAAAGTCAGGTTACATTATTAGATGTTAAAAAAGACTCAAAGCCAATTGCAAATTACTTTCTATAAACAACAGATTCACAATCCAGACTTTCCAAAATCACTTCTGTGACTAGCAACCAAGTTATCGTACCCACATCGCTGATAATTATCTTAAGTCCAAAAGTAAACACTACTGCTCCCATAATCCCCACTGAAGGTTTCTCAATTAGGACAGCTTTATACCAGAGAATTTGTTTCTCACATAATTCTGTGATTTACATCCGTTGAGAAACATGACAAAAACCTCTAGTAATTTAGGGAGCTGTGCATGTAGATAAAAACTGGTAATTATAAACATCACCTGACATATAAGTCCTACTAGAATGCCCTCGAGTGATGTGTAAGCAAATCACTTAGTAGACAGAAAGTGAGGGTTTTTTTTTTCCTTTTTCTCCTGGGGCCACTTCTGCCGACCGCCCCCCTCAGCACTTCCCCTCAGGAGAACGCCTGAGGCGGGCTGATCCCGCCCTCGGAACAGAACGGTGCCGTCGGACGGTGGAGTTCTCTAAAGCCCCACGGCAGCCCCCGGCGCGTACCTTGGCCATCCCACGGCCGCAGCAAGCAGCCCTAGGCGGGAGGACGAGCTCCCGGCCATGGAACGTTCTGGAAGCCGCGGGCTCCGCGCCGCCGCCCTGACGGTTCCGAGGGCGGGAGCCGGCACGCGCCCGCGGCCCCGCTCGCTGCTGGCGGCTGAGCGGCCGCCACACGACCGGCTCCCCGCTGCCTGGCCCGGCGCTCGGTCAGCCTCCCTCAGCCCGAGCCGGGGCTCGTGGTTTTACAGCCCTTTCCCGGGCACCCGGCGTGAGGCGGCGACCACCGCCCCCCCCCGCAGCCCGGGCCTCAAAGGCTCGGGGGAGGTGGCAGCCTTTGCGGTGCCGCCGCTGCCCTGGGTGCCGTTGGAACGGCAGTGGGCGCCTCCTCGCGGCTGGGATGCTCCGCTGACCCCCTCTTTATTCTCTGTGGGGACGGTGGTGGTGCTCAGGTCTCTGTTGTGAGCGGGGCTTGGTACCTGATGGCCCACGGAGAGCGAGGGTGGCTGCGGGATTTACCTCCAGCTCTCCACGGGTACAAAACTGTGCTTGTAGCCCGACAGTGGAGCGGCCGTCTCATCTCGCCACAGCCCGTAAGGCTGTAATAAATAAATCCCTTGTGCGCTTTGTTGCACAACATTCAAGCAGCCCAGTGCAGCCTTTGTACAGGCTCCCTGCGGAAGGAGTCGCTGCCTCAGTCAGCTCCGTAGGCACAGAAGAATAATTCCGTTTACACCAGTGAGGCCAATTCATACGTGCAAAATGAAACACTATGGAAAGTGGAATCTTACATAAACAATACACAGCGTATTGTGAATTTCACTGAGACTCAATGAAGAAGTCACATAAACTAGTTAACTGCAGGCATAGTTTGTTCATAGCTGTCAGGCAAGTGAACAAGGAAAGTTGCAGCCTGGCTCAGCGTACCTGCGTTGGAAACGTAAGCCAGGTCAGGGCTTCCACTGTCTTCTACTTCGGGAGCAGTTGTGTGGATAGGCCTGGACTCAGAAACATCTTGCAGGAGCTGAACTGTTTTTATCAGCCTGTTCCTTCTCCACAACTAGTCCTCTCTCCTCTAAAAGCACTTTCTAGCAAATTCATAAATGCAAGAAGTCTTCAGCGCATAAACATTCCTGCATCCCTTCCTGACATACGTAGTTCTGTGTGTATCAGAATACTTAATAATTTCAGGTTAGCTTTGATTAGTTTACAAACCCAGAGAAAATTTCTAGTATATGACCACACCTGCAATTCCATTCTCCCCAATCCACTCTGTTCATCAGGGGAATTACCTTTTAACTCCCTTGCAGTAATCTATGTACTGGTGGATATATGTCCCTTCTAGGTAGAGGAATGATACCAAGATGAGTTTTCCATACCAACACTTGAGCCAACATATTGTAAAAGAAGAATAATTCTCTAATCCTGTTTCAATTTCTCCTCTTTCTCTCAATATATTTGTAATATAGTGTAATTTGTATTTCTTATGTCAAGGAACAGTCGCCAATATGAGTCACAGATGTAAAAGCAGTTCTTAATCAGTGAGCTTGAATGATTATATAGAACACAATTTCTAAGACAGATTTCTTAAAGCTTCTTGGTGAAAGAGGGAAGGGCAGGAGGTGCCCTTCATAAAACTGGTAGTTACAAACTCCTGTATTCCCACCTCTTTGCTGGTGCCATATAGTTCAACAAGACACACGAGCTGTTTGTACCAAGTTCCCATTTGTAAGACAGGAGAACATAATTTACCACATTTAGCAGATTAGTGAGGAGAACCGGTACTTGATGTTTTCAAGATATTTTAAAGTTAAAACAAGAGTATTAAATTTTTTTTCTCCTTCCCTGCCTTCAGCTTGACAAAAATTTTTTCCTTCTATGTACTGATTATGACTTTTAGCTTTTCCAGGAGGTTCTCTGCTAGACTCAGAAGATTGTCTTCTATAACCCTGCTAATCCTCTTGTGAGCTCTCTAATCTAGACGGGATTGTAATGGATCCATTCCATTCCACAAACTGCATGTGTATCAGCCGTTTTGTAGAAATGCTAATTCCTTAATAATATATGCTGTATGCAGATCATCAAGAGACATCTTCACCCCCTTTCATAGATTGTCTGTTGCATTGTTGATGCATTTCATGTCAATAAAGACACCTTTTTACTGATATTAGGTCTGAAGGGTGGGAGTTGTTAATTTTAGTAGATACACTGCCGACAGCATATTCTTGAGATTTGCATCTGTTTGACACCTTGTTTCTGTATTTCATACTTACAGCAGGTAAATGTTAAGGTAAAACGTGCAAGAACAAGGCAGTATTGTGACAGATTGCACTCTGGCAGCAATTAGAGAGCTTGAAGAGCATAGTAGTATTTTGGGAACATTTCATTTCAAATCCAAACGTGTTTTCTGAAGATGTTTGTTTTCTGATTTGTTTCAAATCCATACAGACCTTTTGCTGCATTATCATTATACTCTGTACTGCTGCTGGAGTGTGCAAATGCCCAAAGTGCAGAAAACAACCAGTAAAAGCAGCTGTTCAGAGCTAATCTATATCTGTCAGTACAGAGATAATGCCAGCCACAGGCAACTGAAATCTTAAGCACTTGGAAATCAAGAGATTGACTTTCAGACATCAATGCTTTTTAAAATGGTACATTGTGGTTCTTTTGGCTTCTTGGTTTTCATACTTTAGAGATGTGAAAGACAGCATCTTTTCCTGTTTGCTCACAGTCAATGCAAATTGTGTATATTCTAAAAAAGAGGTCATGCAGATTGACGGTTTGCCTTGCTGTCCTGGGAGCGATGAAAAATTGACAGGAAGAAGGAAAGAACACACCTTCCCTAAAAGCAACACATATAGTTGGCTGGAAGAGCCTCCTACAGTACACACGTAGGTGAGCAGGAAACGGCAGGGCAGCAAGGAGGGAGACGGCAGCACAAGGGTCGGCTGGGAGAATCCTCGTAAATGCAGGGCATGGGTACGCAAGCAGAGCATTGAAGTAGCAGGAGGGAAAAAGGCCTTTTCTTAGTCACCCAAAATATGCATCAATTTTATTTTTTTTTAATGAGAAAAAAGGTGTTAACTAAGGATGGAAAGAGTCCATACTACACGAACACAGTGGGCAAGGGGAAATCATTGCCAAAATGCTATTTTCCTTCCATTTTACCCAAGTGGTTTGATTTTCTTTTATTTCCAGATAGCTTGTATTCATAAGTGAGTTTTGAGATCAGGACATTCATGCAAGATGTTTCTAATTTAACAAAATAGAATTTCCTGAAAATGGTTCTTTAAAAAAATTAGCGACAAATTCTAAAAAAAGTTTTTCATATGCCCCACATATGTGGATAGTACTTCCAGCTGCATGTCATGATTAATGAGACAGCTCCCATCAAAGACAACAAGAAGAGATGGAGTTTGTTTTTACTGAAGGAAGAAATCAAATGGTATACAACACTAAAAAAAAAAACAACAAACACAGAACTATCTATAACAGAAATATAAACAGTATTTAAGCAAGTGGGAAAGTTTCAACTAGACAGTGCATGGATTTGGCAAACACTTTGCTAGCACAAATAAATTCTGCCTTTTCAGAGCTTCAGTGAAGAGGAACAGCATTGCTACAGCTTGCTCCAAAGATTCTGGACTGGGGTGTACGTGCATTTCTTACATCAGTACAGAAGGAAATGTTTTAGGTCAATTAAAATGGGAAGAATGTAATGTTGGCCTGCTTTACTAAAGTAACTGATGAAATCCCAGCTTTATGATTTTGCTCTTTATCAACATCTTTTATTAAATTGCTTCATAAATAGTCTTACTTGCCTTTGAAATGAGCAAAAGCTCATACTACTGCAGGTAGTGAATCGATGGAATGAATATCCATTTCTGATTGCTATCAGGTAGACAGCAGTTTAGTAGAACGCTTAAACTTTAAAGAGCAAGCTTAAATCTTACTGGAGACAATTACATCCTTCGCTGAACTTAAACTGAAGAAAATGGTTGTAGTACCTTTAACAGGCTCATGGTTATGTTCAGCAGTAAGATAAATAGTATTAGTAAAAGGTAATAATAGAGTATCTTGGACACAAAAATACGTAAGACAAATACAGATTACCTACTGAATAGGAATGTGTTATATTAAAAAAAAAGTTTCTCTTACTCAAACTTGAAACAGTGGGTCAGACTGTATTTCAGGAAGGAGTAACATTTTAAAAGTACCCTTTGCTACGTAGTAGCTATAATAATGTCTTGGTTTGTGTATTCTTCTCCTAAGTTTCATCATCCTTTTTATAACAGGGAGGATTTCCAACAAACACTAGGTCCAGGGCAAAATTAGTGTTATTTAGATTTAAATTTCAGTTCATTTTTCAAAGGGAAAGAAGGTTAAGCCAATCTAAGCTTTTATGGCATATCAGTCCCTGGAGAAACGTGACATTAGTACCGGCCAGACTCTCAACATGCATCAAGGCTATGAAATACAATGCTACATAATAGGACCCAGTCGCACAGGATGCGTCATCTTGTACTTTGTGATACTGTTATGCCCCTGTGCTGCTTTAACCAGATCAGATGGGATTTGTAGGCATCTTTCTAATTTGATTCATGTGCTGTCTGTATGTTAGGTGACAGTTTTGCTACTCGAGTGTCAGTAAGAATTTTTAGGACTCAAAATACCCTGATGAAAACTTTTGTTGGGAAGTTCCCAACAAAATCTATTAAGAGGGCTCAGAAAACTGCTTACTTTTTTTTTCCCTCTGAGTTTCTACCAGCTGTAATATCCACCTCTGAAATCTCTGAAAATTTAAACTGAAAGCAAATACTATCCCTCTTTAATTCTTCCATTTCGCAAAGGTCTTGGGAGCTCACTGTAGAAATGAGTTGGTTTTAGTCATATGCTGGATTAGAAAGACTGTAAGGAAGCCACAAATGTGTGGCCAATTATACCTGCAATTGTGGAGTAAGGTAGGATTTTAGTTTCAAACAATATGCATTATTTCACTGCCGAATTATTAAGAATATTGGTTGAAAAATCACACAAACTGGGATGCTATCAGCAAATCAGAAAACAATTAAATGGAGTACAGATTTATATGTAGTACAGAACTATAGGGAAAAGAAGTTTATGTTTCTCAAAGTAGTGATGCTATTTTCACACTAATTGCACACACCAAGAGGTTTCATTTCACTGGGACATATTAATATCTTCATCTCTGTTAATATCCAGTTATTCAAAGTGTATGTTTATTTTAAAAAGGTACTTCACAGATCATTAAGTAAAATTCATGACAAGGCACCTTCAACAATATTTTGTGACAGTAGGCCAGATTTGTTACCAATGAATTTCTGGCACCTGATGGATTTAAACTAGAAGTGAATTTAGCCTGATATGCTTTGTTGTCTTTGGATATTCATTGATTATTTGGCTCCATAACGTCCTTTTGTCAGCGTAGCAGCTTTCTGTAACACAAGCTCTTCCAACAGCCTTTCAGAATGACTTCCTGTGACACTTCAAAAGGCATGCTCTAGTTAAATTTGAATAAAGGCCACTGATAACCAAACAAGACAGGGATCCAAATAAAGTCGTCTAATCGTTTTCTGCAAATTTTCCCCCTGGTTCTACGAGAAAAGCTCAGGAGCATGTGAATCAAATGAGCACCTGATCTGAAACAAGCTTGAATTAGCACTATCTTGGCTAACATGCTCACAAAGTGATGATCTAGGTTAAGAAGTTTACCGTGGAGTTTCTGCCAGCTGGGATTTCCACCACTGAAAACTGGAAATTGCCCTCCAATAAAATGGATATTTTTTTTTTTTAATCTATTTTTCCAGTACAGGTGGAGAGAAGACTCCGAAACTTCTAAAACAAAAGGATAAATACCTCTGAATGGTTTTCCCTCAAATGTCTATTTTCTTCTCTTTTGAAAAAAATTACTTTTACTTGAAAGGAAGATGTAAAGGCAATGGAATTCTTTCTGTAGTGTCAGATACCCTTCATGGTTCTTTTATCCCTTCAAAATTCTGTTATTTATGGTGAAATTTGAAAGCAACTAGCTACAGGAAAGTCTCATTCTACTTTAAAAGCCAAACACAACTGGAAAGTAAAACAAAACCCAAAGCATTTCCCTGCTGCAGATTTTTCCTTAATGGATTCACACAAGCTTCTGCACCAGGTTTTGTAAACAGCATTTGACAGTGCCACAAAACACAATCATATGTAATTATCAGGCATAGAAGTTTTCAGCCTTAGCAAACATTTTACAGAGTAATGTAGTCAACGTTATGAAAACTTTTAAGATACTCTTCTTTCCTTCGTATATTAAAATAGAAGTTCATGCAAGTCCATCACCTGCAAATTACTACTCACCTAAGTAAGAGATTTTGTAGGAACAGACTCCCAATCTTGCTTCAGCAGGGTTTTGACATATGTAAGACTAGAATTTGGCCGATGGGAAGTGTTAAACTAATTTATATTACAGGGAACTAGTGACACAGAAAATGAAAGCAGATGCAATATCCATAAAAAAAGCGCTCTCATGAATATTCAAGCTTTTATTTTAAGTAATAGTATGTATTGTCCTACTCAAAAAAAGATATTCAACATTATCAGCAGATAAGTAGCAGTGGGGCAGAGTACAAAAGTGTGATGTGAGGCAAGGCAAAAGGAAATTCTACTTACAAAGAGAAATATGTGTATCTTTAGTTTGGGAACATACATTATGTAACATTTTTATAATTCTGCCTACATATTAATGGCCTAAATGTTTAGATTTGCATCTGGACCAGATGTTGGGCAGGACTTGCCTCATTTTCCAAAGGTTTAAAAATCAGAAAATACCCTTCTTTCTACAGATACGTATCACACATCCAAACCACGAGAACATATGCACTCAAACATTGAAGGAAATTAGCTGGGAAGCAAATCCCTATTTTGTTAAAGTTGCTTGTTGTTTGCTCATATTTGCTTTTGACCTTGGAGAGAGATGCCCTCACAGGCAGGAATGAATGTTGTCAGTACTGGCTTTTAACAAAAATACCCAAATTGCGTCCCACATCCCTGAATGTCTATCCTGTACTGGACAAAGCGGGAAAGGGCGAAAAAACAACTATACACGTAAGCAGCCAAGTACCACAACTGCTATAACTTGGATGGCTTTAGAGTGCGTCTGTGTTGTGCAAGTAGTGACTCAATCCTACACTCCCCAAACTCGCCACATATTCAAACAGCTGCAAACTCTGGAGTATTGCAGGACAAAGTCCTATGTGTCCCCTTTCAGCAGTGTGAACAAGCCAGGGAAAGCCCTGGGTTAAGTCCAAATTCTCATCTCCCATAATTCCTTGTTAAGACCTCATACAATTAAAATACAGGTGGCTTCTGAGCATCATTGAGATGTGTGGGTTACAGATCAGGGAGTATGTTATGCTTGAGCCCATTGCTTGGCCCATCATCTTATGAATAATCTATAGTTGATGATACGGGGCCAGAGAATGTTCTAACATGCTCACATCATCTTGGAAGCCCTGATACTCCACAGAGCTCATTCGATGTCCATTTTCCATGACTGAATCATGCAAACGGTCCTTTCCCACAATAGGTCTAAATCACTTACCTGTGGGAGCACAAGAGGCCGTGTTTCTCCTAGACCTATTTTGCATCTATTATTCTACAGTATGGTTTCCTCTTCTTTTCATAACAAACATAGCTCAAAGTTTCCTTATTCAAGGCTGTGTGGAGTGGCTCCCTAGAGAATTCTGAATGTTTTGTGACAGACTGACATAGAGGAACCCAGGATAATCAGCAAAAGAGCTGAAGTACAGTATCTTCAATTATGAATTCCTGATTGCAGTTTATCTCCACTGACCCGTATGTCAGAGAGCTGACCACAGCCCTAGCTCATGTGGGAAAATTTTGTAGTGACAGGGAACAAATACAATTAGATAGTCAGCTGTTCATGCCCCTTGAAAGGAAAAATTGAAAACTAACAACAAGCTGTGTAGAATTCCACATCATCATGCACTCCTGCAGCTAGACTGTTCCAGAAAAGCCTCTTTGAATTTTGTCACTGCAGCTGTTTATCAAATGTAACAGAAGTAAAAAACAAGGCAAACAAATTCCAAAACAAACAACTGGCACAGAAAGATATTGCTAATTCCTTCCAGTTTTCAGTTATTGCTGCTTTCAGAAGGAACATAGAACTCCTAAGGACACTATGGCTTGGCACGTTTCATGTAAAGCAAATAATTGCCCTTCAAACAGATTTTCAGGTTATGAGATCTCTATCCATACAGCTTTTCTGTTTTTTGTTGGAAAGTGGGGGGATTTTTATTTTTTTTTCTGGGTGAGATTCACAATCTTTAACCTTTCAGCAACACCTAAAAGTAATAAAGTGGTGTTCGATTCCCAAAGCCCAAGAATGAAGGAGAAAGAAAAGTCATTGTCAGAATCACTTTGCTCTTTATTCACTATTTGAGGGAAGCAGGAAGACATTCCTGGATAAGAAAATAGGATAAAACACATTTGACCCTTTTACTGCAGAAGTCATCACAACTGGCAGAGAATCCATCTGTTCAGTGTAACACCAATGTATTTGCCATTCTGTCAGTTGATCACTAGAGGTGTTATTTATTCATGTTTTCACAGTCCTCTGCACATACAAAGTATTCATCTGTGTCTTCAGTAATTAACATCACATTACCAAAGGGGAAAGCAGTTTTCTCAGTAGAGTGCAACTAACTCCCACCTTACACATTATTCCACAAACTTAGTCACATAACAAAGACCTAGCCGTGATGATGATGCATAAAAACAGGGAGCCATGCCAAACAAGATGCCTGAGGTAAGCAATGCAGAGTAAATCAGAGAGATTCCCATTTCCACAGAGGAAATATAGTTTACTGTTTTATTTTTGCTCTCTCAAATGGTAGACACACTGTTCCAGATTTTAAGATGGCAAGGTTATTTTGGTAGGAACATGTTATATTTATCTCCAGGTTCAACAAAAAACACCCACTGTTCTAATACGGGAATAATGGGTATTTCTCTCTTAAATATACCATGGTGCAAATATGCTGCGAGTGTACACATTTCACTACATATGCTGAAAACCTATACTGAGAATGAACAAACTATTGCAAAAGATGGTCAACTGCCTGGGGTTTTCTTTCTAAGAGAAAGCACCTGGGCTTCCCCAAGGAAACCCTTCCAAAGCAGAAAGGCTCTTTAAAAGGGACTTTCCTCAACTAATGCAGAAGACTATTGAGTGGAAATCAACCTTCCTGTGTCCTTACCCACCCTGGACCAGAACCATGGTGGATAAACTCCATGCATGCAGAACACAAACACTATCACAATCTGGTATAACTAAGTGTTCAATAGCTCTTGCCCTACAGAGCATTGTCTCAGCATTTGTAAATGAATATTGGCCAAATACAGCTGATAACTAGTCACAAGGCATGGGTTCTCTAAGGCAGAGAAATACATAGGATTTCTTAAGCCAACTGTACACTTACAAGTGGGACAAACCTCAAGGAAGTCATAGAGTTTTGAGGTCTTAGACTCTTTGTTCAAAGTGAAAATTACTAACTAGGGTTCGCTCCACCAGTGATTTCACAATATGCTCCAACACCACTTGGTTCCAAAAATATGTTGATTTCTAGGTCTGTCTTGTTAAGCTTCATCTCTTTCTCTGGCACATGAACACTCAAAAGGCATACAGTATACAAGTTAAGATTTTAAGTCCTAGTGCTCTGCATCAAAACTTTGCAGTTGCATTGATATTAACTTGCCTTTTATTAAGTGTTCAAGTTGTGAGATCAGGCATGCACAACAGAGTTACATTTTTAGCTTGCAGGGTATCTAAAACTTGAGGTAAAAATCTTGTTCTGTTTTTTTAGGTCAAGATGAAATAAGTATTGATGCCATATAAAGTGAACAGGATATTTTACAAGACTTCATACATTTCTTCCAGAGCAGGGAGACTGAGGATCAATAGTGACTGTATCGAAAAGGCCATAAAACAATTGGCAGATGCCAGGTGTTACCCTTAGATGTTTCATCCAGTGATCTTAAGATATTATTCCCTCTACAACTCAAAATGTCAAATACAAAACAAAGGCAATGAAATCCAAGCACTTGAGGCAGGCTTATGTGCACCTTCCAGAAGCCAAGTAACAAGGTCATCCCATCTAGTTTTACTTCAGAGTTTTTCTGGAATTAAATCTACCTGGCTTGCTTATTGCTTCCTCTTTAGCACACCTCCAGTAACAATTCGCTGAAAGTATGCAGTAGAGCTACATCAGAGAGTCACTACAAAGCTGTAAGCACTTTAAGACTTAGATGACATCATCTTTGTGATGGCCACAAAACCTGAAACTGGTATTTTTTTAAGTTGCCTTAAATGTATAAGTGTTTAAAAATAGGACTAGAGACTAAGCATCAAAATTCTCTGCACCAATTCTGAACACCTTACTGTCACTAGCTACCTAGGAAACTAAGGACCACCAATTTCCTGCAAGAGAAACCCGAGTATGATTTTGATAAGAATAATGAACCAAATTTAAAAATATCTCAGAAGTACTCCTGATGCAATTCCACTGATTTCAGGAAATTTATCTTAGCAGTTATTTTGCTTCTTTGTTTATTTGAACCTGAAACTGAGCAAAAGGCCAAATCCCATAACCAGAGAACAGGCAGTCTGCATTTGCAAGCTTCAGGATTCCTTATCCTTTTCCTAAGCTGGGCAGAGTGTCTGAAGATACTGACTATATACAAATAAACAATCAACATGGCTCAATACCTGTGCAAAAATTTTTCATAATCACTTACAATGGTGAATTGATTAAAAGATATTCTAACTTCTTTAGAAGTCCTGTTACACACTGAAGCCTGATCTACATTTAAGAGTTTTTGTCAGCATAATTACATAAGGCACATTAATAACCTTACAGAACCTACACCTTATAGCTATAGCCAGCAAGAGCACTTTCCTCAGTAAAAAACAGTTTCTTTTGGAAATTCTTTGGGAATGCTCTTGTTCGTATGAGGTGAGTCTCCATTAGACAAATTTTTCAGTATTCCTTTAATCTAGACCCAGCCTTAGCTTAAAATAAAGAAATCCACGATTACCTACTATTCTAAGCCTAGAGTTGAAGAATTTTCCACAGTATCTTCACTCCCTTAAAAATCTGCCTTGAATGTCTACATTTGCCTTTGAAAATTAATCTTAAATTTTGTAAATCACTCCAGTTTTTCACTGCTTGTGCCTATGAGCAATTTAAAACCCTTTTACGTAGGGGTAGAAGTTGTCCCTTAATTTCATTAGCCTAGAACTAACCAGTTTAAGATTAGCATTAGATATTTTATCACTTCACTACTACTACTACATATCTCAGCAAATAATGTTGCCTTCCAAACCACGTAAAGCTTCAGCAGACCATGAACAGAGCTATTTAACATTCCAGATTTCTTCCACACCCAACAACTTCTATGATGCAATTATACTTCACATCTTTTTCATGATCTCTATGCAATTGAATATGTAGAATATGCTAGAAAAAATAAGATGAGATTTAACAGATTGCATTAATTCAACCAGATTAATATGTCTGGTTGGGCAGGACCTAAGTTTTTTTTACAAAGAGCAGAAAAGAATGTGTGTGCAGAGTCATTTGACCCCAGACGTTCCTGGCACTGATTTGCTAGCTTAGCCTGTTTTCTTACAGCTCTCAGCTGTAAGTGGCAGCTACCAAAATGTTTGCAACTGTGAGAGTTGCTGATGCTAGGCCAGGAACTGGAGGTGCAACGGAACCCAGGAATCAGCACTTTGTCACAGAGGCGAGAGGAACTAACCTTTTTCTTTCTTTCACACACCACGTCGTGAAGGAGCACAGATCCACTTCTTGGCATAAATCAGGATGATAGTGATGCATGTGTGTTTCTGTGTCAAGGAAAGGGAAAAGTTCTTCCAAGAGTTCAAGGCAGTAGGAGGCTGAGAAGGAATTTGTACCATTACCACTGTGATGTACTACTACCTTTTGTACGTTACAGTGGTAATGGTACAAATTCCTCCTCTACCATCTTTGGCACATTACAATGCAATACAGAAAGTATGCAGGTAGTCTCAATGGCTGCAACAAACCTGCAAGAGCTCCAGGGGAAGAGGTGGGAATGTGCGCCACTGTCACTCTACCACATGACCAAAATATGCAAAAGACACTGGGCAGTGTTAGTCAGTAAATCTCTCGGTCATGCGCTAAGCCTGGCTGGGTATCAGAGCTTTAACCCAAGATTGTTCTTTCTAAATCATGTTTACATTATATTCTTCTGCAGAAAAGGACATTTGTCTCTGATTTTTCGGTGTTAGCTTGTCTTTCCTTTATATGTGTGCTGCTCATTATGACAGAGCCCTGCCCCCATATGGTGCTCTAAGCTTTACTAAACTGATTACAATTAAAATAGACAGTTCTTTGACTGATCCTCTTTTCTTAAGTAGAGCTAATGCCGATTAACTGTCCGTAGAAAGAGGCTTTAAGTATCCAGTGCAAGAGAAATCTCGTATTAAATATTAGCAGTGGCATCACCATGTATCACCATCATCATTTAACGTGTTGTGCTGTTTGACAATATAATAAAAATGTGCAACTAAAAATATACTTCTGTGCAAAAAGATCTAAATTTTAGCTCTCTCATTTGCATTTCATATGTTCTGTCTCATTGAATGGCAGTTCAAACTACAGCAAGAAGTAATCCTTGGGTGTCCTTCTGTCTAAGAATGAACACAGTTGGATACACTGAAAAATTAGGCTGTCCACAGAGCCATAAACCTGAACTGCGTTAACTCCTTTTTCAATCTTAATTTTGTTTTTAAACATATCCAAGTACATAAAATGAAAGAGATGTGGAATATTGGAATGACTATTGAGACATGACAAACTCTCATAGTAAAGCATGACATTTTTCACAACTACATTCCAAGACATAAAAAGCCCCCAAAGTATGAACATACAATGAATTAATTACTAAATCACTGGATTTTCAAAAATGCAGTTCCTAATTTTGAACAAGGGATTTATTCTGCTTTGACGGAAAAGTCATAGTCAAGGAAATCATTTCCAGTGTAAGCAAGCAAATGACTAGAATTTGTAGAGCTTACTATATAAAAAACACCAAGGTTTGTATAAGACAAACTGTTTACATAAGCAGCAGATGGATGCAGAGGACTGATTCATAGGATACTTTAAGAGAAAGGAACAGTAACCTTGTTTCCTTGTGATTAATCCTTACTGAGCAGAGTGATGAGTATACCACTAGCTATTGAAGGCACAACAATAAATGCCTGTGGAATTTATGCAATTTAGAAATCCACACTGCTACAAGTTTTTTTAAATATTCATTTGCTTGTCTCCATTTCTCCTCCAGTGACTCACGGAGCTTAGACTACGGCTATTTAAGCCCTCCAAAGATATTCCTGGACACAAACATGAAAGGCATGAATGAAGCCAATGCTAGGGGAAAAGGAGCATGTTTTGATTCTTAATGTTCCTAGACATGAATACTCAAGAATTACTGAAACATCACAGAAAGGTTATTCAAGTGAAATTAAGCAGCAGAATGTTTGTCAATGCTTCCATAAGACATGCAACTTGCATAACCATAATCCAGTTTCTAGATGAAGATTTGGCCCAGTTTGGGGAAAGATTCTCACTCCCAAATAATTTCATTTTTTATATATTTCAGCATATAAAGAAGTCTGTTAGCTTTTAAAACTACACAAAAGTATGTCTTAAAAAAAAATGTTTTGCGACCACTACTTTTTTTAAGAAAAATGATCTTTAACGAATAATTCTGTAGAAACATAGGTATTTGACTGTGATATAGTTGATACTCCACTGCCTTTTGGGGACAGAGGGATGTTAAGAATGCATTGAAATAAACACCATGGCTAAACTTAGCTGGACTCCTATCAATATGCGAGAGCAACCGTGACAGCCATTATATCAGCAATACAGTACGTGCTCACATTGAACCGGAAGGAAACACTTTTTCAAACTGGTTATGCATGGAAGATTTAGGTCTGATGACATTTTACTGCAGCTGGAATTTGGCCAGGAGTATTAGGTAAACAATCCTGTGCCAGTAGAAATTACATTACACCAGTGTAAAAATTTCTGGGTGAAGACTTAGACATCTTCCTAAGTTTGGATTTTGACAGTAGCCTACCTCCTACAAGAAAGTACTGTAGCGCACTGAAATGCAACTGCAGTATCAAGTGACTCGTAAGGATGCCAGTCGCTACGCACTATGCAGTACGCTTGCCATACACTGTACACTTGGTACTGTAATTTAGCTCCCATGCACTGCATGAGGATCATTTTCAAAAAGTGTTTGCACGTGGCAGAGTTCTGAGAAGCAAGAACAAGCAAGCCAGCAATTGCTCTTCAGAACACACAGATTTTACTACAGCAAAGCACAACAGCAGTCCAGAAGCCAAGAATATATCAAAGATTATTATACCATCTGGTATTTTCAGAAAGATTTTTATTCAAATTTTAAATCATATAACCCTCCCTGACGTGTGTGTGTGTGTTCCCCAGAAAAAAACAAAAACAACTTATATCATGTTCCTTTTTCCTTAACATAACCTTCTGGCTGAGCAGCAAAATGCCCAGCAATAATACTCTTTCATGCTATATAACACTATAACTGGGAGAGAGTCCCTGCTGAGAGAGGGGATTGTGACAGATGGCATGAGATACTGCAGTAATTCTACTGACAAAGCGGTAAGCATGTGATAGAAGTTCAAAATCTATTCAATATATTCCAGTTGAAGTAAGTTTAACAGGCATTAAAGCAGAAGCTTGATAGTAATGTCATTTGGAAAAGAGGAGAATTTTCCTACACCACTAAAAATACATGTATGACTTTCTTGTTTCTGTTTTCTGGATGAAGGCTTAAAACTTCCATTTGGGAAATAAACAAAGGGACAGTTTACAGATTATCTTCATATGTTAGAATAGGATTAAGAGCACTGGAGCCAAACTTTAGAGCATTGAAGGAACAGGTTATTTAAGGTAGTGTAATTGGTAGACATTGTGTATTTGATAAGGGCAAATGCTTCAAATAGTTCATCCATTTAAACCAGACCTGAGTACACTTTTGCTGACAAATCTGAATTCAGCTTAAAGAGGCAAGTAAGTGTATCACTAAATTTACCAACATTCTTTCGCTAAGGTGTTAATTCTTTATAGATAATCAAATGTTCACAGATAAAAACACTCACGTCAGATCTTCATACCAAAATGCTCTTGTCCAGCAAGTGGGAACTTAATCAAGGATGCTCCCAATTCTTCTGCAATCCCTTTGTGTGACCTTGGGAAAGCCATTTGACCTCTCTGTTTATGATTTGTCATTTACCCTCTCTACTCTCCTTTGTCAGTCTTGTCTATTTAAAATATAGAAGTTAGGGATCAAGCTGTAAAGGAAAGACTCAAATCCTTGGAAGAAAGCTGTATGAATTATTGCAGAAAGAGAAAATAATACAGCAAATTATTGGCATGCTAACAGCTGCATTCTGTGGCATTTTACACAATACCAATATTTGTTGTCTTAAGCAAAAGCTCCCACTGTAGCACTTCAGGGGGAAAAATACATAAGCTTTTCTAGAGACCACAAAGTAAGCAACTAGGCATCAGGACAACAGAAAGGATTTTATTCCAGAATTTTTAAATTCTGTTTTAATTCTTAGGGTTTTTATTTAATAGATTTGGGGAGAAGGTTGAATCTCAAAGATCATTTTCTTGCACGTTCTCATAGAACTGAGGTGTGCATTTTGCTTACCAACCAGCTGTACTATACTGCTGTGCACTACCAGAGGTATAAGCAAGTCTATTGTTTAAAAGAGAAACCCACTGAGTGATGGTAAAAGACACCTAACAGCCTAGAAATAGTTTGATCACATAACCATCAATGATTATTCTCCTAACCCTGTACAGCAAGGTTAAGCAATGGTGATTGTTCCTACATAAATTGGAAGACATACCCTAGTTCCTCCCCACTGGATTTCCAGAGCCATTTTTATTCCCTCTTCATTTTTAAATGGCACCCTTAATTGTTCCCACTATTTTGGTCAAAGATTAGGAGCACTATAATCAGAATCCTTCGCTATCGCTACCATGCCCTTACTGAAATGTTATTATTTTATCAGACATTTTGTTGCCTTCACACAGTCCTGTGGTGCTCAGTCACCCTTGGAGCAACCACAGACCAAGACAATTGGGTGTCAGTTTTTCCCAGTTCTCAGCATACCTAATAAAAGATAAAATGTCTTCTGGCAAGCCTCATACCCATCAGATTACAATACCTTTACTACCTTGGCAGCCATTAACAGCATAGTAGTAAATGGCTCGGTGGCAAGTTCTAAGCAAAGAAAACATGAGGAAGGGAACATTGACTGGGTGCTCTTTGGTTTTGTGTTTGCTTAAAGGCACAGTCTGCTAACCGTGAAGAAATAACACTCCCTGGGGGTGGTTAGCATAGTTTAAATTGTCAAAGTTCGCTTGGGGCTTTTCCTCTTAGTTGCCAGGATTCCTATTCCAGCATATATGGGCTCTGTCACTGAGATGCATTTCCAATATCTTTTTATTCCAGCTAAACAAACACAAAAATGTGAACAGTTTACTGTTTCAGCTCATTCTGCCTGCTGTTGCAAGCGTTCAAGCATACACAATACATGGAAACAAGACTAGCTTTCTGGGAAACTGAAATGACTCCAGATTAAAGTGTACTTTATTTCAAATGCCAATTGTGTCCTACCAGCTCTTTAATTCCATTAAGCCCTCTGCTGTGAATCATTACCAGAAAAGGATGATCAGCAACAAGCCAGAATATTCTGTCTTTAAAAAGTAAGCTATTATATTGAAACAAATGTTACTGAAACAAGACTTTCATGTCTGGACTTCTGCAGGGTAGAGTTTTACGACAATTTGAACTTACTGACACACAATAACTTTCATAGTATATCAGGTGGGGAGATTGAAGTGAAAAGCCTTTTACGTAAATGTAAAATGTTAGCAGTTTACTTTGACCAAACAAAAGTCAGATCTGCTTTTGATAAGATTGCACATCAAGAGATGAAAAAGAAAACTAATCTCCTTGTTCACGTGTCACCCTCACTTTTGAAATTGTCTCATAAAAGGCATTCCCACCTCAAATATTATAGTGCAGTTATAAGCCTGTTACTCAGGACGTTCAAGATCTACGACCCATTCAGATGTAGTCTCTAGAAAGTCAGCTGTCCATAAGCACTGGGGGATGGCTTTGGAACATGATGTTTTAGCTTTTCAACATCCAGCAAAGGATATCAGCCTTAGCTGAAGCTGTAAATTAATACAAAACCTAACAGGTTTTTTTCCATATTCAGATATCTTGTGCATGTATATCCCCCATAGATTAAATCTATAAAAGAAACAAAAAACTAAGAGCTTGTAATTCCACAGAAATGTGCATTATACTTATGTGCGAGTAATCCAAAGGAACATTTACCCTAACCCTCTGTGTTCCCCACTGCTTCTTCACCTCTACCAACACCTACACTTCCTATACTGTACAAATTTTCCTGTGATGAGAATTATCTGAAAGTATGCTTTTAAGAAACAGTACTTTTAAAGGATGCAAAAGTCTTTGGAGATGCAGATCACATACCTGAGAATAACAGAAGTATTACTGAAATCAGCTGAAAAAGAGAAAATCCAATGGTTATAGTAAAAGAAACTCTTTTCCTAGTTACAGCAGCACAGTCAATAGTTTGATTCCATAAACCTGATTGTTTAAGAGTTATTAAAAAGATAATAAAATCAGTTAATGCTAATGTTGATCACAGCTAGTTGGCTGTTTTAGAAATGATAGGGATATTCATCAAAATGCAAATTAAAAGGATATTTTTCAAAATTAATAAACATTAAAAAGAAACAAGCAGCCGGAGGGGGCGGGGGAGATGTCAACAGGATCATTAAGGAATGTGAATACACTAATGGTGACAAATGAGGCTGATGTTGCTGAAGGCGTGAATAAGTTATTTGCTTTAACATTCATGAAATAATTTGGAGGACGTCCCTGAGATCAAAGTACATTTTCATAGTGGAGGGTGACATCGTGAATGAAACCTGAGACAGTTTTGTTATTCCAGAGATCATAGAATAGTTCCATAATTAAGACAATGAAAAGCTGACATTGCATCAGCTGACAACGAGAATAACAAAACCACTGAGCGCTCCTAACTTGCTCTTTTCCAATAGGAAAGATGATACAACAGCAGAAACTAGAAGATGACAGTATTGCACTTAGACCTATCAGAAACAAAATGGTTGAGCTGCTGGCTAAAACGGTTCCTCACTTCCTAGCATGGAAGACATTCCTTCTTCCACGAGGGCAAGAAGATTGCTTGTGCTGTTTCTACTCTTTTGAGAAATACCATAGACTTCACTTATCTAGCTTCCAATAAATGGGCTTAATAACTAAAAACAAAATTATGATGACTATTTGCTGAGACTCAAACAGCAGGGATGAGCCATGCTCCCTGCAGGCCACAGTCAGCCACATGAACTTTCTCAGAGTAACTATACAAAAACCAGCTGGCAGGATCTGTTCAGGCTCATTAAAGGCCTTTGACAGAGTTCTTCAACAAAAGCCTGTTAGAAAACCCAAATAATCGTATGATAAAAAGCGAAATACTTGCTCAAAACCAGAAACTGTCCAGGGGATAGAAATTAAAGAAGGAATAATTGGTTTACTGTCAGTACGGCTAAAGAATAGCAGTAATGCTTCAAGATGCTGTACACCACTGCTTTCTAAAGCAACTTGACAGAAAACATGAAAATTTCATAATATTTGGCCCGCTCGTTCAAAAAAAAACGCAAAACCAAATGGATCATCTGGAATAGAGTAATAAGCAATATCCAAAGACACGGATTTGTGGTTTCATTAGGTAGATTTGACCATGTCCTACACAGGCAGAAGTCATTGGGCCTGCTCCTCAACAGCACAACTGACTGTGCTGTCGATTTGTGCCACCATTGCTGAAGAGATTGTGACAAGCTTTCTCTGATTGCCATGGCTAACGGCTAATTCTGTTTCCCAGTTGCAAGCATGCCAACTCCATCATAGATTTATACGCCTTATCTCCTGAATAAAGGAAATGTTCAGGTAAGTATGGCTAATTTATCATAATCACAAGATGAATTTTAAGCAAACATTAGATTTTCTATTGAAGAAGAAACATTAGATTTTCTATTGAAGAAAATTACTCCTGTTCTTTTTGTAAGATGTCTCCTCTCACAGGAACCATCTTTCACCTGCCAGTCTTCTGAATCACAGTGTTGAGTTGGATTTGTTTGTATCCCACAGGCCACTTTTTTTTTTATAATAAAATGAAAAAGCTTTCCATACACATTTCAGCATGAAAGCCATATAATTCCCTATTCTTAGTACTGATTGCAGCATTTATCCAAGAGAAACATCTGCTAGAGCACAAATACTGCCGAGTAATCTTCTTTGGGTTAACATTCTGTATTGCCATTATGAAATATATTTTTTTTTCCTAGCTAGAGAGCTATAATAATTTTAAATCAATCTAATGTGCTGTGATTAAATACTCTGATTAAATGAAGGAGAAAATTAAGCTAAGACCATACAGACCTCAAGGCTTCTGGCAGCATCTCTTCCCTGTTGTAGGTGCAGAAGGAGGGACTTGTTATAGATGGCAAGAAATTGAAACTTTCCACAGAATCTGGGAATATCAGAAAGATCAGATATGACTTTATGTGCAGTACATGTAGCTTTTCATTACATAACAGTAGACTACTTTGCATTGCGTATATACAGATGAGATATCTCAATGAATTACCATCACGGTTTTTCAAAGATGCTCGTTTTTGTGGGCAAACAACAGAAACACACCGAACAAAAAGGTAGAGCTGGTTCAGTTCTGCTGTTAGTAGTAAATCCTTTCCCAAATAGAGACTTTAGGTCATTGGGCCATAGCTATGTGGCCCATTTCAGCTGTGTCCTTATGCAAAGCTAACCTACACACAAGAAAGGCAGTCTGCATTCATCATGCCCTCCCATATTTTGTAGGAACAGTTCAGGTTACGAAGACTGCCCCATTTACCTGTCCAAAATTACCACTGTTCTGGTGGAAAGCCCCTAGCAGCTTTCCAAAGTCCGTTGTGAAGTTCTCTCACTTGCTGTGAACTGGCGTTTTTCAGTAGCTAAATATTTTCCAAGGAAGAAGGCTCAATGTAAATCTGCAATAGGGGTAGCTATCCTTCACTCATTTTCACTCTTTTCCTCCATTGGAACTTGCCCTACACTTTACTAGGTGTCTTCTTCAGTGAAAGTTCTATTTCAGTTTAATGCAGTGTGCTCTGTGCAGCATGCTGGTATGGCGTTCTATTCTGTGCCATAATTTGAAAGACCTCATTGTGTCTTGATACATGAAACTGTCTGGCTTTACAAGTGACTGTACTTTTTATGTCCACCCACTTTTCCCGATGTTTTCACCTTGATTTAGTGCATGTTTTTTTAAAAATAATAATTTTTAGGTACGTGTTACAGGAGGGAGGGAGCACAAACACAGTACTAGTGCTTACAACATTATCTCTACAGTCTTGGACACAAAACCAACTGAGGTGACTAAGAGGACTCAGAAAGCATTACAGCAGAGCACTCTCACAGGTAGGTGATTTACACAAATGAAACATGCTGCACTTCCCAGTGGACTGGTTTACATGAGGTTTAAATTGTTTGTGTAGAGACGTTACACCAGTGTGTTTCCCCATCTGAAGCAAAACGCAACAAAATAGAAAACCTCTCCCATAGTGAACTACCGAATTTAAACCAGCCTCCTTTGCCTGTTGCTGTAGTAACCAGCTGCAGTAAGTGCTTTGCAGAAATTTCAGGCATAGTCTATATGAATTGTTTATGTAATCGTATTTTATATGCAGACACATCTCTGCCTTAATAAAAAGAAGTCACTGTATCACAGGAGAGAAGCGTGCTTTACTGGCTGCATTAGCAGAACAGATGTAATACATGACTGTGATTAAAGCAAGAGACTGAATTTTCACTGTGAATTTTTAACAGTTATGGCACATTGTTACTCTATGATGTATCTGTTCTGGGACGTGAAATAGAGCATTCTGTCTTTAGGGCTGTCAGTCAAACATATCAGCCAGCCTTAAATTCACTTATAAAACAGCTAGATTTTGTTTCTCTTATACAGTAAATATTTTCCAAAATTACAAATATTTTAATATAATCATAGAGTTTAGAGAAAATAAAAGCCCCGTTAGAGGGACAATTACAATCTCGAGTCAAACCTTCGGAATGTCCTCAGAATATATAATAATCAGTCAGATATGACTGTTGTGTCTGTGAAGAGAATTTGAAATTTGAAGTCCTGTACAGATATTTTCTTTCTCCTTTAAAAAAGTTGGATTGCTTGTAAAAAGGCATATACTCAAAAGCTGTAGGCCCTCCTGCTTAAATCTAAGAAGATGCAAAATAGGAAAGTTGTATCTATTTCCCTACACCTGAAATGCAGTATTAACCTCTCTTCAGTACTGTAAGAGGGGATTTAAAACAATGCGCATTACAAAATAAAACATCTAGTAAGAGCCTTAATTACAGAAAAGCATAGCATTTCACCACTTTATACCCAAGATGTGATTAATACAGTCCAAAATACTATTTTCTTATGGATTTGAAAACATTTAAGCAGGAGAAGTTATAATTTTACTCTATGTTAATTCTAACTCACCTGAAAATATAATCTCACAACAGAAACACATGTATAGCACAAAAAAAGAAAAAGCATGTATAGCACTTCGGTAAGATATGTCAGAGTAGTTCTGCGTTCATTTTTTCCTACTTTTGGCTAAAGCATTTCAGAATAAAATTTAGAATGGAGAATTATTCATACCAGGCTAAGCTTTATTTTTAACTCTTGACATAATTTGGCATTACAGTAATGGATTTAGTATAAATTTAGATCAAACTCTCTTCACTTTGCTTTTGAGACAGTTCACCCTGCTATTTTAATTCTCTGCACATTTGGTGGCATAACCTTGTTTCTCTGGCTTTTCTTCGACTATTCTTTCTTTTCCCACTTACCAGGTTAGAAGCTTACTGACTGCTAATGATTTCATCATTATCATTTAATTACTTGTATTTCTTTTAAAGAAATGAGACTACTGCACAGGTCAAAAGGTTGTCTTGCTGCTTTGGTTAGCAAGAACATGAACTCTTCACAAGCCACTAGCTGACTCTGAAAGTGTGTTCTCCATTTCATTAACCAAATCATACCCAGCTTCCATTGATAAACACAATAGCGTGCATTGGTTAAGTATATCCATATTTAAGGAGGTAAATCAGTCTGCTTTCAGCTAATTAAAATTTTTCCCAGTTGTTTGTTATTCTGGTCTGACTCTTTGGTCTGTCTCTTTAGTGAGATGCTATGGGAATTCTGTTAAAATCTATTTTTTTGTATTTCATTTGAAAGCACCAAGTCTTTTCCCTAATCTGTGTCACTAAGACATGGAGCATTGTCAGAAAAACAATCTGATTTCTACTATATCTCATTGCATTTGTACCTCCTCAAATACTTTTAGAAGCTTTTTGCCTGCACTTGTGTTAAAAGACTTGGGGATGTTTTTTCTCCCTTAGTTATTTGATTAGTTAGTTTCCACTCTGAAGACGCATTTATATGTTCATCAGACTGTAAATATATTTATCAGAAATAAAATTGTAAGAATATAACCCACAGGCTATATGAGCTTAAATTTGCATGGCGCTCTCTTTTTTAGGGAAAAAGATGAAGTATTTTAGGGAGAAAAATACAGAAAATTTTGAAATCATTTAAGTATAGAGTAGTAAACTACTACCCAAATGTCATGGAGGGAAAATAAGCGAAACAGATGTTAGTGACAAAAATCCATCCAGTGTGTTTCCAATGGATTTTTCTTTACTGGAGCAGGATGAAAAATTAATTGCAAAATGTTTTTCATGAAACTTTTTTTTTTTCATTTCTTAAAACCATACTAAATAGAAGCATTTAACACAAACAATATGATGTTTTCACAAAACACGGTCATGTTTTGTGAGAACTTTGTTGCTTTTGCAGGGCAAGGGTAGTTTGTGTTTGGTACTGCCATTCACAGTACATCTATGATGGGCCCTGACTGGCCCCCAGTTGGGGGGATTAAGGTATTGCTGTTTCTCATAAGTAACTCCAGCACTTCAGGTGCCTCCTCCACCGTTTGCACCAGCTGCTGCAGGAAACTCATCTCTGCCAGTGCAGGACTGAGAAGTCTTCACTGCATGCTCCTGGACATAGCAAATACCAGCAACTGCGAGGCAGTAAACGGTCATTTGTATGAGCCACCTCATCTTATAAAGCGCACCAGTCAATAGACCCTCATTTGAAACTAGAGCTTCATCCCCTATAACAAACCAAAAGCTTTTCAAGTGTGTATTCTTTTGCCAGTTCCCTACCTGGCTCTCTTCCTCCTCCTTAGCTTGTATGTGGCTGTTTCTAGTGCCCTGCAGTTATGGTACTTTGAAATGATGAGCTAGAAATGCATCTGACCTAATTGTGGAAGAACAAATGGAAGCTGTGAAGACAAAGACTACACAACTTAAAAAAAAAAAAAAAAAGAAAAAAGAATCAGCAGCATTTATCCTATTTGCAGGACTGTTGATGCATAACAGGTAGGGAGAAAATACTGAAAAATGCTAGTAAATCTCATAGCTATGTTCCACAACAGCTTTCTGAGGAAAACAGCTTGGCACAATGTTTTCAAATCAAGTCAATGGTTATTCATGAAGTGTCGTAATCAACGTCATGTTTCTGATCACGTGGCATCATCCTCTATTCAGCAAAGTGGTGCATCCTTAGAACTGGCTATAAAGATTGAAGATCACAGATCACTTTATTTTAAAACATGCAAGAAATGCTCTTTTTACTTCTGATTTTTGCATACTGTTTTTTCCTGTCTAAAGAAGAAAAACGTTTTCCTTGTATTCCATTATTCTCCTTTTACACTTCGTAACTAATCTAGATAAAAATACCTTGTCACCCCTTCCTAGTGTTTCTGCTGAATATTTATGGCAAGATCCTTCAACATACTGTGTTCAGAGTCCACCCTTTCGTTCCTCATTTTCCTCGTAAGATTTGGTCTTACTGTGTTCTGAATGGAGGACTCTGACAAATCTTTACTATGGTTTTCTTGTAATTTAAACTTCACCTTTAAAGCAATTTTTTTATTTCTAACCTTTAAAGAGTCTCCTTCTCTTTTCAGTTTTTAAAATTTGCTCCTTTCTGCCTCTTTGCTAATTCTAATTTAAAATCTGAGGTTTTTATCTTTTTCTTTATGTCACCGAATGAGTCTTATCCGCAGTTATTTGTAAAGTTGCTATAAAAATAAAATAATCATTCATTCTGTACTTCAGATGTACCTTCTGAAACACTTTACTGGCTTTATCTGAAACCTATTCTCCTAAATAATTCAGGCACTTAACTCTAATGCAATCACATTTTAAAAAAGCAACGTGACAAAATAAGGCCAGGCTGCTGTTTCTGATAATGACCAATAGCAAACACATAAAGTAAAATTAGCCATTTTATACAAAGTTTTGTAGAAATAGCATTACTACAGTTGCAAAACTAAGAGAGTGTGTTTCCTTGTTATGAGATACAGCTTAAATTTAGCTGGCTGTCCAACCTATAATGGAATTATATTCTAAGAAGAATCCAAACAGCATGTGAAACATAATACAAGGTCGATTCGGAGAATGCTTTCCATGTTAGCTATTTCTGAAATTAGGTTGGGAAGAGAAATGGTGAATTTCACCATAACAAGGGGCTCATACATATTATTGGTCTCATCAAGGTTCCTATCACAGTGTTTTATGTACTATAATATATATTTATCAGAGTCAAAGATAATTTCCTCTATGCTATTACTATAATTTCCCCATAACATTAGAGTAGTCTCAGACAAGTTTTCCCACTAATATAGTGATACAGACAAAGAAAATTCTCTATAGCACTAACAAAATAGTTATTGGTTTGTTCAAATTACTCTACATCAGTGAAGGAAGATAAACACAGATGATGTTTAAATTGAAAACAGAAAAGTAACATCCTCAAACAGTAGGAATGATCAAAGTTACCTTGTATTGAAATGCTGAAATTGATTTGTAATTAGGAGTAAAAATACAAGTACTTCATATACCTAATGAGGAAAGAGGAAAAAAAAAAAAATCAATATACATCTGGGTGGGTTTTTTGGCAAAATCTTTATTGATTTGAAAGAAATTGCAATTTAAAAAGTCAAAGAGATTAATTTACTGTATCACTTAACTACTATACAGCAAACAGCAAGAGTAAGCCTGGTGTACATGGCCAAAGAGACAGAATAAAAATTATCTTAACGGAATGTCCATGCATAAATGGATACACTGAAATACCAACCTAAATCTGGTTAATTCAGCTGCTCTCTCTGAATTTAATTATTCTAATTAAAATCATCAAGCATCTACCCGCCATGAGACAATTACAGGCTTGCTTCTTCATATCCAAAAGAAAATGCAAAGCTTCACAACTGAAAAGCAATCTATTACTACAGGATACAATACCAAAAACATGATTACCTATGAAATCCCCCATGAATGGAAATGGAATATAAGACAGACATATTTGAGTGGTATATACTTGAGGCAGTCATGCATTTTACAGTACATTTCCACTTAATCAGGTAGCACAAAGGAAGGACTTTAAAGACAAAAAAGCAGTAAGAAGCAAAACAAATGCTTTCACACCTTCTGTCATCAAATTTTAAGGCCAAAAGGTTCTTGGTTTTTATCCCTATATTTCAAACAAGTCTAAAAAGGAAGAGATCCTTTTGTGCTAAAAAAAAAAAAACCACAAAAATAATCAGGAGTTCTGTCTGCCCCCAGAGTCAAATACCAACACCCAGAACCAGGGAAAGGATGGCACACTCTCCTGTGCTGCTTCATAATTCAAGATCTAGTCTTGCAATACCTTATTCTTTTTCTGCATGTCCTATCTTGCTTTTTGTGTCTTGTATCACCATGAGCATGAGGCAGACTTTTTGAAAAGAGTAACATAATACAAAAGCAATAGATGTGAAGTAGTCACAAAACCCAGCAATGCACAAACATGAGTTTGTAAACAAGTATCAAGACTTGTGAACAGCATTAAAGCGTAATCAGACTCACACAACCACTGGTATAGCCCCTTAGAGAGCTTAAAGAAGCAGCAAGTCCTACATCACCATCACACAGTAAATCATCCACATTTTCATGTTACCTTCCCCTGTCTATAAACATGTATGAATTTAAGTGAAGCATGCAGATGCATTATGTCCCCTGTATAGAATATTCACTTGGTACAAACAGTAGCAAACATTAACTGCAGATGGGCTCAAACTTAAAGAATGCGTTTCAGCCATCCTGAAGAGTAAACAGAACCTGAATCTCATTTTAGAAAGTATTCGCAGAAGGACTTGTCTCAAAATAACCAAGTCCAAAAATCCAGAAGCTTTTAGATGGAGAAACATTACCTACAGGAAAAGTGGAGACAGCAGCGCTGCAACATCTTGCGCCCTACACAGAAAAAAAAAAAAGTGTATCAAGCTCGCTTTTCATGTAAGTGCATTGTGCTTTCAAATACTAATTTCTACATTTATATAATCTGCTCCCAGGCCCTAATGACAATAAGAATTATTGTCTGCTACTATTATAAAGTGTAAAAACTAGAACAAACTGAAAGACATCTTTGAACAGATAAATAAGGCAACACCACTATAAGATAGCATCATGGAGTAAAAAGGAAAAGTATTTGCAGGCTGCAAAGGGTGTCTTAAGCCAACAGACAGCTTGACGCGCAGTTACGCACAAATCTACATTGACAGGGATGTAGATAGGAATTAAACAGACTCAGGTATTGGAAATACCTTACTAGAGCCGTGAAACACTATTTGTAGTTTAAATACGATTATGAAACCAATATTTCAGTCATGATCTCATTTCTGCTTCTGAATAACAAAAAAGGGGTTGGAAAGCCTTAAAAGCACTGAGCATTAGGCCTCTTCATTTCAGAGAAAAGGTACACTGCCAGCCAGACATGAACTTTAACCCGCAAACTGCATTAGGCACATGAGTGAATAGCATTTCATTTAAAAATAGCTGCACAGAGTGACTTTGTGAGAACTGAAGACGTGCTAATGTGATAAATACTGGTGACAAATATGCTTCACACTATTAAACAAGCACACCAAACCTGGAGAAAAGTGTTTGAACAAAAGGGCATGTTTTAAAATAAGCTTTTGAAGGAAAGATCTGAAAGACTCTTTGAGGACTCTCAAGTAAAGTGGTACTTCTGTTATACTGCTGCTTTCAAGTTTTAATTTTCTGCTGAGAGCTTAAGGCCTTACTAGAGCGGGTTAAGACCACCCAATCATTTACCAAAAATTACACAAGTGCATCATACATGTGAGTAACTCAAACTGCAGCCTGCAGACCACAAAACATGCTGGTTGACGGACACAGAGCAATAGTCAATCACAGGAGTCAGTCAAGATCGACTAGAAACAAGCATGATAAAGAAGCTGAAATTAGTCTGAACACTTTGTTGGTGTTTCTGTATGAGCCACAGGGATGAAAGCATTTGTAAAAAGGAGGAAAGAGTAACTATTCCTGCCAGAGTTGGATGATCAATTCACTAAGTAAACTAAGAAATCTGCTTGCCTGTGGGCATAAGGAGGAACTCTGAGTCCAGGAGCTTTTCAGAAAGTTAATCTCTCACTGCTGAGCACTGAGAAGTCCAGCACCTCCAGCCTATTGCCCTGCGCACACGACATTGAAAAGTGCGTTGCTGAGTTGCCTCAGTATCTATCAAGATCTGGCCTGTTACACATTTCAGCGATGCCAGTTTTGTCTTCTGAGGCATTGGTAATATTACAAGTATTTGGACAGTGATGTTAGGAGCTGCATTGCAATGATTATCTACGGGACACATACATTAATTTCTATTATTTCCTCCATTTCCTTCTCTGTCTTCCTTTCTTTCCAGCCTCTCTTTTTAATAAAAACAAAAATAAAACATGAAAACCAACAGGTGTCATCTAAACTGAGACTATTCAATCACAGGGGTTTGGTTGAAATTAAAGGGATGCTATTAAGAGCACAACTTGTAGCCACATAGCACTAAACTGCCTAAGCAAAATATTTTTTTCAGATCCTGCCATAGCAGAGGCAGAGGTGCATCTAGAAAGAGGTCTAACATCTTCGGCCATGACATTTACATTTAATGGCAACAGGTACCTCTATTTAGTCAGAATCATTTTGAAATCTTCCCACAGAGCACACCTGCAGCTTTAGAATTGCTGGCTCAGATACCTACAACGACGTAGCCATGCAGCATAGAGATCTCTGTGGCCTAACAAGATCAGTCTAGGGCGTTGGGTACTGGAGCAGTTAATAATAGCTAAACTGCTGCAGCTACCCTGGCTACAGGTATATTAGAAAGTGAATATAAAGCTCCATCAGGCAAGCCACCAGGAGCTGTAATTGCACATTTGATTGCCCACAGCCATCAGTCAAGGAACCTTCCTACATCTGGGCTGTCACTAATTTCTGCTTGCAATGAGAGTGAAGCTCACGGGAACCAGGCAGACCATTCCCAGGCCAGCTCCTCAGCCCTCAGCTCAGACTCCCAGGTTTCCAGTCTTTGCAACAACAATTGCAGGCTATAAAATTCCTTCTCATGTGACCACGCTTGCATCTAACCAGAAGTGAGGATAGAATGGGACGAGCTGCTAGCTTTCTAGCAGCAGAAGACACACCGCTATTAACTGGTGTAAAAAAGAGCTCAGCTAACTCTTGGCCTCTTTACCTTCCTGTAGGCATTAATCAATACCTTCTGTCTGTATTACTCCTTATCCTGCCTTAACTAGTTCAAATATGACTCGAAGAAGTGGTTCAAATATGACTCGAAGAAGCGGACTTCCAGATACAGCGCAGAGTTTTTAAGAAGCCATAATCCACCCCTGCAAGCAAGGCAGCTCTCCTCTTCAAAAATAGCTAGGTCATCCAGGAAAACATTTGCTTTAAAATTTAACACATCAGAACTTGATGGCTCAACTCCACTTGCCTCCAGTACGGTAAATACAACGATTTGTATTATTACTAGAAAAATTTTTAAAAAACTTAAAAAATCTTTTTATCCAACAACAGTTTCAAAGCAAACACTCTAAACACTTTCTCATTCTCAGACATTCTGTAAATGGTGCATTTGCTTTATTAGTAAATAGAGCAAAACAAAAAGAGTTGCATGATGTTCCTTCAAACTGCACTACACAGAAGCTATATCCACCCTGCAAAACATGAAAACCTGCCAGTTTCATTTCAGTTCCTATGTTTTAACCCTCAATGTTTTGCATATTACCCACAAAATCTATGCTTGCAAACAAAAGCCTACATTAAGTAGTTTCAGCAGAAGATGAGGTAAAACATTACCCTAAAAAACCCTCCAGCCAGCTGGCAAAGTTCCTTTGCACCAGAAAAAAAATCTTCTCTGACACACAATAACATGCTGCTGCGGGCAAGCCTGCTGCCGTGTAGCACTGAATTATCTCTTTGACAACGTACGGACATCATATTACTTAATCTCATGTATTAAAGGACAGAGGCTAGACTTACTTCAGCCCTCCGTTATTTTAGAGTAATAAACAGGCACCTTACAGCATTATTGCTCCTCTAATTGAGTCATGGTAGTTACACAGTAACTTTTCTTTGCTCCAAAAGTTAGGTTTGTTGAGCTGAGTTTTATAATTTTTTCTTTTCCTCCTCCAGAAAGAAGATATGAGGGCTGGGCCCATACTCCACTCTGACTCTTCCCTGGTGAAAACAGTATGAAGGAAACCTTAAAGATAACAACATGATTTCAGAGGTATTCCAGAAATGATCTTTTAGATCTTAACTTTCTTTTATGAAAAGCATTTCCAGATTACTTGCAGATTAAGTGCTGAGGTAGAGCATACCTGCTTGAATGTATTCTGACTAGGATATTTGTGAAATAATGGCAATTTAAGTGTGACATTCCAGAGAAACTACTGGGGGGGAGCGCGGGGAGGAAGGATTCTCTATCCCTGCACAGATCCCCCCATTGGTGGGGTGGGGTAACAGGAGCAGAGATGACATCCAAAAGCAGAGAACAAAACAGGCCTCAGATAAGCCAATGGCACTAGGAGCAAACCACTTACATTAGATTTATTTTCATTTTACTTACCTTTAGATTCTTGCTCTCTTTGAACAGACCTCTTCCATAACCAGCAATTGCCAAACCCCTTAGCTACTCACTCCCAGGTTAAGATTTCAGCCTCTTAAGCTTTCTATGTTGTTTAAATAATTAAATATTTATTAAAACAGAGCTGAATGTGATTCTCACATTCCAGGTTAATGTAATAACCAGTTTGGACCATTTTGGAAGCAGTCTTTTTTTAATTTTATGCTTCTGGTCTACTAAAACAGGCTTGTGATTGAATCACCGCACTACCCACAGGAAAGTGTGACTGCTGTAAGGCATAGATAAAACAAAACAAAAAATCCTCCTGTGAAGATGAAGGTAATAGGGAAAGACTGTTAGCATTAAAAAAAAAGAGTTTATCTCTCTACCACTCCAAGTGTGTAAAACTCCAGGTATTCTTCAAACCAGGAATGATCTGTACAATAGCTAGCTGGGTAATTCCTGATACTTTTGAAACCAGACTGAACAGTGAGAAGTAAGGCTGTGTGGTTATCCATAGCAAATGTAGAGCTTATCTGAAGCTCTGCAGTTCCTCTCCTTATCTGAAGCGCAGCAAGGGGCACACTGATTAATTACAGGTAAGGAAGGTAGTTATTTCAGACTTGGCTCTGCACCCCCCAGTTCGTGCTGAGGGGTTTCCTCCTGCTGTAATTCTCCACAAGCTCCAGGGACAGCATTGCCTCATCTAGGGGAGGAGGGGGCTACCTCTGCTACATCAGTGACTGGTTGCAGCACAAAGGGAGGAAGATTTAAAATTAAAAGAATAACACCGTTGAAGAACAATGATGTCATTTTCTGCCTTGTTAGGGGATGAGTTAGCAAACAACCTAGCTGCTACACAAGGATATTGCTTGTCAAGACAGCACCTTCAGGCACGCCTCCCTGCTCCCTGGCACCAGGGCCTTCATCTTCTCACCTGACTACAATGCCATTCATCACTGGTTTCCATTTGGACATCAAGCTGTTGACCGCAACGTTTTGAGTGTGACCATCCAGCCAGTTCCTTATGCACCAAGTGGTCTATCCATCAAATCCATGTCTCTCCAATTTAGAGACAAGGATGTTGTGCAGGACAGTGTTAAACACTTTGCATAAGCCCAGGTAGATGACATCAGTTGCTCTCCCCTTATCCATCAACACTGTAACGCCATCATAGAAAGCCACCGAATTTGTCAGGCATGACTTGCCCTTCATGAACCCATGCTGGCTGTCACCAATCACCTCCTCATTTTCCATGTGCCTTAGCAGAGTTTCCAGGAGGATCTGCTCCGTGATCTTGCCAGGCACAGAGGTGAGACTGACTGGCCTGTAGTTCCCTGGGTCTTCCTTTTTTCCCCTTTTTGAAAATGGGGGTTGTATTTCATTGAGTGCCTGCATGCTGCGTGCAGCTTATTTGTCCTGGAAATATTTGCATGGCAATAATTTATCTACTCCGTAAAAACATGAAGGAACAGGGAAAAGGTTAAATACAAAGCTCAAGGTTGCCAAGACTTGAGAAAGGAATAAATAGTGGAAAGGCCAGACAAACAATAAAATGGGGCCAGGATCAACTAAGCCATGGGGTAAACTGAAATGCACATTTAATAAGTGTAAAATGCAGTAAGTCCAAGAACAACAGGCTAGATACATAATATGGGGAAATCTCATGCTGGCAGAAAGTTATTTTGCAGCTGCTTAAACATTTCTTGAAACTAAACGTTGTTGACAGCTTTTCTTTGACAGCTACACGGGAAAGCACTCTGGAATTAGTTTCTCATTTAGGAGGCAGGGAACATTCACAGAGAGGAGAACAGATCATCAGTCATCACTAAAACATCAAACACCTTTAAAAAAAAAGTAAAGAAATTTAAGAAAATTTAAAAGTGTAAGCAAAAATTAAAATTTAAGAAAAATATTTACAGAGTATAAACTGAATTTATAATTTCAAACATATAATCCACTATCAAAATGCATCGGTCCAAGTTGAGTGTACAAACCTTATGTTTGTCAACAGTTCTTTCCCTTTATACTTAAAAATTTCTCCTTCTGCACTTCAAAGTGAAATTAAAGCTGCAAAATAAAGAAACTTATTTATCAGTGACATAAGCAAAACTCTGAGATGAGAAGGCTCCATTCAAAGCTTAGTCCCTTGAGGCTCAAGTGTCATCAAGAACTTAACCACAATTTTATCATACAATTCCTGCACAAAGGAAAAGGCTGGAAGTTGTACTAGCAGGCTCATCTTTTCACATTTTGCTCCTTGACCTACTGACAACCTGCACAATAGAATCACTGGTGGCATCTGGCAGAGGAACAGGCAAAAGTGTGCTGGTATTGAAAGTAGAAGAGTTAGATTTTTATTGGTATCTCCATAAATGTAACGCTGAATTTTTAAAAAAGGGAGATAAGAGGCTGTAGAGAAATAAGCCAGGCTTAAAATGAAGTGCAAGAGAAAGAAATGCTACCTACACATCGTGAAGGCAGCTCACTCAGGAGAATTACGGTATTGAAAAGATGAGAGGAAAGAACCACAAAATTAGTTTTTAGCCCCAGTCCTTTAATACGGATTACACTTGGGAAATAAAGGCATAACATGAAAGCATGAAACATGGCATGTGACCTGATGAAAAGCTTAAGATACTAAACTACTGCCAGTCTTAGCATTAGGCTTTCACTTGACTCAAACATTTCTTTAAAGTCACGAAGTGGCAAACATTTCTGGGTTTGTGCATGTTGAGATACTGCAACGGCATTTTTGTTCATCAAAACACAAGATTTAGTCCTGAAGTCAAGTGTGCTGAGCAGAACAAAAACAGAAGCAGTGGGCTAGGAAAGCTGCAATGAATTCTGTGGTTCACATAATGGAAAAAAAATGCTTGTAAATTACACCTCTTTTCCTTTCTATCAGCTGCTCACAGTAAAACAAAACATGTACTGAAGTGAATTTTGATTGTCATCTCAATTTAAGAACAGCTAGAGTGAAAAATCTGGATCAGACTATTCACACCCACTTCTAGGCAACACATTCATTTCTAGTGAAGGCATACACCTGCTAAGCTACTTTCAGAAATTATTCCAAAGTCAAGTTGCTGGCAACATGCTTTTCCCTTCTTAACACCATATTTGATTCTGTTTCACACGACATCCTGAATCACTTCGGAGTTAGTATTTTCCTATATACTTTTCACACACCAGTTCAAAACTGACCTACAACTCTTGAAGACAGTACAAGAGTTTCAAGACAGCATCTAGATTTGTAATTAAAAATCAGAGAGGCACTGAGAAGGAAGAGTTCTCAATCAGGTGGTCCTTGCAATTTTTCCCCTCAAGTAAAAACTAATAATGCGCAACAGTGAGCCACTGAAGTGCCTTTGTTTTACTGAATGTTCCACAGCTGTGGGCTGATAAGATTGCAGTGGAAAGTAATTTTTAAAATTTTCCATTCATTTCCAAAACAGCTGCTGCAAGTGGCATACAGTTTTTAAAATTTTAGAATAATGCACTGAAAAGTACAGTATGAATACCGCTAATAGACAGCAACATATCTATGTTGATTTCTCTTTATTCAGATTAATGGAGTTTAGTTAGATGCTGTCCTCCCTAAGAAAAAGGTGCACAGACACTGGTAGCTGTTGGAAGTAAACAGCTGGGCACAGAAAGACACAGAAAACTGAATGATGCTACACTTCCAAATGCTAGGTTTTCTAGAAAATCCTTCAAGTATGAAAAATGGCAGCCAACCACTACATTCTTAAGGAAGGGTATTTCACCAGCTTCTGTTCAGTGTAAAAAATTAAGTAGTATGTCAATCTCTTACAGGAGTCGGATGCAGACTAGTGACAGTTTAAAAAATATGGAGGAAGATGTACCACTAATTGCTGCAGATTTGTTGTCCACTCTTCCATGATGAACCCTATCTATATTTTCTTTCTTTGAAGATTTTTTTTTTTTTACAATGAGAAGTTAAATAAATACACTAAAAAAATTCATCAGAGCTAGAAAAGAAGCAGCATGTAGTTTAGCAGAATACATGTACAGTCTCCATGTCTAGAGTCCTGTTTTCTATCATATTATCCATACTTGCAGCAAGGAAGCAAAGTTTCCACATGCAATATATATACTATTAATAAATATTTGTCACATTTTAGTAACATTACGGAAGGCTAATGGAACAGGTTAACTCCTTCAAAAGCAGCAGTGAAAATAATAGCTTGTGCAAACCTCTTATTGCAACGCCATTAGGAATCAGGACAGTCAGAAAAGAAAGGTACCAAAGCTTCCTTTCCCATTCCATTTGAACTGATTGCCCACAATAGAAACAAACATTTCCTGTGACATTAAGTTGTCATCAGCTTCTGTGATTCCCAGTTCACTCAGTCTTTTCTTGTGTATCTGGCTCTTTTTTGCAGAAGCAGCCCCAAGTTCATTTGCAATTTCATAATTGCCTTCAGTTTGTTCAGAAATCTCAACTTGCTCATAAAGGTCCAACTCATCCGTTACACATTCAGGTAGTTCTTCTTGCCTGAAGCCCTCTACACAAGCTGTCCCATCACCTGACCAGGTAGGCTGTGTATTCCCTAAGTCAGGAAACAATAAGAATGTCATCAACAATCACACAAAACAGACAAATGATTTAAAACTCCTGGAATGAAATTTTCTTCAGTCTTAACATTTTCATCTCATCCCACTCACTTTTTGGATAACTACTTAGTGATAGCCACATATTCCAAATAGTGTAAGATGCTTAAGGAAAAGTTTTGTTCTTGAGATGACCTCAAGTTACCATGTGATAGTGATATTAGACAAAATTACAGTGGGTTTATAGATTGCACTTAGTGACAGTTCTTTTTGAATAAGACATAATATGAGAAATACAGTTGTCACATTTTATTTACTGCAGAGAAAAAAATTCTGTGCTGGAAGCACGTCTCAGCTCTAATGCATAAAAGAAAAAATGAGCAGAGAATTATCATGAACCAGAAGGGGTGTAAGAGAAGTCACATCTGTTTTCTTGCTGATTGCACTCTTGTTTCTGTATGACCCAAGGAGGCCAGTCATACAGACTCTGCTTAGCAGGGAGCACAGATCAGGTACGCAAGGACTTTACAATAGAAGTGCACACACACCATGAAGCACAGACAATCACAGTATTTATCTGCAGCAAGTTCATACTTTAAGAAATTCCAGTGTTCTGAGAGTTCTGAAAATTTATTTCAGCTAAATCAATCTGGACATTATTAGAAAATTTAAGAGACTTGATTATGAGTTATGCAATCCAAAAACCCCGGTATACTAGCTTTACTAGTTTTAGGACTTCCCTCTAGGAAGACAAAATACCTTTCGTTATCTCTGCTGAAGCATCCTTTACATCAGAGGGCACTGTTGGTCTAACCAGAACCACACCATATCCTTCATTATTATGGATCATATTATTGACCATGGTTATCTTGGGGATGTCATAATGTTCATCTAAGAAGTTCTACAGCAAAGAAATGGAAATCCAACATGTTATGTCCAGCTAAAGGGATGCAAAATATTCCAGTTTTAGGTCGAATCAGTTCTATGTATTGGATAGAATTTTATTATTTGCCTATGCAAGTGACATTACAAAAGGCATTTTCTTTCTGGCAGATAAGAAATACAACAAGCATACTGCTTTGGTGGACCAACCCAAGGCAAACAAGTACCATTATCATCTTATGTGACATATAAGAGTTCTACCATAAGGCAGTAAGGTTATAAGTCGATCTAAACACAAATTATTTGCATTAATTCTAGCAGCTCTAAGCTTTTGAAAAACAAGTACATTCTGCCTTGAACTGACCTTTATAAGTATTCCCTCCTTGCAGTGATGTATGCCATTGTCTAACAGGGTGCACGTACTACCTGGATATATTTCCACACCAGCACCCTACAAGATAAAATTGATAGCAGTTCACAAACAGTTCGGGCACATTTCCAATTTAACTTGACAACTCCATTGCAGATCTTTGTGTTCATCTACCAGTTTGCGCAATGCAAAATTGTGTTCTCACTCCAGCTTCATGGCTTTGTTAACCAACTTAAGCAGCAACTCCCAAGGTTGAGGCCCCATGGATAATATTATTGCCACCACTCCGTAAAAGCTCTGGTAAAGAGTAACTGCACAACCTTGCATTACTTTCTTGTTCTTTAGTCACCCACCTCAACACTCAAAGCCTCATCATTCTTCGAAACGTCCTAATCAGAGTTCAATTCTGTGTTTATCATCCTTCTGTAAGAATCAATGGACAAGGCGTCCAAAGAGGGCATTTCATTTGCAGAAAAAATGCAAGGTTTAATGAGAAAATTATTTATGGGCAGAGAAAACAGAAAATCACTTTAAATGTATTGCAAGACACGAATCAGTCCAGCCATGCAGCAACAATTATTACACAGGTGTCCCCTGTTACTACATCATTTTCATATCATCATACACAAATTGGCGTGAGACACTTTACTAAATACTATTGGAGGCTACAAGACCCTTGGGACCAATCTCTTAAACTCAATAACATGTAACTGTCCAAAATGAATTTTTAAAGGTTCTCTCAAGAGCTACAGAAGTCACCTCCTTACTGACTGTATTACTTCCAGGCAGAAACCTTTATTTTAATTTAGGAAATAAGCCAGAGTTAAGAGTTTGTTTGTACCTTGGCACCATACAGATCTGAGTTTTTCATTACTAGCTCAGCTGATGTTCGTACTGTTATGCCTGTAGTTTCACATTGTAACACACAATTCTCCAGGACGGTTTTCCCATTATGGACACCTACATACACAGAAAACAAATATTGTTAAATGAATCGGTTATGCAAAGGCAAACCCTTCCTACAGGTAGATGGGCTTGGACCATTTTTGCAGTGTGATAAAATTACTATTAATTTTATCCACTTCAGGTTGATTTTACTGATTTGCTCATGCATGGTTTGAACTCATGCTATTTTTCTAGTATAAGCAGGAACACTGCCGCAAGGGAGCACTAGTCAAAGATTCGTCTTAGAGGTTTTTTGGCTTTTTTTATTTTTTGAAAGTGACAGCAACTATTATTTTCATTACATTCCTAAGAGACTTTTGAATTAATAAGATACATATATACGAGTGTCAATAGACATTTTAACATGTTTAAAACCAAATGTCTGTTGAGGCAAAGTATTAATTAGCACCTTCTGCAAACACAGAAGGCCAGGGCCAATAAGCTCATCGGATACAATTTAGGATTATTTGAGCCTCAGTTTGAATGTGCTGTCAGCAAAGTTCTACACTACTTCTACAGCCCATGCCATTCGTCAATGGAGAGCTAGCTGGGTTCAGCTGAATATTGCCATGGGGGTTCTTCTGTGGAAAGAAGAATTATTTCCTTTTGCCGGGTAGCCTGACGTAGGCTGTGCAGCAGTCAGAGTCGGGTTGCCTTAACAGCAGAAAAATTATCAAGTCAAATGATCTTATCCAAGTATAATAATAAAACAGAAGAGCCACAATAGCTTGAAAGTACAAAGAGCAGAAGTTATTTTGATGTCCACGTTATAAGTTAAAAAAAAGGGAAGCCTTGATATTTATACCTGTAATGCTCCTCTTTACAATATTTTGTTAAAACTAGTAAACTCCAACACTGTGTCCCAGCTTTAATTCTAATAGTACATTATTAAAGTTTCACAAAAAGGTCAAGATGCTTTTATACTTACTTAAAATCCCCTCCACAGCATCATGTTGCACTAACTTCAAACTTGAGATCCTTATATTGGCTCCTGTACAGTCAACAAAGTTGTCTCCTTTCCCTCGTTTTTCTATCACAATATCATCTGGCAGGCCATAGCCTTAAAGCAGAGGTGAAAGACAAGTTTGATGAATAACTAGTAACAGTCATAACAGACATTTAAATTAAATAAGGAGTTTAAAACTTGAGGTCTAATACGTTGAATAGGATTTTCCACCCAGTTGCCAGGCTACACCTTATATCCCCTCTGTACCAAGGTACAGGCACTCAAAAACCAAACTCAAAAGTTGCCTTACTTGAATGACACAATAAAATGCAAAGTTGTTTTAGACAGATGAACAAAAGGGTAACTGAGCTTACATCGGCCAAGGCCAAAGTTCTCACTCCCAAAAGTTACAACAGAGCTGGGAGATGCAGTTACCAAGGACACACAGACATCTGCAGTCTGCTTTCAAAATACCGAAGTTCACTAGAGCGGGCAGAGGTTCCAAAGAGCATGGGGGAAAAAGCAGTCACCACCACTACACAAGAAAGCAAGTGCAAAGGACTTGTTGTTAGTAAGCTTCACTCAACTTCCCTATTTAAATGAAACTTGGGTCAAAATTTAATGTACCTGTGTTACACACAGGCTTCCAGATTAATTCAGATTAAAAAGAAACTTTCACAAGCATATGCCAATGTTGATTTACTAAGCCATCCACAGTTGTCAGCATTCAACCACTTACAGGGAAATTTATGAGCGTGTAAAGCTTTTATTGCTTGTCACTGACAAGAATCATGATAAGGAAAGCAATAATGCAACGTCCATTAAAGCAGCATGAGTCCTATCATTTTCTGAAAGCACACACAGATAAGAAGTGCCTGAGCAGGATGCTAGGTTTTAACCAAGTACATAAATAAATACTGTAGTGTGGAAGTAGAAAGGTTAAAAAAAGAAAAAAATCAAACAAGAGTTGACACAAAGTTTTAAAGACAGCAGATTTAATGCAAAGTTAAGTGATTGATCCTATACTACCTAGAAATCTTTACCCACTGCTACTGATTTATGGCTGCCGCTGGGAAGGAGGTGGCATGGGGCACTTTACTTCCAGTATGTAAAAACACAGCACCACAAGACAGCACGTCACAGATCCAGTTTAACTTCACACCACTACAGAAAGAGGTTATTATCCAAGGCAACAGTTTTAGGAATAATTGTCCTACAGACTACCTGCTGTTTTTCTAACCATGCCTTTAACTTTCTTTACACTTCACCTCTGAAGTAGCAGCTCTAGTAGTAAAAAGGAAGCAAGTGACAAGACAAGGAATAGAGAAGGAAAGATTCACCTGCTGTCAAGTTGTGGTCAATACACAACGTGGTCATGGCTGGACGCCCTGCCTGTAAGCTAAGCGACTCCACAGGAGCTAAAGGCAATTGTCATCCAGTAACACTGATCACAGATACTAGATGGGCTGCTGCTACAGGTTTCCATCCAGCTTGAACAACTACTGCACAAACACAAGGGAAGTTCTTAGGTTCCTTTGCTACACATTTTTGTCAAGTGTTAAAGTTATCCTTACCATGATTTCCTGCAGCTGCTACTGCTTTAACCTTATTTAGGTCTTATTAGTTTTTATTTATCCCTGACTTACTAATCCTCATATTTTCAACCTTAGTACTGACTTGCACAGTGGCTGGAAAAAAATAAAAGCTCTACTAAGGAAAGTGTCATTATATCTTTGATGAGTCACTCCTTCACCCCAAGAAAGCCACCAGAACAGCCAGCTGCTCAGATTAGCACCAGCAAAATTTTTCTTGATGCTCCTACTTCAAATGCTTTTGTCTGCTGCTATTGCTATAAAAAATTCTCTAACAGGAGTCCATATAAGAAGCTCAAATACCCTAGCACGTATTCATTATTCAGAGTGGTTCATACTAAAGATATGTATTTATATACCTTGCTCCTTAAAACAGAGCAGCTCATCCTTTAATAGGTGTGCTATTTCACTATTTGTATTACTGTTTCCTCAAAGCTAGGAAAGCAATTGTCATAAATATCACCCACACAATTTTAGAACAATGACACTTTTGCAGATAAATAAAGCACTTTATTGCGTTCCTTTATCCTGCAGGTTCATTGTCTATCAGCACACATATCTATATAAATCAAACATACACAAAAGAAGGACACGAAAGAAAATGACACTCAAGAAGGGCAAGAAAAATAAAGTCCAGAACAGCAGGAAATTAAACTCCCAGCCTTCTTCCCATTAAGAATTTTTGACAAGATAAAAATGCAGCTAAATAAGCATCTGAACAGCTGCACAAACTCATGATATACAGACTATTACACTGCAACAGAGCATGCATGCCTAAAGCAGAGGAATTACACTTAGAAATCAAGAATTGGGAGGAAGAGATAGCAACATATCCTAGACAAGTCAGAAGTATTTCAAACAAGTATTTTGTAAGAAAAATGGAATCAAATAAGCTGTGTCTGTTTCTACAGAATAAATATGCATTTTAAATCAACAGCTCCTTCCTCTACCCATGCACTTTCACATAATGCAGATTCACATTGGCAGGCTGCCCCCCGCCCTCGCTGACACGTGGTAAGTGCCATAAACTAAGCTCTAATAGCCTTGGCTCTTTCGCTCTGTATTCACCAGTGCTATACTAGCAGTGAGTTTCAGAGTATACCTCTGAAGCAGATTAAGACATGTAAAGAAAAAAGGACAACTCTTAAGTACTCTTACATTACTGGGTCTAAAAACTGAAGCCTCTCAGTGCTTCCTAGATTTAAAAAAAAAAAAAAAAATCAAGTCCCTCATGTTTCTGTTGAATCCTCTCTCTTATCTACGTAACACCAGCATTTATCCAGACAAATAGTTAGGAAGAAGTTATGAATTTGCCATTCATCAGCAAGATTTCCAGTTTATCTGCAGAAGTAACTATGGCTAATGAAATGGCTTACTCCATCCTGCATTAGGCATGGCTCTACAAGCAGAAATAGGAACCTTTTGAAGAAAAATGCAAATGCTCCTGCCAAACTCTGCAAAAAGTTTAAGACACTCAGTTTACTGTTTTAAGGACCTTTATGCTAGCAAACCTTCTACCTTCTAGTTCAACTGAATCAGCAATGCAGAACACGCCATCTACAACATAATGACCAGGACAGATGATGACTGTGTCTCCTTCATAACAGGCATTTACAGCTGCCAGTGGATCATTATGAAACTGTAAAAGACAAACAATATAATCAGCTCCTGAAGAATGCTACAAAAATGGATGCATTTAAGCCCTTAAAGCTTGCTTTTCAATTAAATGTTGCTGCTTTTGCTTAAAAGAAACCCTTTTTAGTGGCATCAGTAATACACAATTTCTACTTTGAATTCAAGAATTGTAGCGCACACTGGACAAAACCAGCTTTAAAACATTCCTTTGATGTTTGTGTCATGTCCATTCCCCCATGAGAAAACTGGGGCAGAGAGACAGATTGAAGAGCATATGCACCAGAAAGCAAACCTCAATATGGCCTTGGTTCCAGGCCAACATTTGAATTGTGCCTGAAGTGACTTGCCGTGAATTACTGAAGAAATAGATGACAGAAGGTAAAGAAAATAAAAACTACAAACAACTCAGCAACTAGATTTGAGCTGGTCTGAACACTGATGTAACCCTTTGCTCCTGGTCCAAGTCACCCCAAAGTAGAGCTTATATATTGCAGTGGCAAATATGGGGTCCACGTGGTCTTTTTTCTTGCCCAAAGAAGCAGGCTGATATCCTTCACAAATATTACTGGGAATTCTGTATTGAAGGATAACAAATAGTACAGAAAAAACACACATTTATTTCTTCCCAGCAAATTCCAGCATAAGCATAGTGAGAGCATTTTTCAATTGCCAAGTCAGAAAATCTGATTTATAGCCCAAAAGTTAATCCAGGACTTTCCCTGTGGCTCCATTTTGCCCATCTGTAATTCATGAACTCCATCAGAATACAGCAAGCAATTTAATATGAGAGCAAGGAATCCAGACTGTTCTTAACTGCTGAAGTGGTAAGTCTTGTCTGAATTCACTAAAACTAAACATAACCACTCTAAAATAAATATATCTCCTACACAGAACTAAAGCAACAGAATGACATTTCCTTCTTCAAACTCTAGATCATTATCAGTAGTATCAAAAGACACAGGTATTTCAAAACTAAATTTAAGTACCTTACCACGTTTCATTATAGAATCGTTACAGAAGGTTTATCTCATTATGTCCTACACACAGGAAGAAAACTGCTTGTATAGTTTCTGCTTAGCAGACACAAATGAATTAAAAGAAGTTATTTGTATCATCCAGTCTTATCAATTATTGTTTCAATTATAGTGCTTTTTTTGGACTGACAAAAAATAACACTGTGCAAATGTAGTATCTTGTGCATGATAAATTAACTTAGTTTTCCACATTGTTTCTTGAGGAGAAAAAAGTATTAGTAGGCAGACAATTCCTGTTACTGTACCTGTATTTCTAGTTCTTCACCACAAGATTCAGGGCAAAGTTTGTCCCTTATCAATGACTGCAGCAGGCTTGCCATCATGGTTGAGGATACAACATGAGTGATCTTGGTACCTGTTGGTCTCAGTCCTTTACCTTGGAGACCACTGTATTTTTGGTAACCAAACACATACCTAAAACAAGGGCAACAAAGCCATCAGTTCTTTCTTCAGTAAAGAACATCCATGTATACTTTCCCATATGGCCCTCCTCCTTGCACAAACCCACCAAGTACCTCAGCAGAGGATTCTCAATTAGTTTTAGCTTTTGTTTTAAGTGCTCTATTTTCTCATACAATTTTAGTCCTTCCACCATGGAGACGTTTTCTACTTCTGAGTCCGAATCACTGCTTGATATGCTGTTCCTCACATCTAAAAACTTCCTGTAAAGCTCTTCACATTGAGACAACAAGTTCTGGTAATCAGCTACAAGCCCAGAAGGCACACGGTGTTCAAGGATGTCATAATGCCTGCAATTCAGAGCAACAGGTCAGTATATTTTGTATTTACGATTTTGAAAGATCAAATACAAACCCAGACAAAACCTGAGGAGTTCTGCATCAGTACTTTAGTCAAGATTTTCTGCAGTCTATATTAACACTGCTCAAAATTTTTGAAAGCAGCAAAACCAAAAATCTGAACAGACACAAACATGTTTCTTTCTAAATGGTTGCCCATCCACCTTGAAAGATTATACACAATTACCAGAAACTCACTGTAAAACAAAGGCATAAGCAGCACTATAAAAAAATAGTAAGAATTTAGAAGATAATTAGATCTAAAAATTAGTCTATTTTTAAGCATTTATTAGAAAAACTGAGAAAATCCTGTCTGAAATAGAAGAAAAATCCCACAACGTGAAGTCTCTATTAGCAACAATCTAAACAACTACCTGGACAAAAACCCAGAATGAATAAGGGAGAATCACTGTCAGCACCAGATGAAGATGTGAAGGCACTGCACGGTAAATTTTGCACCATCCCAAGAGTATCCTCTACAAATTAAATTGCAGGCCAGAAAATGCCAGCGCAAAGTTGCATTGCCAAAGTCAGAAAGATGAGGACATCTGCCAGCTAGACAGTGCCAAGAACTCCAGGGCCAACCATGTAAGACTAATCATGGTCACTACAAAAAAGCTGGACAGCAATTAATGATATAAATAAAACAAGATTTAATTATCTCACACCATTTTTGTAGAGAACCAATGGAACACTGCATAAATAGCTCTATTCAAGAGGCTACATGAAGTAAGGGGAAAGGTGTTCTCTCAACTTTCAGAAGCTCTTTAAAGGGTGTGCTTAAAGCATACTTCAACGAGCAAGAAAATCTATAGTCGGAGCAGTCACTATCTATGCAGTTCTAATAAATAGGGCGTACAGAAACACAAAAAACCTCACAAAATTTTGGCAATGGGGTTATCAGAGGCAACAAAGTAAGTCAATGCAGTGTGATTAACAGCAGAAGAATTTCTAGCAATATAAAATATTTGAAGGAAACTGAAGGTTGGACCTAATTTGGCCCTGAAAGGCATACTCTACATTTTAGAACTGATCACTGTGAAAGTGCATAAAACTAATGTGTTTTCAAGCTTTAGTTAGTTAACAGTTCATACAGCTTTACTTGTCTCGGAACACTAGGACAACCTAATGTGCAGTGTAAAGATACCATCTCTTCTCACTAAAACAGTGCACACCAGAGTTCTGAAAAGTTTAAAGCATCATACGTTTCCATGTATTGAAGACCAATATTATTTCTGAGCTGACAGATCCATGCTTAGATCACAATAGAGGATAGCACCAACATCAGTGTAGCTTGGAGGGCAGGCTTTGTATCAAGCATGGTATGGGAAAATAAGAAAGGATAATGTTTACTTTTCTGCTTGAAGATATTGTTTAACTATTTTGGATTCTCGCCAAAATGGCCGTAAGGCCATGCACAGTGTTAAAAAAATAATAAAAACATTATCCCATGGCACATCATTGCATTTTGTTTTCATTCCATGCAAAGTCTCCATAAGGCTAAAAAAACCTCAACAACAGAATAGCCATTTGCTGGAGCCTACAAGTATAAACATTTCAGAAACACGTACAGTTTTCATATATAACACTTCCTCCTAACTTGTATGACAGGCTGCCCAGAGAGATGATGGAGTCTCTGACCCTGGAGACATTCAAAACCCGCCTGGACGCCATCCTGTGCAACCTGCTCAAGGTGAACCTGCTCTGGCAGGGGGCTGGACTAGATGATCTCCAGAGGTCCCTTCCAACCCCTGTGATTCTGTGATCTCAGAAAAATACAGGCACATCAGAGTCCTCAAATGTCACATCGTGTCCTGTTTGAATGAGAGGCTTGCAGCCACCTTTCTAGTGTGGGTAAGGATACTAATTTTCTTTGTAAAGGACATGCTGTATGCTATATTCTAGCCCATGTAATGCTGTATTCTAAATAGCTTTTCAGGGTAGGTTATAAACATTTACTGATGTAGTTCCCCAGCATCACAGCAGTATCAAACCTGGATCTGAATGACAAACTCCCAGATACTCGTGATGCTAAGCTATACTAAGTAAATCAAAGGAATTGCAAAGTACCTCTCATGAAAGACATAATGAACAGATACTACGTCAACTCTCAGAGGAAAACCTACAGTAAAAATCACTTTTCAATTATTCATTCCAGGTAGGTTTTATGGTGTGCTTTCATTATTTAGCACCCTCAGAAATATAACCAGATTGTGTCCTTGTACACTGCTTCAGTTCCATATGGCTGGATAGCATTAAAAACCCACCTTCCTTCAGAAAACCTAATGCTGACTAATCCCACTAGGGAAAGAAATACAGACATTCCTCCTCCAGCATCACCAATTTACAAGTTTTTGTTTACATTCAGTTCCATTCTGGTTCTTATTCTATGCCCAGAGGTATCAGAGCATCCCGCGCTAGCTTTAATTAGGATTGCAATTCCTATGCCTGCAATTTGAAGGAGGCTATAGCTGGATTTGGAGCGCCATCTGATGGAAGGTCAAGGATTACAGGGAAAAAGTGGGTTCAGAACTCAAGTGGCAACCTCAGTCACCCTGTCTTTCCCTACACAATTTTGAGCATCAGACAGTGAATGCTGCCAGAACAAACTTGCTTTGATTTACTAGTGAACAGTTTTCTTAGAAATCTATTTGTCTTTCACTATTCTCGCATAACCCTTTCCTGTGGTTACACCCTAATAATATCAAAGGTTCACTTACAATCTCAATACCACTTACAATCTCAGTCGAGGCTCAACACATCGCACAAAGTAATCAAAATCATCCTCCTCCTCCTCATCCCAGGTCCTCCAAATGCACTGGTAGAAGAACCTTTTGAAGCAAAGCAAGCATTTAAACACACAAAGGAGGCCACTTTTACCTGAGCAGAGACAACAGCACTGAAAACACAAATGTAATCAATTTGAGAATTCATCTCAAAGCACCACCTCTCTCCAATTCCACATTACCATCCTGTAAACTATTTAGTATACACAGAAGTTCTTTCTTGTCTGTTGTTTAGCTGCAGAAAGTTTTATTTTTCCAAGTTCAAAATTCGTAACAGCCTGAGTCCCACTGCCTTTCATTAAAAGGGACTGAACAGCTACAAGCTGCATTTGAAAACAAGACTTACACTCAAGATCCTAGGACTTTTCAGTTGCTTGGTTTTGGCCAGGCATCCTTCAAACTAAGCTTTCTTTTCCATAATGAGTTTGTCACCTCCATCATTCAAGCTTAGATCTCTACTACTGAGCAACGTTCAACAGAATGAGTCTCTCTTCCTCCCGCACCAACCACTTTGTAAATACACCCCATTCTCTAGACAGAAAGATCATTGCTCCTATTTCAGCTCTTCATCCAGTCCTACTGCCTATTTGTAGACAGCTTTCAAACAGCATCTAGTACATGAAAGCAAAGGAGATGGAAAAGAGACACGGGGAGATGATCAAGAAAAAGAAAATAGAAGTAGTAAGATGCAAACAGACACCTGAAGAAAAAGCAAATTTAAGGGAGGAGGCAAAATGCAGAAAAACAGAAGAACAAGAGGAAAAAGGAAAAAAATCCACCAAAATGTTATAGAAGAGAAAGAAACACTGCACTAGAGCCAGCAAAGTGATACAGCCTAAGGAAATGTGGGGTGGAGAAGGGAGGGAAAGCAACACAGACACCCCCCCTCCCTTTTGACAGAGAAAGCAGAAAATAAGCTGCAGCTAAATGTACCTCATGATTATGTGATTACTTGTAGCTGCAGAGGACACCACAGGTTTTCTTTGTGACCAGTCTCCTCATAGCACCAGTCATCAGACTTTCTTTGGAAAGCTTGGCTTGTGGAGCTGCCAGCATGACCACAAGAACTTGGGGCACCACCCATTGGATATGACCAGAGAGCAATTGTTCAAGACAAAAATTGAACCTTGAGCATTTTCTTACCTGACATGCTCTACAGCTAGTGCTGTCTGATCAAACTCCCCCGACTCATCATACACGACCCACAGCTCCTGCAGTGGTATCTGACGCTCCTTCAGCTCCAAGAGTTCCTGCATGCACTCCAAGTTAAAGGTGCTAACCCGTGACTCACACAGGAAAGGCTCACTGAGTTGCACAACTGCTTTCAGAGCTGAGTACTCCACATCAACAACCTGTTGGAACAAACAGTTCTTAAGATTTCTCTAGGCAGAACCTTAGATACAGCTGAGGAAGGCTAACATGAAATGCATAATTCAGCAGGCCATACTGTAAGTGCCAGCTGACCCACACAAACCAATGCACATTGCATAGTACAGCGAAGGCAATCTATTCAGCTGAAGTGACAACCCCAGAATTAGGCTTCTCAGAACCACACATGTAGAGCCTTTTCCACATTCAAAACCTCATTCAAATCCCTCATAATACTCAGTGTTTTGGTTTTTGTTTTGGGGTTGGATTTTTGTTTGTTTGTTGTTGTGGTCCAAAAGACCACAGACACCAGGCTGACAGTATCAACAGAATGGAACCAAATCTCTCTCATTTTCAAAATATTAACACCAGTTTATGGGTGTCTCAGAGAAAATGAAATTCACCTGCCTCACTGACAATGTTATAATTCAACAGCAGAATTTTTAAATGGTAGGCAGGCAAATCCCAAGTGTGAAAAATTAAACAAAGCCAAAAGTAGAAAGTCCACCTAGTGCATGGCTTTCCAAAGTTGTAATACGTGCTGTCGCCCTGAAGAGCTGGTTCTGAGTAGTTGTGGCTCACTGCAATGACAGCCTCTCATGCAAGTATCACATCACAGACTCCAACCCCATGGTTCTGGGTGAAGGAAGCACACCAGTGCACCAGACACACAGTGTTTTAGAACAAGGCTTCTTTTGAGAGAAATTCCTAATGCTCTAATTCCCAGTGATGGCTAGATATGAAAACGTTACTGTCTTCTACCAGCTCGTTAACTTCATAGATAAATGACCTGTTACAGACGTAAATGATGTAAATTGGAGACAAATGCCTGAACAACTGCATTACATTTACCTCAACAAGGACCTCAAACACATTAGTGCGCCAGACTGCCTGCCATCCAGATGGTTCAAGGACCTTCTCCAGGTACTCAGCTGTGAATTCTTTCACCTCAGAAGCTTTACAGTCAGCTAAAAAGAAATTGAAGACAGTACATTTAAGCAAGAAAAGTCCTCCAGCTCATTGGAAAAGTGAAGTCAACACAGTTGAAATGTTCTTCTACCACATCTGAAGTTGAACTTCATTGACTTTTGCTCATAACTGCCAGAATTTTTGCTGTCTCTCTCAGTACTTAGCTGAAGAGTCATCTGTTTTGTGCCTCTCTGGAAAAAGAGATTCAGTATTCAACCTTCCAGGTACTGAAGACTTCAGCGCCAGCAGTATTAAACAGCTAACCTATACCTTATCTTCAACAGTGTTACTACACACAAAAAAGTTCTAGCAAGATCAGTTAAAACAAGGCACAGAATCTGGTATTAGCACCTTTTCCTTTCAATCATCCAGATTCTATTTACTTATATTAAAACCATTGCCTCCTGGTCCACCAGCTAGAGCAGCTGAGGTTACAGCATCTCACAGTTTAACATGAAATTGACTCCATTTAAACTGGACCATTTAAACAGTCACTATAAGAAACCTGACTACATGTTCTTTTTCTGCTAAGAAATTACTCACCCAAGATGTAATCCTGGTAAGCTTTAAATCGCTCGTAAAACAAAAGGTGATCGGTGTGAAAAGTATCTGGAAAAAGCACATTCCCATCTGGCACAGTCCTTCCTAAAGCGGTCCCTGGTTTGTCACGACTGCCATAATCACTACAGGAATCATCATCTTCCTGGAGCAGATCTGGGAGAGGAGCAGGAACAAAGCAAACCCCACAAACTAGTCAGTTCAATGCAATCATCACTAACTCCTCTATTACCAAAGAATTCCTGTTCAGCCCAAGATCTATCATGAACCTGCTTTCTACAACACATCTTAATTATGCTTGGTCAAGTAACTATCTAACTTGGTCACTTGCTCTCTTCTTACCCTGTGCCAAAAGAGGATCTCCCTCTTTGTTGCCACCTGCCCGTAGCTGCAGTTACATGCCAATTTACTTTGTTCTATATGTAAGATCTAAAATGCTTTAGGGAATACATTACCCATTTCTGTACATATTATGCCTTGTTAGTGCACTGCCTGCATCACCCAGACATGATATCAAGCAGTAATTCAAATAATTTTCAAGCATATATAAAGTCAGCTGATATCACACACAACTGCTCTAAAACAATACACAGAATTACTCTGAGCAGAGCAAAATATAAGACGTATGATAAAACTTCAGATACTAGTCTCAGCAAAAGATGCATTTCCAGAGTTACCCTTTCCTTATGTCTTTTCCTGTTCTTCAGTACAAAAATTCTTTTTGTATTTTAATAAAATAACAAGTAACAAAGCGTCCACACCTGAAGTCTCCATGGAAATTCCAAGCAACGTATTTATACAGAAGGCATACAGCATTGTAATTTTTAGCCTGCTTAAATGGACATTGGCTGAATCTTTACTTTGAAGGGCTTGATGCAATGATAACACACCTTTAGAAGTCTTCAAAAAAGTGTCTCCACTTGTGTTCTCACTACAAACTCAGTGACCTCAGTCACTGTTGGGCTTAGAGTATCTCACAGGCCTGGTCATCCATAAGTTCAGAAAATATTAGAGATGTCTGCAGGAAACTGAGGGTGATGATACAGGTCAGTCTTTTTCTTTTTTTCTCCTTTTCATTAATGTGACAGCTCAAGACACCCTCATTGTCCACAACTTGATTCACAAAACAAAAATCAGCACCAGTGTATGAGCCAATTACAAGTGCTTAGCCTATACAGCTTTTCTTTGTAGCAGAACCACTGTAATAACATGTAAATAAATGAAATTAAAAGGTGATTTTAATTATCAAGTATGCTTTATGAAATATTTGAAGAGATTCCTGTAAAACTGTAGCTTTGTTACATGCACACTGTGAACGGGAATTTCTTTTCCTACACACCCATAATCAAATCCAGCAACTATGACAAATATCCTGAACAAGCTATACTATGAATTCCAAAGCACAGCATACATTCCAGAACAAACCATTTAATTTAGCTTGCTCTTTGTTTATAAACTGCAAGCATATAACCACATATCAATAACGACCTGGCACTGAACAGTGATACTCAATAGATACTAAAAGCACCAATATTCCAAGATTGTGCTACTAAGGCAGAGGGCAGGGGAGTCACTTCCAGGAAAGCATTTCCTCTGTCAGTATTTCAACCACGTACACGTTCCTGAACGCTGATTTAGATGCCTGCCGAACGCACCCGAGACACACACGGTAAGATCATAATCAAAACGGAAAAAAAAAGTTTACTTTACTGTGTTTATTTCCAAAGACGTCCCTACGTCCCCTCGCAGGGCACCATTCCTAGCCGGTCCCCACCCCACGCACCAGCAGCCTTACGAACCGGGGAACGCCGAGCCGCTGCCTGGGGACGGGCCCGGGCACCGCAGCCTCCATACCGCCGCCTGCGCGGGGGCGGACCGGATACAGCAAACGTTTTCCCCATGAGGGCTGCCAAGCAGCAGTACAGGTTGCCCAGAGAGGTCGTACAATCTCTGTCCGTGGAGGTATTCGAGCCCCGGCCGGAGCAGCTCGGAGCAGCCTGGTCTGATTTCGCAGCCCCTCACCCCGCAGCCCCCAACGTGGCTTCCGCAGCTGCGGAGCCGCCCCGGGCAAACCGCGCGTCGCTGCCTGCGCTGCCCTCGAGCGGGGCGGACGGTGCCGGCGGCCTGTACCGCGGCTCGCCTCTCGCTTTCCGAGGCGGGACGGCCGCGGCCCCGCGGGCGGCTTCTGCCCGCGCCGACACACCCCGGCCCCGCGCTGGCCCCTCAGCCACTCCCCGGCTCGGCAGGCGGAGGAGAGGGCGGTGGCAGAACCAGGCCGCGCCCGGCCGTAGGTTGCCCCGCGGCCTTCCTCCCCGCGGGCCGGCCGCCCGGGACAGGGAACCCCTACCTGGCTTCGCCTCCTCTGCGCGCTCCTGCGGGCCAGCGCTGCCCACGGCCGGCAGCGGGGCCTGGCTTTCCCCCCGCGGTCCCGCCGCCTCTGCGCGCTCCGACAGCGCCGGCTCGGCCATGCTGCCCGCCCGCTCTGCGCGGCTCCGCCCGCTCAAATTTCAAACTTCCCCGGCAGCTAACCGGCACCGGCACCGGCCGCCCTGATTGGCTAGCGGCGGCCGCG
>VYXH01011122.1:409145-472294 GCA_013397275.1 Burhinus bistriatus | reverse complement strand
GGGTTTTTTTTTTTTTTTTTTTTTTTTTTTTTTTTTCATTTTCATTATTTCACATATATTGAGACATATCTGCCTCTCAGCCATGCTTTCATCTCAGGGAACATTCAATCTAGATATTGATTTATTGAAGGAATCTACATAATGATGGAAAATTCCAGTCTATGCAGATTAATTGACTAGGACTCATCTACAACAAAAGTGGTCCCTTAGTATTGGGTAGGCCCCTTCTCCAGATACTGAGCTCTCTGGAGGAAGGTCTGAAAAGAGCAGTCCTTTTTCAGATGTTTCAAAGTTGTCAAGAGCCCCAGAAGAATAGACCAAGCCTTATACAAGGTGTTCCTCAACTGACTGTAGAGATACAACAGGAACACAGCCCATAACATTTTTTTTCTTTCTTTGGAGACAAACAATAGTCAGGCAGATTTTCCAACAGATGTTAAAATTGAAATTGAGTGTTGATGGGAATAAATAGAGACTTTGGGCAAAAATGGAAATTGTAAACAGGCTTCAGCTTTATGACTAACACTGACATTTATTTATCAGGCATTTAACATCGTATAACAGAGTGAATGCTGTATTTTGCCCTATTACTGTCAAAATTTTCATTGGCATTAGTAAGAATAGGCATCATTGCCATCACTGGCCCCTTAACTTTCTGCCCCTCTAGAGCTGCTGACCACATCTTTGAAAGAATAGCAAAGATGCAGTGATTAAAGATAAGGATGAAGTCATCATTACTGCAGATGTAGAACGCAACAAATCATTAGGCATAATTATGTCAGGAAGAAGGCATGCTTGAAAAGAATGAAAATAGCTTGCACTAGTTATTTCGCATGATCATTGCACCTCTTCATTCACTGTTAACAAAACAAAATTAAATTTACTAATGATGCAAAAGAATGCAGCTGTTGGTGATGGGATATGTTGTTTTGATCAATGCTTCCTTTCATTTCAGTTAAAATTTTGAACATGGCTGTTTAAAAGCAATTCTCCTATAATTTTGTGATAGTTCAAGCACTTTAGGTTCTTTTTTCCAAAGGACAGCTGTGTCGTTCTCTTGACAACTAATGTGTAGTAATGATGGCTCTTGGGTCTTAAAAATTAGCTGCTAAAGCGTGTCGGAAAAGAGATCAATTAGCATGAAGTGATTTCTGACAAACACTTGTCAGTGGGCTTATGATTATGTCTTAACAGATGGCAGTTTGAAAGTCTGGAACTATCTGAAGTGTGCTACTTCGATTGATAGAACAGTGGTAGGCAGCCAGTTCATTTTGGGCATTATAAGCCAGAACAAAGTATGCACAGGCACACTGGACTTTTCTAGTTGCTTTTCTGTTGTTGACTTGATTTTCTGTGCTCTGCAATCTGCATACATACGACATAAATGTGTATATATAATAATGATGCAACATATAACTACATACACACTCAAATGATAAAGCCAACTCTTCTTCTAATGGAATTCTTAAAATATTTTGGAATTTTAAAAATATGCTGAAGGCCTTTCAGGAAAAAATATTTCAGACAAAAGACATGTTTTCTACACAATACAGCATAGAAAATGTACTAGAGTACATTCTAAGGTCCACGGTTTATAAAACAATAGAATATGTGACCCAGTAATCCTGAACAACTGCAATCTATTAATCTAGATAAAAGTGGTATGAATCTTACTTTTTACAGGTAGAATGGCATATATATTTGCATTCATAGGTATACACACTTCTAGATTCCCCTGATAATGTTAGTAACAAATGACCAGGATGAAAGTTATTGTTTTGTGTGGTTACCGTAGTTTGTCGGGGCTGGGTTGTTTGTTTTGGCTTTTTTTTTAAGTAAATGGGATATAATATGGAGCTTCTGGGAGACCAAAACCATTCATAAATTGGATCAAATTCAATTAACAATTGTATCAAAAAAAGGAGGGTTTTTTCCCAAAATATCAAAACATATTTTGGTTATTTAGTGAAATGTTTTAATTCAAATATGACAATGGAAAATGCATTTCAACCTGTATATCTTTAAATTATACCCAAATTAATAAATAAGATAATGATTAAGTAGTAGAAAATAAAATGTTATTTTTCTTTTGAATGAACTCTTTAGTTTTATCCAAACCAATTTCCCCTCTGGTGGTACATTAAGTAGCTGGAAATCTTACCCTTTAAAAACAGGGCCTTATTTATTTAAAAAATAAAAATGGTAAATTAAAGTATTTGAAGCCACTGTATTTCTTTCGTTTGTACACATCACCACTCTGTAATAGTGTCTGCAATGTAGAACAGATTTCCACTGAAATGGAAAATATATCTTGTCCAGCTAAAAAGAAATAAAATAAAATCCAAGTTCTTGATGTTGTTTGTAGGCTCTTTCTTTAGATATGCCTTTTTTAGATATACCTTATTTGTTTGCAGCAAAGCAGAACACTGTGTGCTGATGAGAATCCATTGCTATGTCTGTATAGTCAGGCTTCTTCACAAAATAACTAAAGATTGTCCTTAAAATAAGTCTACTGCTAATGACTGTCCCATTTGCTAGCTTTCCTCCTAGTTTTTCAACACAGGAAAAACACATAGAAAACATCCATCATTGCAAGTAAAAATCTCCAATGTGAAAAATAGCCTTAACTATTTCAAAAGTGTGCAAAGCCAGTAATTTTGCAAGTTCCCCTCAAACATAAGATTCTGTAGGTAACACTGTACTGGATAGCTGGATGTCCCCAGGCTCAGTCCAGTTCAGAGCTCTACCTACTGTCTACAACCACTATCACTATGCAATGATGCTTACAGGAAATGCACAAGTGTCTCAAAACCATGGTGGACTGATCCTTAGCACACCCTTGTGGAGCCTATAAAATCTTATTTGCACAGAGGACCTAATTTCCCAGATCATCAAACACTCATGCTCTACTCTCTCAACTAGTAGGGGCTATGCTCAGGTAACCTCTGAGCAGCATTACAAGAAAAAGAAGTATTTTAAAATAGAGCATTAAAAGTTTACTCTTCAAGTTCTATGTACTTTATGTGATCATTTGCAACTCAAAGAAGACAGAGACAGCTTCTAAGCTTCTACATTCCTCAAAACCAGGGGGATGTGTGAATTGAGTACTTTGGATTATACCCAAGGAGAATGGACACCAAAATGGCAGATTAAATGCCCTGGTGACAAATACAATGTAATGTTGATGGAAAGAAAACTGAGACACTCCGATGCATCAGTGCTTTTTGAATGAAATGTAGCCACTCAGCAAACCAGCCTCAAAGAGCAGCATGTCACCAAAAGAATTTGTGTGCAAGGAACAGGCCAGAAGACAATAGGCAAGTTAGCATGTTCTTACATACAAGGAGGAGAGGACACTGAAATATTTGTGGCTTGCTCACCAGATTTTTAAAAAATGAGGGGGGAAACGGAGGAGATTCTTTCAGTGTGTGACCAAAGTGAATTAAGGTCTGGAAAGACTTTGTACCAAAAGAGACTGAAATTGAGCCTGTTAATTCAAGCATTAAATTGGGTTTTAATGTTAAAATGAATGGCTTTTTCATACACGTAATAGTCCACATTGTTCTATCAGGTCCTCTCTTCTGGGAAAAGACAGATAACTGTGACAAAAAATATATTATGGAAGAATTTACAGCCAGCTCCTGAGCTATAGAATGTCTCATTACTGTTCTAACAGGAGGAGCTATCATTCAGATTGTTTGGCTTTGTATTTCTTTTTCTATTAGTATTGCACTTCCATTTAGAAACAGAGACTGATCACTAAGAAGAACTTGTTCTCCCACATCTTTTCACTAGCATAAACTGTAATTGCTAGCCTTCAACATCAGCTGCTTTTGCATATTCCTACAGAAAATACTGGATTTGGTGTTTCTCCACAGAGAAGACAGATACAGAGGACGCCCAGGGTCACACCCATCTAACTCTCCAGCTGCTGACCAGTGTCCTCAGTGTACCAGGTAGCATGTGCCAGCTGTGCTGCAGCACCTGAGTCACGTCACAGCAGCTTATTAGTACAAAGGGAACATTGATAAATAATGGCAGCACAGCAGGTTTGATGGAAGGAGAACGCTAAAGTAGTCAATTTGTTTCAAATGCTTGTTACGCCATAAAAGTATATCCTCTCAGACAATGTGACACATGCTTTGTATCAAGTGTACAGCTCAGAGTACTTGTTTGTACAACTTTCTGTCTGTGGGAACTCGCAGTCTGGAGGTTGTACTAGAGTGAATCAGGCCTACTAATTAACTAATTCTTAGAGATTTCAAAGAGGCACATCCTGTGAAGTAACAGAGCCTGCAGCAGAATCAGCACGAGACTCCACACCCAGAGCTCCACAGCTCTTACCTGCAAAATGAGTGGTCAAAAGGGCATTCCCAATGTCTTCTTTCAGAAAGTGAAAAGCAAAGCAGGAGTGAGAGGGTTTTCTCCCATTCAGTCCCATTTTTGTAACCAACCAAATCAATATTCTCATCTCTTAATAAGGGACCCAATATTCAGCCATTGTAAGCTACCACATCCCTTCCGACATTGCTGAGATGATACTGACATAAACAAGCTGAGCTCGTCCGTATCTGTCCAGCCTTCTAGGTCAGTACAAGACCTCCCCTCCAGGTAAGAAACAAACATTTTATGGTCTTTATTATCTCTGTGCTAAAAGTACTGAGCCTTTATACAGCTTACACAGTGGAAAACTGCAGGGAACACATCAGTATTGCATACCACCATTCAGTACCATGACTTTCACAAGATGGATGATGACTGGGATGCTGCTGTGGCCTTTTAGTTATGACTTCTGGATGTACAGCAGAAAAACAAAACACCAATATGAATGACAGTACCCCTGCTGGCTACCACCCTAAGCTGTTAAAGGCCTGACAGTACAATTGGACCTTTGAGTTCTTGGCAAAGTTTGTCCAAAAGGAAACAAGTGACAGGACAGAGCTGGAGGTGTCTTTGACCTGCTAGCATCTCTGCAGGTCAGCAGCAAAGAGCAGTTAATAACACAAAATAGTGGCACAGAGTAAATGGCAACTCTGTCGCTGTTTTGCATAGTACTTTGAGACACCCAAACAACATTTTCCATAGCACGACTGGTTCTCTTAAAATATTTCCCTTATGTAATAATCCAGAGCACCAAAATAATGGTTTAAACTATCTGTGAAGAAGTGAAGGAACCGAGCTTTTTATGTTAAGCGTTAGGAAACAGGATACTGACATCCTTTTGGAAGTTGCCTGGGAAGGGGTAAGAAGTTTCCAGTGTTAGATGTTTTTAAGAAGAAATAGACAAGCATCTGTCACTAATTAAGTGGTTATAATGAGCTCATCTTTGGGCAGACAGCTGATGAGGCACAGCCCTACTTCCCAGGATCCACTGTGCTATTTTATAAACTGAGTTTTGAAAGACACTTCCAACCTACTAATGTTTTTTCATCCTCTAAAAGGAGATGAAGGTACTCTTCAGCTGTGATCTGCAGGCATCTGAAAGGAAAAAAAGGTCATACCTGCTTGATGTATTGTGTAAGAGATCCCAGATTTGCTGTGCTTGCTTTTTGTTGAACCAGCTTGTGATGGTATCCCTTTTCAAAGATCAATTTTCCCCCTATTTTTCCATCTGCTACTATGCACACAGAGCTGCCTGTTTCTCTGTCAATGCTGAACTAAAGCAGGTGGAAAGAAAAGCCTCAGTACTCAATGTAAGCAGCTCAGCTAGGTGCTGTAGCGATTCATGGGCATACTTATTTCCAGCCAGCATAGCAGCATTGTGGGAAGCTACGATTCTACCTTCAGGAATCCCAGGCCTTTGAGGCCAGTGGGAAAGCCTGGAGCAAGGAAGATACACCATCAGTGGAGGAGGAACCAATCAGGGAACATTTAAATGCAGTGGATGTACACATGTCCATGGGAGCTGATGGGATGTACCCAGAAGTGCTGAGGGAGCTGGCCAATATCACTGTGAGGCCACTCTTGATTATCTTTGAATGGTCATGGCGATCAGGGAAGGTTTCAAGGAAGAAAGCAAATGTCACTCCTATCTTCAAGGGCAAGAAGAAGGATGCAGGGAACTGCAGGCCAGTTGGCTTCTCTCAATGCCTGGGAAAGTAATAGAGCAAATAATTCTGGAAGCCATTTTCAAACATATGAAAGACAAGAAAACGACTGGAAATAGTCAGCTAGTATTAGGAACAGGAAATCATGCTTGACCAGCCCAAAACACAAGGAAATGACTAGCTCAGTGGATGAGGGGACAGCACTGGATGTTGTTTATCCTGACTTTAGCAAGGCTTTCAAGCACTGTCTTTTATTACATCCTTGTAGATAAACTGATGAAGTATGAACTAGATACGAGGCCTGTGGATCAAAAACTAATTGAACTACCTGGGTCAAAGGGCTGTTGACAGCAGCAGCATGAAGTCCAGCTGGAGGCAGTCACTAGTGGTGTACCCCAGGGGTGGATAGTGGGGCTGACACTGTTTAACCTTTTCATTAATGACCTGCATGATGTGATAGAGTGCACCCTCAGCAAGTTTGCAGATGACACAAAACCAGAATTGGCTGATAGATAGAAATGCCAATCCCATTATGTGCTTTAAACAAAAATTCTTCTCTTGCTGATACAAGGGCAACTCCATTTAAACTAATACCAATATACGAAAAAATTACTTGTATTGTTAAAGGTCTATGAAAATAACAATGTTAATAATAATTATTAGATAGCTAGGGCTCTTAATTATTATATTTTAACTTTTTCTTTTACTACTTCCTTTCAGCCCCCCCTCCTCTGATACCGGTGTTCTTTGAATAGGATAGATGTCATGCTATTTGAAATAAAGGGAAACTTAAAAGCAAAGATTGTTCCTTAGATAAAAAGCTCAGCACCATACGTGGGACAGTGGTCCCATCTGTTGTTGGAACAAAGCTTTGGGAAGCAAACAATAAAAATCCAATTCAAGCTGCATTAAAACACATGCAGTAGAGGGTGGCCTAATTCCCACAGCTCCCAGGCAGTATTGCTCTGGTGTACTCAGCACCTGTTCAAAGAGCTGGTGTCACAGGAAGTGTGGATGTGCTCAGCTGGGTGGGAGGTGGCTGGCAGCATGGTGTTCTCAGTGGATGAAAAAAATGTCTTTGTGTTCATGATGGTACTGTTGAATAAAAGCTGACTCGCTAACAGCATGCCCATCTCCTATCTCATCTTTAACATACTAAATATGCAGCTTCCTGCTAGACAGATAAAACTCCAGCATTCCCAATCTTGTCTATAAAAAGCATCTTTTACTAACTTCCCTCTATTGATATCAAGCATGCTGCAACACTCATAACCGCACCACTAGCATGTGCTTTTCACTGATGTTTTTATTCCCATATTATCTAACTCCATTGAAAGTAATATGAATGTTCATATGTTGTCAGTGGCAACAGTATGTTAAGTCACCAGTACCATGGCGCCCTGCATAGCACACTGTCTCCTGATTTCCTGCTGAAATCTGGAGGAGTGAACCTCTTTCAACAGACACTGAAATACAGCAGATGACCTGAAAAGCCTTTGCAGGTATATAATCAATATACTTCTAATCAATGTGTTCAGTGAGAGATCACACTTTTGACAAGTTTGCAGATGGACTCCTCTCAAAGACTTGCAAGAAATGGCACAGTCCTTATTCCCCATATGTGGCTTCATAAAAAGGTGGTGTTGCCCAGGGCTTAACACTGGTACCTAGCCAGATCTTCCATATCTGAGAAGATAAGGCAGAGAGAGAGGCAGGGAGAGACAATGCTTTTGTTCAGAGGTCTGTTACTGAGAACAGGGAGAGGTTTTCTCTAACTATATCAAACAAACCTGGTCCAAAATGGAATATCCAGTATTTACATACATTTGCTTTCTTTATGTCTCGTCCATCCTGATGTTTAGTGATTTCCTTGAGTCTATCAAACATTACTCTGCACAATACCAACATACAGACAGGCTTTTCAAAATATATAGTAGGACAAAATGAAATGTCCCAAATATTGCACTGGTAAGACTGAAATAAGATACTGTACTCATCACTCACCAATTAGCCTGGTAAAAACAACTTGTCACAACCCCTTGCCAGAATTGATATGTACTTGAGGAAGATAAAAAACAGTAGTGCTTAATAGAAGGTCAGGACTGAATCTGGTTATTTTCAATGTTAATCACACTGCAATGCCACTTATATTGAGCTGTTCTACTGCATGGGAACGAAAAAGTCCTGCAGAAACTTGCATAGCCAGGACAAACAACTCGTGGATAAAGCATATAAGTGGAGGCTGAAAGATCAAAACAGTAGCACAAATCCAAGCACAAGCAGTGAGTTTTAAGGGAGGATAGAAAAAGTATTTTGTGTGTGTGTATATATATATATATGCATATAAATATGCGTGGAGAGACCTTACTTAATCTAGGAAAAGACAACATGAAATCAGTAATAGAACAGACTATAGTTGCACCCAAAAAAGCACAAGTGATAAAAAAACCACTTCTTTCTTAGGTACTAGAAAGAAAAGTATAGCAAAAATTATACCTGTGAATAGAAGAGGCAGCTTCTGGGAAAGTTAAGTTAGCCTAAATACTGTAGATACATGATATTTTCTTATGTTCTGCTCATGATGTTATTCATGTAATCTTTCTGAGGCCCTGGACTCCTCCACAAATAACTTACCAAGTAAGAAGGCTCAGTCTGGCACCACTTCTCTCTTTTAAAGCATCTCCCTTCAAAATAGCTAGTTAGCATGGTTCCTTCTTGTAAGCATAACAACAACCTTAACAGTTATTTCAGAGCCCTGAACTTTGCATATAACTGAGAATTTAAAAGTACAAATACCTCCTCAGAAATGGGAGACCATGCCCAAATTATTGCTTTGCATAGTCTGGTCATCTCATTTAGTTATAATCAAGCCATACCTCATGATTCAAATTTTTAAAGTCAGTCTAACACATCCTGTATCACTCACTAGCTTCATCTGCAGTTATGTGTCATAATATTTTAAAAACACGCTAACTTACTAGTTAATGTGAAGTGCAAATGCACTGCATCAGTTCATGTCTGAGATGCTATTACTACCTAAAATCGAATTCACGTTGCCGTAAGTAACTTATCCAATTTCTATCCAATGAGCTGAAGTAGCCAACAGCTCCACAGATTACACAGTAAACAACAATGCAACAACTGTTGGAACATACCACAAGTTCTTCAGCACTAATTTATGATGATACATAATTAATCACAAGAACACTGAGAAATGGAATTTAATGAAAGACACAATGAATGCAATGTACTACAGAAGAACACTAAGAGGTTATGCTTCTAAAATAACCGAAGTTCTTTATACCAAACTTCATTATCTATATTAACAGTCACAGCACGAGAAGGTTTCAGTTAATAGCTAGACCTTGCCTTTTACTGTAGTGATAACTGAATGTCCTCTTGCCCATGATGTTCAAATACTCTTTTTATATGCATTTAACACTTACTGCATTTTAAACTTGCCTGGCCTTCTTCTATTCAGTTCTTTGACTAGTCCCCTTGATATATAAAGTCCTAAAAAAAACCACTGTATGCTTTCTTGGTTTATTTGTATCACTAATTGTTATCCAGCTTTTTTGGAAGTGACTATGATTGGGTATTAGTTGATTGGCCCTGGAGTTCTTGGCACCATCTAGCTGGCAAATGTCTTAATGTTTCTGACTTTGGCAATGCAACTTTGGGCTGGTGTTTCTGGCCTGCAGTTTTCTTTGTACAAGATACTCCTGGGTAATGGTGCAAAATAGATAGTGCAGTGAATCCAACCATGTCCTGCAGCGTGACTATTCTTGGAGTGAAGCAGATTAAGAAGCCAGCCTGGAAAAGGTAAGCTCTGTGGGAGACAGCCATTTACTGAGAAATGAGACGAGTTTTTCAAATTTGAACTTCAAATAATAAAGAAATTGTGGCCACTAACCGGCTTCATCCTCCAAGTCACTCAATGTGACAAAAAAGAGTAGCCTGGAGAGAAATTCACTAATAAGTCATACACCACGTCACACAGTTTCTTCAGCTATGGGATGGAGAGTGTCTGTGCTGCACGTGACACTGCATTGCTGAGACACTGCAGGTTGGTAGTTGGCTACTGGAAGCTGTGCCGAAATGAAAGGATGGAGCTCTATAGCTAAAGAAGTCCATCACCATACCTAGACTGCTTCTCAGCTAATGTCCTTGCAGTACCAACATGCACACAATCACCTTTTTTTTTTTGTCTTCTTTTCCTCAGATCACATCCTTTATTATTCAGTGTTCCATGCAGGTTGGAAACAAACAGCACCAGAAGCAACACTTGTCTTTTAAGTGGGATTCTGATCTCATTTACTTACCTGGGGACAGAATTAGATCTTTCAAATCATGAATGTTTTGTTGGAACCAAAACAGATGGGAGACACACAGACTACTGAAGTAGCAGCTGGAAAAGGCAGCTGGTTCATTTAAAGCAAACAGCAGCTCTGCTTGTTTTTAGGGAGTCTTGTTAGCAAACTGGAACTGGAATGGAGACTGCTCAGGATTTGGTGAGGAATGTGCTATTCTGCTGCCTCTGCAGCTGAGAAGAGCACAGGCTGTTCATGGAGCATCTCTCCTGACACTAGCTTAGGAGCAAAGTTTGTGCAAGATTTTGAATAAGAAAATGAGGCTGCTATCAACATATCAAATTATGAGAGCAAATTAAAAGCAAAGTCTATGCCATAGGGAACAAAACAACCCTTATTTTTCTTAGTTTTATGCCACAGATGACTAAGTGGAAAAATATTTTAAAATTACACCCTCTAGTTGGTTTTGTTACCACCAACCTCCCAGTTGCCAAGAATCCCAGCGATTGTGCATCTCTGCTTCTGTGAAAAGTTCTCATGCAGACACAACCTTTGCATGATGACTAAAGAAGAGAATCCTAGGAGAAAGAAAGAGTGCCAAACAGCCACACAGACAGCTTCCACAGATGTTGATGGATTTCATAGGAAGGCTATAAGAGCTTTTTCTTATGGAGTAGATTCTGCTTATCTTATAACCTCTTACTGTTTAAGCATTCCTGTTAAGACTCAACTGAAAAAGATGGTCTACAGCCTGAACAGATGCATCAGAGCTTGACTCTAACTGTAAGGAGCACTTGAAAACCTACCCAGATGATGAAGAGACTCTAACACAGGAAAAATTGCCAATAATTACTATTATTAACAATTGCAATATCATTCATCATTTACCATACTGTCACCACTCAAACAAACCAGCATGGTCTTAGTCATGATCAGTGTATGGGCAAAAATCTTTGAGTATTTTTTCTCAGGTTAGGTCTTCACTGAATGCACTAGTGAAAAGTTCACCACTAAGACAGAGCAGACAAGGGCAATTGGAAATTGGTGGTGGAATATTAAAAATAGCATATTCTAATAGACAACTGGGGAGAGAAAAGGAGAACATTTTAAGTAAAGAGAGAATTGTTATACCCTTTTCGCCTTGAAATTTTCCAAAAAATAGTTCCATGGAATAAATAAGGCTATTGCTGTGTCAGACAAATGCTTCTGAAGGGATATCTGATGGAAGAAAACCCATTAATCTCTACAATGATACAAGTTCATCACATGGCTAGAAGTGCCTCACCTGTATTTCCACTCCATTTCAATTTTATTCTTTGTACAAATAATAAAAGCTGAACTTGTCATCAAAGGAGAGTAGTAATACTTTCTTCAATCTACCATAAAACCTAGTTTTCTTACATTGCTATAAGAAAAAGATTGCAGAAGCAGAGAAAATAAGGCAGATGCCTGAAAAAAATCAAGAAACCTGTTATCTTCAGCCTTAAATTGTCCCTCCAGACCTAGACTGTATCTAAGTATAAATTCAGCAAAGCATAGGTGCATGGCTGATTTTGTTATTTAACTCCATTATCTCCATGTAAATCAATGCATATGTAAAGTATTTTGTCAAAGAGGGGCTAAACAATTTATTGAACTGGGACCTGAGGATGACTACAGGAAGTCCAGATGGTCTTCCACCCTAAATATTTCAATATGAGATCACCTAGATTTTGCAGAGAAACAAGGTATAGAAAATGCCATCCTATTACTGAAGGGATGTCTTTGCAAATAAAAAAACCTGTATAATGTCAGGATTTAATTCAGGGGGTTTTTTTAACAGAAGTGCAGGAGAGGTCATCTTGAATATGGAATATAGGGAAAAAAAATAAGAAACTGGGAAAAGAATGGAAAGCAAGAGGAAAAGGGGCTTGCTAAGCTTTTATTAGTTTTGTGAGCAACATTCACATCTTTATCAGTAAAATGAACTTTTTTGCAGAGTGTACAATTTTTCTAACCCTGTATGTGGCCAACACTTCATCTTTCATGCTTGTGCACCAGACATTGCATTTATGTGGATGTGCCCATTATCTGTGTCACAGCAAGCTCCAGAATTTGTCATATCATCTAATGTGAACAACTGTGGATTTCAGCCTTCATAATGAAGAATTCAGTAGTTTCTAATCATACCGAACTGGTAAGATTTGTTCAGAATTTTGGTAAGTTTTTTCTATGTAATTTTAAACAGTGGTTTAACCGTGGTAGGGTAATTTTGAAAAACTATGAGGCAGATAAGTCTCCATTTCTCTGCTACTACTTGCACATTTCAAGTCTCCCATCATTTTTCTGGTGGTTTATTTTGTTTAGGAAATATTTATATAGCTACAGAAATGTAAACAGAACAATAGAACACCTTACCTGCTTGATTTCTATTTATTTTGCCCTTAACTTAAAATGAGGTTGGTTACTGGAGTAAGTGTGAATGTTATCTTAAGAGACCTTGTAACACGCAGGAGAGACAGCAAAGTGCAGGAATTTGATTTATGACTAAACCAGATGCAAATGAGTTTCCCATTATTTAATACACCCAGAAATGACAGTGAGCTATCAAACTTCTTGTTCCCAGTCATCATGAACCTTATCAAGACAGGTCACACTTTGAAAAGAAAAATCAATATAGATTTGACTTTTATATGGCTCTGGATACAAGAACAGCCAAAAGAAAACCAGCCTCACAACTACCAGGACCCTGAGATTATATATCCAAGCAAATCAAAATCCCTGTTCCACATTTGCAGACTAGGACTTCAAGCCTGTATTTGGATATGCAGATATTCCTACTTAGAGCCTGCTACATCAGTGGGAGTGTCAGTCCAACATAATAGCATGAAATCTGTGGAACATTATTCCTCAGTCTCCTGAAATGCATTTCCTTGTTCCCCCAGTCATACTTAAGCCTTGTGTGTTTTCACCTTCTCTTCTGCTCTTCAGATTCCTTCCAGCTACCAGAGAGACTGGCAGTGCCCCTCTTCTGGTAAAGAGCACTAGTGATGGCAACAGTCAGGGCCTACACTGCTTTGGCTGAAGGCCATATAATCTCCCAGGAATATATACCTCACACTATAAATAGCTGAGAAAATGCCTATCGTTTAAAGACCACAAATCTGCACAGCACTGAGGTATGAAACTCAGAGATGACTTCTGCAAACCACAGATTAATTTATTGTCCTGTGTTGAGACAGGAGGTCGTTAAGATTCTCATTACCACCATGGCCATGCACCAGTCAATTTAAGTTCTTAACAAATTACAGCCGATGACAACACAATACAGGCAACAAAAAACACAGTGTAAATCTCCGATCATCAGGCATCTTGGTCCATCTGAATGTCAGACTGAGGTTTTCTAAAGACTTGAATATAGACTTAAAGTCCAAGCACTTTTCTCCTCCAGCTAGATGCATCCACTTCTAAATTATATTCCTTCTCTTCTCCACTCTGGTATGCCATATCCTGACCCATCTGGGATATTACCTGAACGCGCTAAGTGCCTTGCCTAACTGCACTCCCCAGTATCTTGGAAGAACCATCAATGCCCCAGGGGGTGGTCTGGGAACACAGTACTGGAAAGGGCTCAGGTCATGAAGTAGTTCCTCTGGATTTCATAGGTAACCATAATGTAAATGCCCCAACCATGACTGTGCATAACACTCTATGAAATCGGCTCTTTTAGCTACACACAAGCTGGCAGGAGAGGAAGCAACACTGTCAAACTCTGGTTGCTAAATTCCCAGTTTTGAATTTTCATTGCCAAGTAATTTGTGTTGCCTGGATTGTACATCACTGAGGCACAGCCTGAAGAAATGTTGCATCCCCACTGTGCCTAATTAGCAAGTCAGGACTTGAACTTTGGCTCAGATGTGACTGAATAGGATGGAGTTTAAGGAGATAAGAATCCAAAGCATATGTTCGCATCTTAGTTTTATGGCTTTTACTTTCCGAAGAACATGTGTTCAACTTCTAGTTATCCTTTCACCTTCAAAAGCTTATCTCAACAGGCCAAATGGAAGCAGTGCTATTTCAACCACGTAATTTTGTCTGAGGATATTAAAACAGATGTCCACTAAATTGGCATAATTATGTAAATTGTTCAGGAAATATAGGAGTACATTTCCAAGGAGACAGAGATACATTAAATTTCCATTCATGCTATTAATACTCAAGACCTCATTACGCAAAATTTGCTTAAATGCACACAGTACATAAAGAAAAAAATCTTATTTTTAAAAGATAAAAACTTAGTAAACATATGAACAGATAAATTATATATGTGTTCATTCCAAAGAATTTACTCCATTTCCCATAAGATGTTTCATTTTATTACACTGGAATTATGTTAATAACCTATTACAATCTAGTAGGTAAAGATTTTACTGCATTGTCGGAGAGCTGCTTCTTACATTAAGTTATTAAGGATTATCTGTATCCTGTTCTAGGGGAGTTGAGCTCCAAAATTTAGTACAGTAGATTTCTCATCATCCTTCTTACAAGAAAGATTAAAAATTAAATTTGATGAATCTACACCATTTCAATAGTCCCACCAGATAGACATGGATGAGCGAGTATTCACAGTAACTTCAGGCATCTAATTGAAGTTCCCACTTTCAAACCCTAGGTCACTGTATAGGCCTTTGGGATGCACAGACCCCAAACTTTGGTGTCTTGATTAACCTTGGGAGACACCTAATTTGTAATCTCAGTCAGCAAAATTTGGTAATTTACAGCTATGACCCTCCAGAGTGACAAATGAAAAGACGTATGTAATTCAATTACAATTTTGACTGGGATGTGAAGTCGTGTGAAGAAAACAGAAAATTCTCATTGGTTTCTATAAATGCTAGATGCCTTTCTTCTTCTGACCATCTCTTAAATATTTAACAATCAGCACTGGACAAATATTCCACTCAAATCTGGATTTTGACTCTCACAGGCTGCATACACAGGTTGTTGTGATGATGCTTTGAAGGCTATGAATATGCTGAGCAATGTCACAAGCTGTTTTTTATAAGTCAGACACAATAAATGCATGCACATTGAATCCTTTAATTTCTTGGTTGAAAGGTCAAAACTTTTGTGAAAGTCTTTTAAAAAAAGATTTCTTTTATAAACAGGGTGAGGTCACTTGGCACATGGAAGGAAGTATAAATCAAATCACTAGTTAAAACAAAATGTTAATATTAACAGCTGAAAGAAGATAAAAGGGGATGGAATTCCTATTTTTGAATTGGCACTGAAAACTGGTTCAATGATTATAAAATTCAGTGCAAATCTAACAACAAGATAATCCCCTCTGCCAATAATTACCAGGTCCTGGTATCAGCAAGAAAAGGGCATTTTTATTATTACAGATGTGTGTAGCAGAAATGTTATTACCCATTAAAGTCCCCTATTATTCTTCTGTCAGTAACCCTCTGTTAATGAAGTCTTCATGATTTGACAACTCGTTCTTTAATTGTCACCCCATGCTAGTCTCTAGCTCACAGCCACATTGTGAGCTGAATTTTCATATATTATACATATTATCCAATGAGTTTTCCAAGCTTTAACCTTTGATATGATCTTTATCTCTCTAAATGACATTCTCATACACAGCCAGCACATGACTTCACAGAATGCTTTGTGGAGTCATAAATTACACTGCGTGTTCTTTTGACAATGAAAGACTATCCTTATGATCAAGCATTTCTTTGGTATATAATCCTGAAGTTTGCAAGTCTCCTGTGAGTGACACGTCAACTCTCACATTTGGCATAAAGAGGTCTTTAATGCTAATTATTCTGCCATTCCTCAACTCTCTCTCAAGAGCAGTTTTTAAGATTTCATAGATACCAACTCTGTAGTTCTGTTTATTTTTTCCTCTGCAGAAAATTCCATGATATTTATTCCCTCAAGAAGAATTTGCTTATACCTAGAAACCTGCACAACTACATTTATATGTTGTAATATCTCTTATGCACTGTAATGCCTCTTAGATGCTAGGCTCCCTGTGTGATAGTCATACCACTTAAGTTAGGTGCTTCGTTTTTTATATTCTAGGGCATGTTAAGAAAAGATTTGCAAGCATTCAGGACACTAAGAGGGAAGCCACAAAAGCTAGCCAAAAGGAGACACTGAAACATATTTTAATTACTTCTTTTCTCAATTTTAGATGGTAACTTCTTTGTTTTCAAGGAGTCATGTATATGCTGGAATTCTACAGCTATAGCATTTCCTTGGGGAAAAAAATGGGCAGGGGTTATACTTCAAAAAACAAAGCACATGTCCAAATAAGCAGATTGCAATGCAAGTTCCCCTCTTCCCCTGCTCTTCCTGTAATAGCTGTCATTAGAGCCCTTCTCTAGTGATGTGAGGAATTCAAGTTCAGTTTTCTCAGTCTTTAACTTCTATGCTCGAACATGTATGCATGAAGAGATGGCTAAATGGTTCTATCTGTCACATCACAAACAAGTAAAATGTAAGAAACACCAGCCTAAAACCCTTTGTGATATAATCAAGTTTCACCTGCGTAAAGATCTTAGGACAGCAACATAAATAAAGGTCCCCCAGAAGTTAAGATATAGATACAGTTTGAAGGGACAAAAGAGTAAAGAAGAGCTGCTGAATGTGCATGACGGTAGTCTGAGGTCAGTCTTACCAGGACTAGCATGCTTTTAAACATCTTCCTCAAACACTTGGCCTTTTCAACTGTGAACAGTCATTTTAGCCAAGGTCTGACATCAGTCCAGATCTGCGCACTGCCTTTCAACACAAATAGCTAATTCTGATATTCTCTTTTGAATCTTACAAAATGCTTCTAATATCCCTTCCTCCAACATCCCAGGTATCTCAGTTTACTACCTTATGAATGTGTGTTTTCAGAATTGAAAGAATTGATTTATTATTTAATCTTGCATCATCCTGCTAGATGCAGGCTGCTATCGACAGTGAGCCCCTAATTATGTTTCCCTTTGATGCAAGTATTCATCATCTAGCTCTGCTGATGATCAAGGCTGAGACTTTGAAAACCAAGGGCTAACATAAGAACATCAGATGGTACAGCAGATCAGGCCCAAGGACTTGTATCCTGTCTCACACCGAAACCTTTTCTGAGAAAAGAGCATGAAAACAAAGCAATCGCATAATGAAACCTCCCCAGAACATTATCCCAGTCTCCAAGGATTTACAGCACACGGAATTCTTGAGAATGAAGTTGCATCTTTGTGCTTAATTACCCTCAATGAATAAATTAATGGATGGAAAACCCAACTGCTTTTTGAATTTATGTAAACTTTCAGCATCCGCTATGCCCAATGACAAGAAGCTCCATAATCTATATGTTGTGTGACGAAATGCCAACTTGTGTGTGAGGATATACCAATATATTGGTATATCCTTAACATAGTGGTAAACTTCATCGTACTTTTCACCCCTTTACTTCACGCTGCTGCTGAACAACCTGAACATCACAGGACTTACCACAAACTGAAGAGTTCATTAATTTCTGCACTAAGTATGGCGCAAAGGGCTAAGCTGTGTGCTTGTGTCAGTATGAACCACTTGAGTTTTGGTAAAATCACTGGCCCACTTTCTATGATTATAGCAAAGGTAAAAGCTAGAAGTTCAGGAAAGTAAGAGCTCCAAGATCAGTCAATTGCTGAATCTTCTAGGACTCCAGTAAAAGGCTGAGACAGATGCTTGGCAAGGAGGAAAGGCTTAGCCTTTGTAGAATCATGGAATCATTTAGGTTGGAAAGACCTGTAAGATCATAAAGTCCAACCATCAGCCTAACACTGCCAAGTCCACCAGGTCCCTAAGTGCCACATCTACACATCTTTTAAATACTTCCAAGCATGGTGACTCAACCACTTCCCTGGGCAGCCTGTTCTAGTGCTTGACAAGCCTTTCAGTGAAGAAATTTTTCCTAATATCCAACCTAAACCTCCCCTAGTGCAACTTGAGGCCGTTTCCTCTTATCCTATTGCTTATTACTTGGGAGAAGAGACCAACCCCCACCTCGCTACAATCTCCTTTCAGTTAGTTGTAGAGACCAATAAGGTCTCCTCTCAGCCTCCTTTTCTCCAGACTAAACAACCCCAGTTCCCTCAGCCACTCCTCACAGGACTTGTTCTCTAGAATGACCCTTCACCAGCTTCGTTGCTGTTCTTTGGATGCGCAATACATTTGTAAAAATGTATTAGCCATCTTGCCTGCATTTAAGGTTAGGCAGAAGGAGGCCTACGACAATTCTGTGCAGGTCTGAATTCTGCATGTTTCACAAGCCTAGCCCCCACCTTGAGTACTGCGTCCAGCTGTGGGGCCCCCAACATAAGAAGGACATGGACCTGTTGAAGCCAGTCTAGAGGAGGGCCACGAAGATGATCAGAGGGCTGCAGCACCTCTCGTGGAGAAGAGAAGGCTCTGGGGAAACCTTATGGCAGCCTTCCAGTACTTAAAGGGGGCCCACAGGAAAGATGGGGAAAGACTCTTTATGAGGGAGTGTAGCAATAGGACGAGGGGCAATGGTTTTAAACTGAAAGAGGGAGATTTAGATTAGATATTAGGAAAAAATTATTTACTGTGAGGGTGGTGAGACAGTGGAACAGGTTGCCCAGGGAAGCTGTGGAGGCCCCATCCTTGGAAGTGTTCAAGGCCAGGTTGGACGGGGCTTTGAGTAACTTGGTCTAGTGGAAGGTGTCTCTGCCCATGGCAGGGGGATTGGAACTAGATGATCTTTAAGGTCCCTTCCAACCTAAACCATTCTATGATGCTAAGGTGTGCAGGTATCAGCAAGCAGGTGCCCAGAGCTGATGTTTGAGTTTGGTGGGGGATTTTTACTATTTTTTTTAAATCAATAAGAGTAGGTCTATGTTTTGGTAAATAAAGGGTTGAAAAATGTCGTTTATTCATGGATCTTGCATGGCCCTACTAGCTATATTAACGTCAAAAACTGGATGGGGCCAATAGGGTAAGTCATTTCACTATGGATTAGGCTATTGAAGAGACTGAAGTTAGGAGCAAGTTTTAGGAAGAGAAATGAAGAGAATTTTTTTTCTAGCTTGATGATCTTGCAAGATCAAAGCACACTTTATTGCTAGAATTTTCCTGTCTAAATGACAGAATGAGAGCTGGCATATGCCACTATTTTCTGTTGACATTTAGTTCTAACGCATACAGTGCTTATCAAGATAAAATAAGTTTAGGACAAAGTCTGCACATGGTGTCATTCATTTGGAGTAGGCTTTATACTATGGCAAAAATGTGGGGGGGAAAAATGGTCAAGGACTTCAGGTTATTGTTGACACACGTACAACAACTCTCACAGATGAAGTCTGGCATCACCACAAAAATCAGTTTACCTTTGGCAGCAGGGCAGGATTTGGTCTCCCACAATTTTTGCGGAGGATTATGGCTTACATACGGAGGAAATAAGATGGACTGGTGTAGATGGCCTATAAGACTTGCACAAAGGCTTACATCAGAGGCTTCCACACCTCAAGTAAGGGCATCAGGTGGATTAGTGGTTTGCCCAAGGGCACAGTCTCTCTCATTCTTGCTTGCCCTGCAGATAGAACAAAACACAGTCACACTTTGAAGAAAAAAAGAGTTCAAAGAAGTCTGTTTTCAATTCTAAACAATAATAGCAGGCTTTTTAAAAATCTACATTCACTGTAATAGAGAGGCACTTACTATTCAGTTTTATTCTTTGTCTCTTACTCACTAAAATTTAAAGAGTCATACAGTTAGAGGCAAGCAGGGAAGAAATACCAAGAGACATGGATGAAGATTTATCTGCTACTGCAGGAGCCAAATTTAGGAGAAAACCAAAGTCAAACCAGAAGACAAGAATTCACAGTAGACTTTGATGCAAGCCTCAGTAAGTGAAGGCATTAGCCATTTATGTAGAACCAGTTATACAAAACTGCTTTTGCCCAGGGCTCATACTAAAATTCCTACCTCAGCACCCACCACACCCATCAAAAGGGGCTTGTGCCGCAGAGGTGTTGGCTTGCTAGACTCAGCTGTTTCACGGAGCTAAAAGCATCTGTGAGAGATCCTACTCAAGCATATTCCTTGTGTTGCAATACAAATCAGCTGTGTTAGCAACAGCCTCTTCACCCTGCTGCTGACTCAGGAGAGGTTAAAGGCTCCACTGAGGAAAAGCTAGTATCTCTCGGAGTTTGGTAGCAGATTTGTTTCAGTGACCTGGCTGTGCTGCATGTTAGCAGATAATACCTAAAGGCTGTATCTCTATATGCCTATGCTACCTTCTACAGGGGTAACATGGCATGTTCTGCAGAGTGTGCTGCTGACAGCGAGCCTTGGGCAGTCACAGCATACCTGCTCACTGTTCTCTTCCCTGCACTCTCTTCTACAGAGTTATTAGCCACTCTGATAAGCAAAGCTGCTTCTCTTTTCAGTGGCTGAGAATGAAATTGTTTTCCAAAGCTGAAAGTACAAACTGAATCCCTGATTCCATTAATACTTCCATGCAGCTGGGTCAGCGGACTTTGAGAGCTCAACGCACCATACTGATTCTCCCCTATGAACATGCACAGGGAACAACTGGGTGCCAGCAACAGGGTGCTACAGTGTCAGGTAACCACTGGTCTTTTGCAGCAAACCACTTTTATTAGATTTGATAATGGGAACAATATAAATAGCCCCTATAACAAAAGCAGAAAAATCTGTGCTGTATGCTTTATCAGCCAAATGAATCCTCTAGAAATTTCATTTCAAAGCAATACTAGATATCTTCTCTAATAAGTATAAAATTAAATGAGTTCACACTGGCAAGATGACATTTATTTTACTGAAAGGAAGTGCGTTAGTACAAATCGATTCCTTGCAAGATGCAGGCCCTGAACAAACAGCTCCTTAGATATTCACAGCATCGGTGATGGCATTCAGATGCACGAATTCTTCTGCTGAAAACTCTTTTTTCTTTCCTTTCTTAGTCCCATGCTTGAGGCTTAATTAACAACTTTATCTCATTTTTCTTTTTTTTTTTTAAGTACTTATAACAATTTTGAAGTGAAAACTCCCTTTCAAATTGAAAAGCTTAAACTTTTCATTAAAAAATAATGCTCTTTAAACATAACATTCCAACATAGAAAACAATTCGCTATTGCTCAGGACTCTGTCCTGAACAAATAAATTCTGCCCTTATCCCAACTGAATTTTTAATGAAATTCACATTTACCAAAATAAATTTCGACAATTGTGCCCAACACACAGATTTCCTGGTATGGAGAATCACTGAAAAAACAGATGCAGATTTGCTCATCTTTTTAACTATAACACGCAGAACCAATGGTTTTAATGTCTGCTACATTGAGCTTTAGAGAGGAATGTGATAGTTTGCTAGCACATAAATGAGCACAAAACTTCGAGCATATGAGGACTGTCAATGGCTTATTTAAAAAGAAATAAATGTTTGTTGGGTTTTTGGCTCCTTTTTTTAAAGAATGATTAAAGGCTATCATTTCCTCTTAATGTTCCATAATTGGTTCTTTAACTCCCACTGTCACTAATGGCAACAGCCTGCTTAAATCACTGCATGCAAAGATAAATTATTTGAACATGTGAGTGGAAGCTGCCTTGCCTATTGAGTTTAACTATAAACAGAAAAAGGATACGAAATCTATTGTTCTGCTGACATTGTTTTATGAGTCTCTCTAACAATGTGGATTTTTAAAGCTTTTGCTTCTAGAATATATTTTCAAAAGAAGACTTTTATGTACCCTGTCTGATGCAAGAATATTGAGACACAGAAAACCTGGGTGATTTTCTATGACCCCAAGTTTACAAGTTTATGGCAGAACCAAGAACAGAACACAGGTTTCTGCTTCCTACTTCTGTGCTGCAGTGTTCCATCTGCAATTAGTTAAAACTGATCCTTCTGTGCTTTCCAGCAAAATTCACAATTAGGGGCTGACTCAAGTATGCTGAAGACAATGGAATTCTATTTAGCTCAGTGTTTTTTGGACCACTCCATATATATTTAATGAAGCTACATCTCTTTCATAAATTGTTGATTTATAGCTACAAAGACTGCCTACGTACATGCTATTGCAAGGTATAGCTGGGAGAAGGGGGATATAACTGTGTGCATACTGCCGAGTTTTTTTCTCTTCGTAGTGATCCTCTGTGGGAGACCGTTGTATATGAAGGAGTTAGTGATCCACAAAACACAACCTGATCAGGCCCAAACCTGAGCTGTGCTGTGGGAACAGCTTACCCTTCAGGCCTGCATTGGGCTGCACAACGTCCTTGGTCCCAGGATCACCTCAGCCAGCTCACGTAACAGAGGAGCCTGCAGGCAGCTCCACTTGGTACTGGCAATTACACTACCTGTGCACCTCATCTTTATCTAAAAGTGCAGCAAGAAGTTCTTAGGTGAACTTCTCTTTTGTTTGACAGTAGAAATGATGAATAGAATTGTCTTCTTGTAAGAAATTCACATAATGGCTCGGATGACCCAAAGGGAGGAGCTTCTGAAAGAGTTATCAAACACTGGAACAGGCTGCCCAGGGAGTTGGTTGAGTCACCATCCCTAGATCTGTTTAAAAGTCGTGTAGATGTGGTGCTTAGAGTCATGGTTTAGTGGCAGACCTGGTAGAGTAGGGTCAATGGTTGGACTAGATGATCTTAAAGGTCTTTTCCAACCTAAACGATTCTATGATTCTATGATTCTCTTCATGGACAGGTTCTGTGCAGCGTGCCATGGGAAAATCCATCCAGGGTCTGTCTGACACTGTAGAAACATGGGGTTTCCAGCATCTCATAAGATCTACTATTTTTATTCCTCTTTTTACTCAATCTTATTAAAATGTCTATTTTATTAAGCCTATTGCTGTTGGGTCTTTCTTATCGAGATCCAGAAAGAACCCTGCCAACTGTTTCTCTCTCTCTTACGTCACAAAAGGTAGCAATAGGAAATTTTGGGGTTTGGTATCAATAATTTGGACGAGTAACCTACTTCATTTGCCTGCAGATGTTGTACAAGTTGTACAGCTAGTAACCTGATTTACAGTGTCCTTTCTTGTAAAGACTTTGACCACCATTCTGCATCAAGGACTGTTGCTTAAGGTTTTTCGCTAATCATAGAGACAATATGATCTGCTCAAATTGCTTGTGCAGTCCTAGAAATCTCTGGCACAGGTTTATATTTCTTGCTGTGTTGCCAAACTATTGCATATGTTTTAACTTATTTCTGCCTTAAATACATAAATGATATTTTCCACTGAAAAATAAGTATACCATTATGGACCAGGTCTTAAACTAATGATACAAAAGGTTAAATCCTTAACTGAAGGGATGCAGACTAGCAATAATCTCCTGCCAAACATAATATTGAGAACAAATCACTGTCCCAACTCAATTCACAGTAGAGTGGATGTATAAAGGGGTAGTATCAAAAAGATGCTGTATCTCAGATAAAATATTCACAATTCACCTCTAACACAAGCATTTTCACAATGACTCATTCTCCATATGCTCATCTACTTCTGTCTCTTTAAAGATCTCGGTGCCTTTTTTCCAATTTTGGTTCTTTTTATTTAATTACTTTACCTTTTCCCCAACTGGCTTTTTCTTGGTTTTGATCTGTTATATTTGAGATACGTCTAAGCTAACAAGAAAGCATCTTTAAAGTGCCCTGTCTAGTTGCGGGGTTTTTTTTCCTTTTTCTAAGTTAATTTGTCCATTATCATGTAATGAGTCATGGCAATTATTTAGTTTCATTAAATGTGTTGATTTTCTTACATGAATACACTTCTTCATCTCACCTTCTTATTGAGGAGAAGCCTGAGGAGTAAATTAAATGGGGAAGCCTAGTCATAAGTTGATTCTGACAGGATTAGGTCTGTACAGTCTTCAGCTCCATGCTGTTGAAAGTGAGTTGGTCTCATGAATTCATATACTCACAGACAGAAACACAGCTTCTTCGTTTTGTCAGAAATACATTTACCGTGCCATCATGAAACATCCTTGGGAATTAGTGTGGGCTGGTCTGCGGTCAGAGTGGGCACTCGAAGGCTGTTTTCATTTGTGTTACCTTGTATCTGCTGTTGGCTATCTTCTTCCCAGTAGTCTGTTATATTCTGTGCTTCCTGCTCTTAGTAGCTCATGAAGTCAATAGCAGGCAGCATCTTTCTTTTTCTAATCCAAATCCATCTTTTGTGGTCCTCTGAAATTCTGACTCATTGTTTCAAAGACAAGATGCAAACAAGCCAATCCTGGTGAGGGTTCACCAAAGCACAGCAATATGAAGAGGAAGAGGCTAAGGGGTATCTAGTTACACTCTTCTTCTACCTAAGGACTAATTACAGAGAGAGTCACACTGTTCTCAGGGTTGCACCACAAAAGGACAAGAGGCAAGTGTATTTTATAATCAGTTATACACACTAGCTGCAGCAAGGGAAATTTGCATTAGATATAAGGAACATTTTTTTACTGCAGAGGTGGTCAAGCACTGAAACAAGCCCAGACAGACTGCAGAATCTTCATCCTTGGAGCCACTTAGAAGTCAGCTGGACTGGACCCATAGCAACTTGATATAACTCCAAAATGGACCCTGTTTTGTGGGTCATAGACCAGATGACCTCCAGGGATCTCTTCCAACCTAAATCATTCTATTATACTGTTTGTCTTCAATTTTCTGTATTTTTCAATGTGCTTTAACATTTGGTTCCCTCAGAAATGGGCTAAACACATCACTGTCCGTTCTGTAAGGAAGCACACAAACTCTACCAATTCAGGAAAAGTTCTGGATCCCTTCACTATCTTCTTTTAAAACTTGAGAAAACTAAAGCCCAAATAACCAACTGATTGCCTCCTGTCTGCAAGCTAAAATTTTAAAAAATTAACTAGAACCATCATGCTGTTATATCGCTTTAAGGCAAACTGCCTTTACAAATTTAGTGACCATCTACTTTTGTATATGGGTACCTAAATGTTACAGCATCACAGGTGACACTGAGAAAACTAGTGACAGCAAAACTCTGTAACAAACCAAATTCTCTACCAACAGTCTAATTGACATTGATATGTCAGTAGGAGAATTTGCTCTTAGGTTTTTGTCATTCGGCCTCTAAACACCTCTACATTCCTCTAACAGACAAGAGGCAGGACCACTGCAGAGCTTGGAATCATAGAAAATAAGGCTGGAAGGGAGTCTGGGAGACTATTTAACCCACTTCCCTCTCCAAGGCATGTTCAGTCATTTCTACATAATTCTTAATAGATTTCTGCTGAAACTATGCTTTTGGATCTCTAATGATGGAGATTCCACAGTAGTTTCAGGCAATGTATTTCAATGTTTCACTACCATGAGAATATTGTTTTCTTAATTTCCTCTGCCGATTTAAGACCAATGTTTCTGTCATGTAAACTATGGACATGAAGAACAGTCATCTCTTCTTCTTCCCAGAAATCACTTTTTATTTAAAGACAGTATACCTTTGACCAATAAAGCTGGAGATGTGAAAATACAAAATGACTCAGAGAGATTTGTACACTTTACTAAACTGAGAAAGGCTCTAACAAAATTCTGCAGTTTTCCAACTTTTCTCCAATCCAAAATGAAAATAAATCCCAAAACCAAAACTTTCATTCCAAACAGACTTTCAAGTTCCTACCAACCCCTATGAAGCATAGTGTAACAAAGACACAATCCTAAATAATAAAATCTCCATGCAAGTCCAAAAATCATGCATAACTATTCCCTTGACCATCTAAATGCATAACAGAATGACGAGCTACACTTTGCATGCATGTCAACTCTGCTGTAAACTTCCAATATAACACTGACTATGACACAACTGCAGTAAGAGCCTAACAGATATATCCTGATACAGAAACTCTGTAATATTTAAAGGTAGGAAGAAGACAAATATGCCTAAATATAGTATAGCAGACATTTGTTGAGTTTCTGCATAAAGTGAGAAAACAGATATTAGAGAATGCATAAAACTGAAGTTTGAAATAAAGGAAATTTGAGTTACTCCCTTTTTCCTCTGTAAGAATTTATACCCCACCAATAACATGAGGAAACAAAAGGTGTCTGCTAGTATCAGAATGATCTGAATCTGACTTATTACAAAGCTTATGTGACAGTAACTCGGTCACTGATTAGTAACAATGATAAGCCATGCTCCCTAACACCACTAAATTCATCTTCTGCTGGCAACACATTCATATTTGCTTGAAATTTCACATCCTGCCATTGAAGCAACTAGGCATTAACTTCCCAAAGAGGCATGGGCATTAAGGTCACAGTGTTTGGGACTGCTACTCCAGCTAAAAATGAAAAATGGACAGCCCTGAGGAAAAAATTAACCCTAACTCATTCTCAAAGCTGTAAAAACCACAACAGATACTGACACAGCTTTAACTACTACTGATACAGATAAAATGCAGGTTTAGAGATGCTGGGGAGAATATTCTAAATCTGTGCTTATTATCAGCTTGCCGTGAAAATAGCCTCCTGGCTTGGCTCAGAGGGAGATGCAGGAAGCAGATATGTTTCCAGCTTATTCCTGGGGAATGCCATCTACTGGTGGAAGAGAAGGTATTGAGCAAATACATTCAAATGCTAAAACCACTATTTTCCTAGGACTTCAGTATCACTCTGGCTAGAAATGTTGTTGCAGATTGGCAAGATTACATATCTGGACATTATCAGTGCAAACAAAAGAGGTAACAGGCCAGTAGGAAAAGGAACTTTTCCAAGGATTAAGGAAGAAGGAACTAAGAATGAGAAATAAGTCACAGTCCAGCTATCTCTGATTTTTGCAATGTCCTTGCCACCAATATATTGTTAAGAGATATTTTTTGGAGGTCTGTCCAGCTCTCACTGAGTGCTACCAAAAAAACATTCAGTCCTCTGTAATGTACTTGCAGCCAAGAGACAACATTGTGATGACGTCCTTTGATGCCTGGCGACATAAGTGAAACTGCCTTAGTGAAATACCGATGCGTCAAATAGCCAGGATGGGAAGGATACGAATGACAAATATGTTGCATTGCTGAACTGGTAATACAGGGTACCAGTAAAAATAGGTGAAACTGCTGAATGTATCCAGAAGGAGCAAAAGGAAATAAAACTATTTGTTGCCTATCACAGAATGGTAGGGGTTGGAAGGGACCTCTGGAGATCATCTAGTCCAACCCCCTTGACAAAGCAGGTTCCCCTACAGCAGGCTGCACAGGAATGCATCCAGGTGGGTTTTGAATATCTCCAGAGAAGGAGACTCCACAACCTCTCTGGGCAGCCTGTTCCAGTGCTCTGGTACCCTCCAAGTAAAGTTTTTCCTCATGTTCAGATGGAATTCCCTGTGTTCCAGTTTGTGCCCATTGCCCCTTGTCCTGTCACCAGGCAGCACTGAAAAGAGTCTGGCCCCATCCTCTTGACACCCACCCCTCAGATATTTATAAGCACGGATGATGTCCCCTCTCAGTCTTCTCTTCTCCAGGCTAAACAGACCCAGGTCCCTCAGCCTTTCCTCATAACAGAGGCTATAATATATTTTGTTATGATGCTTCATAATGCTAATATAATTTTTGTGTAACTATAAAGCCTATGGGATAACTATTTCTGGTAACTTATTGCACTCTAATTATCCAGTTCCATTAGTGAAATCATATTTCAAATCTCTCATCTATATCCATCAAAATCATGAGTCTAACTTCTTGACAAATGTTATTAGAACCATAAAGCCAGATGTAGAGGGTATCTCAGGCTCATGATATTTGGATGAATTCATGTAGAGTGTGACATGGCAATCATGACATCACCTGAAGTGCAGAACACAGTGCAGAATGGAATAATTCTGGCCTACCCACTATTACCTCCCTGATACTGCATTCTTGTTTACATGTAAGCACAACAAGAAGACTTCATTAAGCAGCAAATCACATTTCAAGTGGATGGAAACCAGTTTAATCATTTCTTAACAGGTGACAACGTGGCTCATCAAGAACTGAGGGGATAGCAGCCTGCTTCCTTTGTGCTATTAAGGAAGTAGTACATCACCTTTAAGCTCTAGCCATGCCTTTACAAGTGTCTTAAAACCAGGCTGGGATAACTACAGACAGCTGTTGGTACTGATACAGACAGCTGTTGGTACTGATACCTACACCAAAGCTTGCTATCCCACAAGCCTCATTATGCACAGGACTGAATTCTACTCAATGTTTCTTTAGTGAAGGAAAGAAAAGGCATGATCAGTAAATGGTAGGTAACCTTGTGTACTCTGAAATAGATGCCTTTCCGCTGGCACAGATCAAATAGGTGTTTTTTCTCTCCATGTGCGAGAACAAGAACTTTAAAATATGAATTGCATCACATGCATGGAGACATCTACGGAACATTAAACAAAATTAAGGGAATCGGTATGCAAGCAAAACTCTCACTGGCAAAGGGTATAAGGTTAATAGGAAATGATCATAGCAGAATTTAGTTTCCCCCATTCATTTAACTAGGATCAGCTCTGCCTGACAGCAGAATTTGATTTCCAGTTGATAAAGCCATGTATACATTCTGTCAGACAGTCTAAAAATCGTTCCTCTTTTCCTGGCCAAGGAAGCTTTTTCTCTATTAAATATCAATCACTCATAGTGACAGAACAGTTGACAACAACCTATAAATATTAAATGGGGCTATTAGCAAATTAATATTTTGTCAGAAACTTGCAAAACTACTAGTGAATAGTTTCCTTCACATAAGTGAAGGTTCCAGCTATGGTATGCTTTCATAGACTTCACTGAAATGTGCAACAATTGCCCTTCAGTTCACTAGGGAGCAAAGCTTAAGTAAAGCTTTGGTACCACACAGCTTATGGCTTATCAAGAAAGAGTTATCCCGTATGTGAAATCCTACGACCAAACCTAAGTATCTTTAAAAGGAACAAGCAGAGGAAAAAAGATTATGTAAAGTATGTTATTTGGTAAAAGACAAAATGATTTAGCTTTGAGTTCAGATTCAGACAAAGATCCAATATAAGTGTGCTTACTACCTTACTTAATTGTACTTCAAAGAAGCGACTTCTAGCTGAGAAGGTCTTCTGGATCTTCTGAACCAATAGGCTATACAGCCAGCTGGAGTCTACCCCCTCCAAATGTGTTTGCCCAAGTCTATTTGGAAGCTGAATTTGACTTGTTCTGGGAAAAGTGTCATCTGTCTGTGCTGTGGGAAAAACATTCTGGTTTTCTATCATTTCTGTAGATATACTCACCCCCATATGCTAGAGTCATGGGAAACTGCATGATTCAGACAGCTCTCTATTTCAAAAATCACTGAAGGAAGTTTTATGAAAATGAAAACAATTATCACTAAAGAAATCACAAGAAAAAAATAAATTTCAAAACACATCAGTATTGATATGTCTTTGAAAACGTTGCATTTTTCATTATTTTCTTGGGCTATTGTCATTCCTCTTCACTAATTCTAATCAATTATGTGTCTTGCTCCAAGGATTAGATAAAGATCAGAGAACAAAATATGTTTTCAGAAGTCTACATTCAATCTTACATGAAGACATTTTATAACATGAGTTCTTCATCTACTTTTACTTCATCCTGCCAGGATCCATTAATCAGTGTTCTCCCTCCAGGACAGACTGCTCGGACAACAGAGCTGATGAGGTATAGCTCTCTTCTCTTTCCGGTGCTCATTTTAAGATAATTTTTTTTTCCAGGTGTGCATATATCAACATCACCATAACAGATATTTTGAAGTAAAGTGAAGCTCTTCTCCTGAGAATTAATGTTCTTAGAATAAAATCAATATAGCTTAGTAAAGAAGACAGTAACTCACGGGACATGAAAAAATCCTTTTTCAGAGAAAAGGAAAATGCTTCAAGTGTGGATTTGTAAAACCTGCTGTTCTGAGAGTGCTGGCCACCTAGTGCACACTTGGATTTGCTGTCTGCAACAGTCTCTGGACAGCACCAGTACAGTCTTCAACAATAAGTCCCCAAAGTGCAGTTATGGACTCATGGTTCATGCTTTTAGGAATAGAATTTTGTTAAGAGTTGCAGTCATCATGCCTTGCCAAAGCAGCAGTAATAAAGGAGCATCAGAAGACAGTAAAGGTTATTATGGGACTTACTGAGAATCTCAAAATCTGCCAGGAGGTAATCCGCTACAAAAGCTACTTCAAATACAATACACAAGCATACATGCTGCAAACTCACTGAGCTGCTGTAAAATTACCTTACATTAGAGGAGTTAAAGAATACAGTACTTATTCGTGAAAGAATAAATTAATTCTCCCATGTTTTCCTGGTGATTGAGACATTTATTTTTTCTTCTTTGTGTCTCTTGGCTGCCTCTTTTGTCTTTTATATTCCACAGCACAATCAGATAGCAGTAATTATCAACAAGCTTGATCCTGCCCAAACTGAAGTGAATGGAAAACCGCCAACTGGGCTCAAAGGGAGGTGAAAATGAGACCCCAAATTAGGGAATAATAATAATCAATGTGATAAGGCTTCAGTCTTCCTGTTACTTTTATTTTGTGTGGCTTTACTTATTTGCTTTAGGGAGATAATGATATGGGAGCACGTAAAGAGAGTATTTGACTCATACACATTAGACATGCAGCTGCCATTTCTGTCTCTGGACTGACATAAATAGAGAGGTTGTATCATAAGCAGTGTAAATTGCAAGATATCCTCTGTGGAGCTACTGATTTATAGGGATTACTTGGCCTGGAATTTGTACTTCCAACATTGGCAAAGGCTTGATGCTTTGTTCTGGGGAAAAGGCCAGTCCACCTGAGTTACCAGCCAGTTACCCTGAGAATACACGCTCAACCTCAGACAAATAACAGAAATGTTATCAAGCTGTTCTTGTCTTACCTGATGTCCAGTTGAATAGCTCTCTCTTTAGAAAGCTGCTCTAACTGCTTCTAAAGTTGTTATTTCAAACCACAGATTTAGGTTTGCCGTATATGAAACATCGGTTGAATCAAGTGAAAATTATGTGCATCCAGTGATTGTTTTTGAGCAAGTTTTCTTTTAATGACAAAGGGGCAATACCGAAGGCAGCAAGTCCCAAACTGCTTACAGTCTCTAGGAAACTCTCACAGAAAGGAAGGCAAAGCCCGTCAATGGCCACATATTTTAAGGCCGATGATGATCCAGTGGGCCAAATCATAACAGTAGAGGTAGGCCGCGTTTGCTCTCCTAAATTACCCTTCCTTTTTGACAGGCTTCAGCAGCCTCTGCAACTCACTCAGCGCTCACTGTGTCCCACTCCTCCTCCCTCGCGCTGGCTCAGCCATCTTGCCAGAAGCTGAAAGAAGTCTTAGCCCTTTCCTGGCTGCTGACATGTTTGGTTTCTGGAATGGATCCACCTTCTGTGATAAAACTGGCTCTCCGACATCATTGTCACAACGCGCTTTAAAATACTGTCTAAACCCACTGCCAGTTTTGGAAAGAGAGGTCTCTGAAATCGTCGGCCCCGTGAGGCCGCGGGCAGTGAGCTCACCCCAAGGCGCAAGATGGCTGTCCAGCACATCGCCACACCGCTGGCTCTGCCGGGCCAGCCAAACTTGCTAGCGGCAGGGGGCAGAAAGTCCGCAAGACATGGCAGAACACAAAGATCGTCTGAGGACCCTACGGGCCATAGGAAAGAGCTGCAGACATGGTGCTAGGTACGAGCCACAGAAACAAAGCAGGCAACTGAGACTATGGGAAAGCCGTTGAGGGAGCAGGCGGGCGGCCCTTGGATGCGTTACTTCACGGCGCTGCACAGAACGGGCTCCCGAAGGAGGGAGCCTGCGGGCAGCGGGAACGGGGCTCTCCCGCCCGCAGCCCTGACAGCGCCGCGGTGGGACTCCGCAAAGTTTCGCCGCACCGGCGCCGTCCCAGCACCGGGTCGAAGGCGGGGAGGCTGCGGGCAGCGCCGACCCACCCCTCGCAGTCCGCCGCGCCGCGCCCGGCCNCCGCGCTGCTGGCGGCGCTCATGGGGCTGCTGGTGCTGGCCACGGTGTTGGGCAACGCTCTGGTCATTCTGGCGTTCGTGGTGGACCGGAGCCTCCGCACGCAGGGCAACTTCTTCTTCCTCAACCTGGCTATCGCCGACCTCCTGGTGGGTGAGTTGCGGGGCGCCGGGAGGGGCGGAGGCGTGCGGTCCGCAGCGCCGCACGTGTCACCGCCCAGCTCTGTCCGCAGGCGGCTTCTGCATCCCCCTCTACATCCCCTACGTGCTGACGGGCGAATGGAGACTCGGCAGGGGCTTGTGTAAGCTGTGGCTGGTGGTGGACTACCTGGTGTGCACCGCCTCTGTCTTCAACATCGTCCTTATCAGCTTCGACAGGTTCATCTCTGTCACCAAAGCGGTAAGGGCTGGGCAAGTGGTCCTGAGGGTGGTCTGCAGGGGCTCCAAGGCTGCCCTTCCAAGCAGGACGGTTTGCTTAGATCACCTGGTCCCAACCCGACTCCACCTCACTCAAATACCACAGGAGACAGGGGGTATCTAGGCAGTTCCCCTCGGTCCTGGAAATATTTCTGGGAGTGATCAGCTTTGGCAGAAATGGCATTTGCTTGTCACTTTCACACTGGAAGAGGTACTCTGGTTTAGAAACAGACATAGTTTGTCTATGCTGCTGTTCTGGCTAGAATGGCAGAGGGAACAAGGTGTACTTATTTCCTCCCCAGCCACACCTTGGATAAGCTTAAAAAGTATTACCCGGCTGAAACAGACCATCTCCCTCACAACACAGCAGTGCACCTATTGGCAAGTGATAGCCCAAGGCAGCCTAGCTGCATCCCAGCTGCAGCGCAAGGCAGAGATAGAGCCTCTTGCAACAGGTACCAAGCTTTCAGGGAGAATTGGATGTATACAGCTGTGTATGGTTCAAAAAAGGCAGAATATACATCAACATCTTTCAAAGGATGCAAATGCCATTTCCATGTACCAGCCACAGAAATAGCTAGACCCTTCCCTCAGTCACGCAGCACATTGGTTATCAAAAGAAGAGTAGACTGAGCTTTACAAAAATCAACAGCTATCTTCATTTTCACCTAGTTGTACAGCTTTGAAGTATTTTGGATGGTGCTGAAATAATACATTTTACCTGTTAATAGGTTTCACTCTTCTACACGTACTTCTTGGTTATTCTTCAGCCCCCTGTTCCACCCACATTTCCTTAAAACGTTAATTTAGCTTCATTGCTCATTCTAAATCCCACTTAGAGGCAATGCTACTTTTTTGGCAAACAGTACAAAGACAGGCTGCAGGATCACTTGAACAGTTTATATGCAACTTAGTGTTCTACCACCGTCTTCAAGAGGGAGAAATGAACAGATTAATTCTTAAACAGTCAACACTTACAATTCCTTTATTTTCTAGGTTCTGAATTAGCCATGAATTTTGCTTTCATAAATCAAACTCTCATGACTCTACACATAGTATAAATATATAGACTGGATGGTTTCAGAAACAGAAAGGGAAACTGGTCATAATAAATGAAAAAAAAATCAGCCACTTCAAAATACTTCACATTAATCCTCCATATAAAAATCCCTCCCCAACCAATAGTTCAGAAACTGCCTGTTGCGTTAGGGCAGTATAAGGACAGGAATATATGAAGTTCTAAATTTTTCTCTACCTCAATGAAAATGGTAATCTTTCTACAAAACTGCTCCTGAAATCATTAGTAGCTTTGTCAAGATCGCAAAATCCTACCAGATTCAGAGAAACTCATAATTCCTCAGCTGTGTTTGGTATCCTACAAGAACAGCATTGGCTTCGGAGATCAAGATCCACAGATTGGGGCAGTAAATCCTCTACAGAATTCAAGCTTGAGGATTTCATCTTCGAAAACACTGTGTGGCCCCTGCAGATGTGTTAAGATTAAATTCCAATTCACTATATATCATCCAGTACACCAGGGAATAAGAATATTGAGAAGCAGATGATCTTAAGATTCTACTGGATTCTACTGAATTCTACTGGTGATATGGTTTACTGACTCAGTATTACTGACATACATAGTATTTTTTTGCACCTTAGATTCTCTTTTTTTCTAAATAAATCAGTTACTCTTCATGTAAAGCAATTTGCAGAACAAAACACTGAGTCTATACATCTTAATTGCAGATAAGAGTTCTGCAAGTACTCCACAGAAGAATGACATTAAGGGTATCAGAGTAAAAGCTGTTATCCATTAAATTTTTTTGGTGTGATTGTGACATTAAGAAAAAAAAGGCTATCTCTCTACAAAACAGAAAGAAAAAAGCTTGCGTCAGTGTTCTATGAATTCAGATCCTTTTATGTATTTTAAATTAAATGATTTACAAATTCTAAATAAGTGAGTTTTGAAGGGCCATGTTTTTAGACATTCTGTAAAGCGGTGTGACAGCCAGTGCTATTGAATAGTAAGCAGCTGGTGACAGCCAATTCTAGGAAGAGCAGTGGTTATTTGCCTTAGAAAAGCCTTAGTTTTCTAGCTTTTTAAGATCCAATGCACGTTCTCAGAAAATATCCTGTCATCTTGATAATGTTTCTTGGAATGGGTATTTCAGAAACAGCTTTTCTGTGGTACCAGTAAGCTTGGTATAACCCTCTTCCCTAAACGAATATATTATCAACCCTCACAGGTGACAGAGGGCCATATTCCAAGGTAGCCATGTAACTGTTTGAGATTACTAGTAATGTATGTGACTTGACTTAACTTTCCTCTCTCTCAGGTCAGTTACAGGGCTCAGAAAGGGATGACCAGAAATGCAATATTGAAGATGATCGCTGTATGGATTGCTGCTTTTCTCCTCTATGGTCCAGCCATTCTCAGTTGGGAGTACATTGCCCAAAAGAGCATCCTCCCTGAAGGAGAATGTCATGCAGAGTTCTTCTACAACTGGTATTTCCTAATGATTGCCTCTACTATTGAATTCTTTACACCTTTCATCACTGTTACATACTTTAACTTAAGCATTTACCTCAACATCAGGAAACGCACATCCCTCAGAAATGAAAACTTAGCACCTGGTCAAGAGGACTGTGAAATGAGTTTCCAGGGGAAAAAAAGGCAACACACTATATTTTTTGTAAAACCTGCTAACAGACACAAACACGAGAAGAAGAGAGCAAGCAGCCTTTCCCCCCCAAAAAAGGGTTCAAGGCTCACCCTACAGAAGCTTGACAATCAGTCATTAAATTTGAATGTCAGTCAAGACCTTCCGCCACTTCAGGTAGAAGTCGAGACCAAGCCTCACAGGAATTGTTTCTACAAAACTACAGAAAGTGCATGCAACACCACCAGCAGAGTGGACATTGCCAACACTATGGCAAATAGATTTAGACTTTCCCGGGATAAAAGAGTAGCAAAGTCTTTAGCAATTATTGTTTGTGTGTTTGGTTTGTGTTGGGCTCCATATACGCTTTTGATGATCATCAGAGCAGCTTGCCATGGGCACTGTGTGCAGTATTCACTCTATGAGACTTCATTTTGGCTTCTGTGGGTGAATTCAGCCATTAACCCTGTTCTATACCCACTGTGTCACATGAGCTTTAGGAAAGCCTTTATAAAACTCTTGTGTCCAGGAAAAGCCAAAATTCATCCTCATATTTTTATGTGAAAAAAAAAGTGTGAAGGCTGACAGTTAGTACATCTTGCTTTCAACGGGAGCATAAACTGGCTAATATTCGTGTGCAAGTATTAAATGTGATGTGCACTGGGTAGTTTACGGAATACTGGTAAGTAGGTACAAGTGTAGATATTTATGAATGTATAGAAATACAGTCATCCATGTAGCTAGAAAAATCACAGCAATGTAAAGAAAGGTAATTTCTCAAAGTTCTTTGACAAGTGATGCCAGCAGTATATTTTCTGGTAATGGTGCACTAGCAATAAAGTGCTGAAAAGAGAATACAACATTCATGGCCAGTAATTAGAGTTTAGACTCTCTCACTTTTAATAACTGTAAATATTGCTGGTAAGGCATTCCATAAATTGTTAATCTTGGACCTGTTGTATTTTACCCCCAGTCCCACTTCAAGACACCAAGGGTCTCAGCTGTTAAGTGTAGTATGCTTTTTTCCTCCCTTAGTGGCAAGCCAGACAAGATCATGACCAATGCAAAAGACACCTAAATACAGGTGTCCAGGAAAAACATAGGACAAGAGGCACCAGAACAGTCAGGTTACCAGAAAAGCTAAGCATTTGTAGCAGGTAAGGGAGCACTGATTTAAGTGGAAAAGGTGATTGAGAAGTACGAGAGTAGAATTTTTAGTAGAACTAAAGTTCAGGGATGGGAATGTAAATGGGTTTTGAGCTTTGTGATAGGACATATGAGAATTGGGAGTTTATACACTGGAAGAGTTGCACCTTGAGTTTCCTCCCTCAGCTATGACTTCCTGCCCCCTGCCAAGATCCTGCATGGGGAGGAATCTACTCAAGTCAAACTTCTACTCCTTACAGGACTGACAGGTATTACTCTTCTAGATTTTGCTGTAAGTACAAAAGTAACCATAATTAGTTGATGAGATTTGTGACAGATAGATCTTGCTATAGACCGAGCTTTAGGTAAACTTCCCTTGGAGTAATTTTTTAAAAACATTTCCAGTTAGACTTTTACTAGTTGTGGCTAGTTCTCAAAGGAAAAAGTGCTGTTTTCCCTTACCCCACCCATTGGATCTATCCATCATCAGTGGTCAAAAAAAAAAAAAGTATTACTTGAAGCGTTTAGAGATTTTTTCCAAGTCATGCATCATAAATAGCACAACCCACAAAATTATGTTAAAGTTGACAACCTTGCTATTGACCATGGATGTGAAAAACAAGAATGCAAACACCTACGTACTGTTTCTGCCATTCTGCCTCTGCCACAAGAGAAGCTCACACAGCTAGATCCTGAGTTCTCACTAGATTTGTCCCACAAGAGGTATCGATTTGAATATCACTAGTGGTAAAATCTGTTTCCACTGTCATAAGCATTTTCTATGTAGCTTAACACTTTCCTTTGCTGACAAGAGTGATATAGCTATTGAACAGCTGTAGTTGTCCATTGCCACAGCCAAAACGCATGTTAGTAGAGTTGATCTTAAAGTTTACAGACAGTATTTTGAAATCATTTACTTTGTAAAATTTGAATAAAGGTAATTAAGAACTGTGGAAGAGTCATAACTTTGTAGCCTTACAAGTGGTACATGGAAGAAAGCACTAGCCTACAACATTTGGGTCACTGCAGTTGAGACCACAAAACCATTATTCAAAGACAATTCTTAAGTTACAAGGACTGACCTTGAGGATTAAACAAACATGGTTAGCAAATATTTTAAAGTAGAAGGGCACATCTCTACTATATGAACATGATTGTCGTGTTCTGCTATGGATGTTTTACAACAAAACAATCAACGGTTCTCTTTAACAGGAAGAGCATCAACAGATACAGAGCAACATTAAGATTTTTGAATAGCGTTAATTATACCACTAGCAAGTACAGTCATTAGTTTCTCTCCCCATTGCTCCCCTCCAAGCCAGACTTCTACATCAGTAGATCAATGATCTAATTATTGTCTACTCCATAATTATATTTCCTAAGAACATATTTGCCTTTTTCAGAAAAAAGGTAGCACTAAATTATTAGACACTCCCACCAAGGTCTCATTCACTATCCAGTCAAGCCAGGACAATTTTCAGAACAGCAGTCAACTCAAGGAATAAGGAAGTTCAATCAGTTAGCTTTAGAACATTACATTCAGTTAAGGTAAACCAGACATTTCAAAGCTTTCAGCAACTAGCATTAACATACAGACCAGACCAGTCTTCACAGGAATTGCCATTGACAATTGCTCTACTGCTCAGTTTCCTACAGCTTTGTAATTTAATTGCCACTGATCTCTCTAGCACAGACCTAGAATCCAGTGGGATTCTCCACCGCTCTCTCAAGATATGTCATAAAAGCATTCTGAAACATCAACACACATTCTCAGCAGCATTTGGAAAAATACTGGTTTTTCAATGATAAACTTCTGTATTAGGAATCCTAGCAGTCTCCCAGCTTGCCCAGGTTAACTATGCCTTGATTTTTCTGTCCCTAGGAAACAGAAGTTCTTTTGCTTTTATCAGAAGGTTCAACATTAGCATTGGGTTCAACAGTGGGCTCTGAAGAGACATGAAACAACAGGTGTTAATAGCAACTTTATTGTTTCACTGGTGCAAAATCATGATACTGAATAAACTTGTGTAATGCATTTTCCCCTAAATTTACAGTAATGAAGGTTATACGTATCTATATAGATTGCAATTTCTCTATTTTTATACTATTTGGAACAAAATTATCTTGATAAATATGCCCTGTGCACAGTACTGGCCCTCACTGAATGTCACAGAGCCTTAATATGCAAAATATAACTTCTGTTTTTGAACATGGTACTTTAAAACTCTCCAAACATGCATTAATATATTCTAGGTTTTAGGGAAAAATATTACACTTAGTCTTAACTGGCATTAAAAGAAAAGCACAAGCAGAATCTGACATACAATAATCCCAAAAATCTGATGCTCTGTAAGCATCAGACACAGTTGCAGATGACACTCACTGCCAGTTTAGAACTCTAGTGCTACAGAAGCAACAGTGAATAGACAGAAGAGAAATCAGAACCGGAAGAGCCCTACCATGTCACATGGATTTCAAAAGAAAGTTTTCAGCCATGCTAACCGATGAAACCTGTAGTTGCTGGTCCAACCTTTCAAATTTGTTAGAGTATTCAACACAAGTGTTTGAAGTGCCAGACTGAACACATGAATGTTAACTTGACATTTCTGAAAGGCACAACCTATGAATCTATCTTAAAAAAAACATATGGTATGTAAATGTAAAGTAATAAGTACAGTGTGTATCTTCCTAAAGAACAAGACCTTCATAAATTGGCCCCTCAGATTCTGGTGATTCCCTCCTCAGACGCAAGTGTTCCAGTGTGTTGTGAAAGTGTTTGTTAATTTGTTCTGTTTCTTCAGTAGACTCAAGGTTTGGGAGATCTTCTCTTATCTTCTGTATAAGCTGATTCAAAACCTGAATTGTCACCTACAGGAGAACATAAACAGAACAAAAGTCATCAACAAGATCTCTGTATAAATGCACAGACATTAGTTTTAACAAGACTTGTCTCTAAGCTATTGGTATTTGGACAGTTCTTAGAAATATTGGTAAGACTGTATGCAGACAACTGTTGGAGACTGCCTTCTCTTGCTCCTTGTAGGACTATTCTATTTTCAGAGTTTTGTGGAAGTTCTCCCCCATCCCAGCAAATGTGAAGAACTACTTAAGTCATTAACCCAATAGCTTTGTAACTTTTACCACAGCATTTCTCTCCAGTTTATTCAATAAAATTTAAAAAGCTTTAAACAAATAAAGCACATAATCGGATTGTCTATGCACTCTAACATAATCTGTTTCTTGTAGAATTCAGTCAGGATGGCAATATCAGATTTGAATTTATTCTTAGTAACCAAGTCATTACCTAGGAAAGTAGAGCTGCCTACGCTGCCAAGTCCAGCACTACACAGAACACCGCAGCACAAAATGCACCGCAGACCACCACTGTATCGAGACTATTCTTAGATCTGCCAAGTGCTTGAAATTCAAAGTTTTATTGTCACCTCCATTAAATCTGCTATACTAGAGCACTACTATTAGTGGGAAGTCAGTTCAGTTGCTGGAGAGTCAGGATATCCCTAAAATCTCTTCAAACATTCTCTCAGAACACCACAGTATTCACTAATGTCTGCTCTTGATCAAATGATGACATCAGATGGGATGTGGATGTCTACCTGACCAAGCAGCTTTTTCAAACTGGATAAATTTACTACTTATCTACTAACAGAAAACATGTGAGGTAACTGCTATGTCAGATTTCAGATGCAGAATTTAAGTTGGTGCATGTCACGTCTATTTCTTGACATTAAAGCTTACACCAACCATTTGTGGCACACTCAGCAGTGACCTTGAACAGCTCTTAAGAATTTTTCTTTCCCTTATGTACATATTAAGTTAGGTACCTCTGAAGTTAGATGAGAAAGTACTAAGATTCTAAGTCCTAGTAAGTTTTGATCCAATAAATATTTCACCTATCCAAGTCTCACAATACTTAAGCTCATAATTAAACTGCAAGTGTTTGATGTTTTCCTCATGTAAGAAGAATGAAGTTTTATCTACGATTTTACTAGCATATCAAGGATAGACTACTCTGTTATAACCAGAACTTGTGCCTCTCATGAGAGGCTACAGAGCAAGTTGAAGAGACATGATTTGGGGTATAAGTGTGAGTGAAGAACTTAAAGAAATGCTTTTTAAAATGATGCAATAGAGAACGCATTTCCACTCACCGCTTCATTTTCCTTTTCATAAAAATAGATATATCTATTTAGAATTTCTATGAAAAGTTGGACTTGCAGAGAAGGGTCCATGCACTGATTTGCTATCTTCAGAGCCTTCTTTAGGCATTCCATCACTCTTTTTCCTCCATGAAGCTAGAAGGAAAAAACCAAAATTTACAAGAAATAAGAGAATCTTACGGAGGTCCAGTATCTCTTCTCTTGGCATCTATATGGCATTACCTGGTGGTCTACCACAGAAACACAAAACTACACAAACTGTGCAGAATAAGCTGTCATTGAAAGCTTACCTTTCCTGACTGCTATCAGTTTTATTAAGTTTTCTGTTAAATCAGGCGATAACACGAACAGTTGTTGAAAGCCTTCAATTATGAGATCAATGAACTCAGTTTTGTAATATGTGCACTAATGCATAGTTTGAGAAACAGATTTCAAACATTGCTCTTTATCATTACAACAGCTTATGTGACAAGCCCTGAAGAACACACAATTTTTTTTACTTTTTAAGTTCAACAACTTGTATCTTTAATTTGAAGTTTAGTAGTTTATATGCGAACACAGCTACTATAATAAACACATGCAAAATGCCAACTGTACTTTCAGAGCCGGTCAAACTAGTTGACACTCAAAAACTTGTGTGGTACTACCGCCCTTAAATTTGAGTTTTCTCCACTTTTGTATTTATGCAGCTTATACTGCAGTGAGATTTAGAAACTTCATGTATTACAATCATTCCAACCAAATCTACAGCATTAAGTGATCTATCTACTTTAGAAGTAAATGCCTTCAGAAGAAAGGCAGAAATACGTTACTGAAGTAGGATATGATACACTGCTGCTGCTTTATTCTTACCTCCTCTCCATTCTTGTCAGTATTTCGGCCAGACCAAAACAGATGGGCACAAGTGCTCACAGCCCTGCATTGGTCTGGCTTCTTAAGGAGCTTAGAGGCTGCCAGCGCACACTGAGTCCTCAAAGGCTCATGGTTCTCCTCACTGAAACACTTCATCCTCTCAAATGTCCCAATTATCAAGGTGATTGCAGCCAGCTGTGCTTTTGAATCACTGATTTCATCTTCATATAGAGAGAAGGCCTAGTCAAGGGAGAAGGCAAGACTCAATCACTGATTTAGAACACATCAGGAAAAAACCAAATCACACCTGCTAGTGTCATGGCAGGAAAAGTGTCTAGTTTCACATTTGTTAAAAACTTCAGGCAGGGAAAAAAAAAATCTTTCATTGAGAGTGTCAAAATCAAGTTAAATCCACAGACTGGAAGTAAGTCTTGCAAGAAATGCTTCTTCCTTAAGTGGTCATAGTAAACAAATGTGATCCTACATATAATCTGAAGACTGAGTTTTTCCTCACTTTAAGCTTTGCTCAAATAATGAACTTCAGTAGCAGAAATAGTCCCTGAAGAGGATTTAGCTCTTTTAAACATACAAAACAGTAGAGCAGAAGTTGAGTGGTAGGTCAGTGGACCACAGAGTAGGTAAGAAAAGCATTTGCACTGCTGCTACTTGGATAAAGAGCCTTGAGAGAACACACAAGATAAAATCTTGAACTATATCACTAATAGAAGGTACATAATTGTCATGCTGCTCTCATCTTCGGAACTGTGCTACAATGACAACTGATACAGTGAGGAAAGGCTGAGGTTAACAGCGGACTCAGTTTAAGAACATGCTTGAGTAGCATTACTAGGGGAAAGATTAGGACAAAGCTTGCAATGGGGATAATAAATACATTGGGTCTATATATCTGATGGGGAGGATGGGAAGGTTTCTGCAACAAGTAAGGCTTAAGACAAAGTTACAGGTTTAAGTGGATTTTTAGAGTAGTTTATAATAGGTTTCAATACAAGGATTTTAATTAGCAAAGCCCAGCATGGCAGTTGTGAACACTGCAAATTTTAAAGAACTTCTAAAGAGTGCTTGCAGTCAGGGCAATAAGGTAACAGGAGCTGGGAGACAGTCTTGGAAGCAGTGAAAGAACATTTTATGTTGAGAAAGCTACACTCCTCTCCAGGGAACCAACTATACAAGTAGGAGGCAGCATTACACCATACCACATGTTGTCAGACTGAGTATTCATATCAGTAGCAATGGAACTTAATTCCACAGGAGCCTGGGAAGCAAGAATGAAGATGAGGAGTTTCTACCTAGTAGCATTAGCTGTCAATTGTTTCAGATTATTTAATCACACTGGATGGTTCAGTTTTTCAGGAAGCCTACCCAAGACAAATTTAAGGTAGCAGAGGACAGTGACTGTAATAGTTGGATGCTCACCTGGGACATGAATTCATAGGCCACAGTTTCATGATTCTCAAAGCCAATCTCTCCTGCAGCCAGTGCTCCCTGTAGGAAGAGCCGGAGAGGCAGCTCTGCCAGTTCTGCTTTGATCAGAGCACTGATGGTCTGATGAGCAAACGAGAAGATCTTCTGGCACTTCTTTTCCCATTTGTCATCCTAGAGGAGTGAAACAAGTCAAACCTTGAACAAGATCATTGCTCTAAGGAAAAGAGAATCTAAACTGTAGTAAGATCTGTTAAGTGCTCCAGTCTGTTTTCTTCTGCATGCCACTCCAGCCACTTACTGAGTAGTAGTGAGTGCCCTAGCAGTACACTGTGTTGACCTCAGTGTGTCTTCAGAAAGTATTTATTCCATTTACAGAAAGGTCACACCCATTTTTCCTACCAGTTCATAGAAGCCTTCCTCAGAGGTCTACACTGAGTTGCAGTTACCACAGCTATGCTTTGAAGATAACTGAGCAAAAGCCTAATTAGTTAAGTGAAGAAAAATTCTATTCGGTCATTCACTGGAGCATCAATCAGAAGTGGAAGAGAATCTTAAAACATTCATTTTGAAGAATTTGTTTTTAATAAACAGCATTTTAACTCATTTCCCCACAATAGACCCCTCACAATAAGGGAAAATACATATTTAAGCTAAACTCTCTCAGCCAGAAAGCTTTAAAGGGCCAAAACGTATTAGTGATTGTTTTAGTGTGCACTTTTGCGGCTATGTATAAGTTAACCTGCAAAGAAGCACTTGCTTTTAAAAACATTAGAACAGCATAGCTACAGATTTAGAAGTCGATGAATTTCAATATCCAGATTTAAGTCAGTTTCATGCCATCACCTTCAGTGTCACAGTTCTCTGGTCTCCATGTAAAAAAAATACATAATCAGTCACCTTCATGAATAAACACAACTAGCCAATTTCTACTTCACCATTCCTCAAGTGCTGAGGTAATTTCATATGAATTGATAAAAATCCTCCTTAAATTAGAAAGCATTCACACCTCAAGTAAAAATCTGCCTTGAGCAGAAAAGCCTAGCATTCCATATCAAGTCTTCGCATACTGTAGCCAGACAAAATGCATTTTTAAGAAAGCCAAAAAGAAGCAAGTATACAAGAGTTACTTAGAGGTCAACTTACCACTTTGGAGTTCTCTTTGTAGCGAAAAGCAAGCTGGTATGCAGCAAAAACCAATGGCGGCAGCGTAAAACGAATACGTTGGTTCCCACCTGCACCAAAGTGTTTCCGGGCAGTGTTTAGGATCTAAAACAGAAGCACTGTAAGCTTAGAGAATTCTTGAAAGAGGTTTGTCATTTGCATCTATAACTTAAACTGTACTCTATGGAACAAGAGCATCAGAAAGACATGGTGTCAGCATCAGATAAATTACAGTATTTTTGAATTAAATTTGTGCAGTATCTGTAGCTTTTTATGAGGTATCTGCCCAAGCTTTTCCTACAGCTGCTTAATAAGTGTTAGGCAACGCCTGGTGTACTGTATTAACTGCAGATACATTTTGGATTGTGCAGTGAGATGGAAGTTGCCTGAACCTGCATTTAATAATGACATCGGATACATTCTGTTCTCAACTCAATGGAAGCTACAAAAATGACTACTTTCTTACAGTAGCCTCTAAGAAAGTAAAAGAAAGAAACCAAGTTTCATGAAACTAAACACGTAAGTCAATAAGGCTTCTCATACTCCAAGAGAAAGACTATAGTGTCACACTCTGGTAGCCACATCTGCAGCTTTTGCTATTTTTTCCCCATTTTTAAATTTTTTTCATTATGCTTATTAATGATAGCTTAATATTTTTATCGTCTTTCTCAGTTTTGAGCACAAGCTGCACACACAACACTAATGTGATAATTTTCTGCCTGTCACCCTTGTTCTAAATCTGTGGAATGGGACTAAGGAGCTCTACTTGCTTGTACTGTTAGCTTCTTCCCTTCCCCTTATTGTTGGATTACTTCTTTCTATTGATATAGTTAGTCATGTATTCTCATAACCAGAATTCTTGGGAATAGCAAGAACTCCAGGTATCAGAAAAGAAATTAATCTGTTACAAGCAAGCTAAACATTATCTTGTATTTGTTGTTTGTAATAACTTAACTCCCTTTCAAAGGGGATAAAACTCAGACATGCCATATTTTACATTAAAACTTCTGAAAACAAGTTTCATAAAATTACTACCAGAGATCAGAGTTAAAAAAGTGGGGTTTGTTTACATTCCATTATCACTTTGAAACAGGTCCTAGAAGTGAAGCTCAGTCTCTAACCCTACATACACTTTTAGATTACATCTAGAATTCATGTAAATAACAAATAAATAGAAATCTGTTATCACCCATACACACTGTATCAGCCACTTTGACTTGTAATGCACTAAGGTGTTTGAATTTGCATTTCAGATCTCTTCCATACAGAATGCATAATTATAAGTGAGATACTGCCAGAGAGCTGTCAAAATCTCAGTGTTGGATTTTTCTTTTCCTACTGTTCCTGTAATCTAGGAAAATTTGACACAAGCACTCTTGATGTTCGTCAAGAAGCTATTAAGCATTTTTACCAAAAGGTGTTAAGTAGCTTACAGAATTCTATCCAAAAGGTAATTTGACAAGTCCTATGATGGTGTTTAAAGGTGGCCACTCTGATTAAAGCTAAGCATTGCTGGGTGAGAAAGAACAGCCTGATACTCAGAAGCTCCGCAAAAACATCTCTAGCTATACAAAGTCTTTTGGGGCAAAAATACATTGACTCCCTTAGTGCCAGCATCCGTTTGAGGGAAGCTTTGCCCTCTATTAACAGGCTTTTCCTATATGAATATGGTACTTGCTAGCTGTAATTAACCCATATAGTTCTTGAAATTAATAAGGACTTGGCTGACCTTGCCTTGCTCCAGCAATATGCAGAAATAATGCAGTCAATGAGGAGCAGGTCCTGAAACACAACTGCCTCCAATCTTTGTATAGGCCTCAACGCTATGCTTCTCCCCATTACAGAAGTTGCAACAAAGCTCTACATTTCAAGCAAGTAGTTTTTATACAATATTTTAAACCCAAGCTGAACAAATGTCAGTAATGCTGTGCATAGGTTCTACTGGATCATGTCGGTCTAGTCTGTTTATATGGTATGACATTGCTGCAGCTTAAAGCCTTCAAAGTAGAGTGAGCCAATTATATTTCAGGCACACTACCCGTATCATCACAGTAGTCCCTGCTCAGGCCTGAGCTCTGACTAGAGCTAACTCTAGCTGGTGCAATCTGCAACAGCATCCAACTTCAGCACATCTTCTGTCAGCTTCTCCAATGGATTTTCCATAGATAGAATATCCCTGTCCCTCTGCCCTACCACACACTTCTCAATATAGGGAGATCATTTAAACTTGAAATAAACTAAAGCCAGAAAGAACAAATTAAGATCAGAGAGCTACATAAAGCTTTGATGGATGAACTCAGAACTGCTACAAGTACCATAATACATAAGTTTCAAGACCATATCTAACCTGCTATTAAGGCTGGACCAGGTAGAGAGGAAGAACATTTGTAACCACTAACCAGCCATACACTACATGCTATATGAAGACCATATACTTAGACTAATGACAACCCCCGACTCCAAACCTATTAGCTGAATTTTCTGACCTTCATTATGTATTGTGATACCAAGAGAATGCAAGTGACAGCGCTCCAAATTTCGCTTGCTTCTTTTTAGATAGATCATCATATGAAGTTGTCAGAATGTTAACTAAGAGTTATCACAAACTAACATAATCACATCCAACTGCCACCTTACGGGATGAAAACTTTAAATCCACAAATGCTTTCAAGTCCTCATCTGCTTTTTCCAAACACCACACTACCTTTAAAGGTGTCATACATAATGTTTTGTACTGAGTTTGTAGTGCAGAGCAGTGATGCCCCAGCTACACTAAATCCTTATATAGTAAGTAATGCAAGAACTGACAGTTCAGAGAGCACAAACGTTCAGAAGCCCCGATTGCCATACCAGATACTGTTGGTCTGGGTCATCTGAACGCAAAAGATGAATAAATCTTCCCACAAGGCTCTGCTCATCAGCAAAGTCCTCAGGGTCAGGATCTTCAGCAGGCTGATCCGGTTGATCCTGGATCAGCGTGGATACCAAGTTCATGATAGCATCAACCTGTTAAAGGCAATATAAGCTCTGTTTAAACCAGAGTAGTCTATGAGCATAAGTTCACAGCAACTGGGAACATCTTTACAGCCATTCATAGTGATGACAAAACACTAGCAAAGTCTGTTAGTTGGTGATGCTTTAGGACATATTTGCCTTAGTCCCTGAAGAAGGGTCCCTCTTAGGAAGAGTGGGACAGCATAGCAACAGAGAGGAAATTCAGATTCCAAAAGTACTATCCAACCTTCTTTAGGTAACAGGGGATTCAGGGTATTTGTTCAAACCTAACAGAAGTAGTCTCTAAGATAAGGTTAGGCAAAATGTGCAAAGACAAGACACTTAAGAATATGGATGGAAGAATTAAGTGGGATAAAGCCTGTGCTAATAATATGGGGAGGTGGGGACATGCAAGCAGGAAAAAAAGCATGCCCTACATGAAGTCACTTAGTATGTGTTTCCAAGTCTTCAAACAGTAGTTTAGACACCTAGAATTTCCACTTACGTTAACTTATGTCATACCTGTTCTTGGGACACAATTTCTGTGTTATAGTCCAATACATTGCTAAGCACGTAACAACTCATGCTCTTCCTGGACTCGTAATCAAAGTATTCAAAGAGTGGGTGGAAATGTTTTAGTTTCAGAACTGTCAGGATATTGTTGTAAGTATCAACAGGGATTTTCAAAAGTCTAGTCAGCTCCTTTGAAACAGCACTGCTTGTTGCAATACTACAAGAAAATATACACAAACCCACAATTAATCAATAGTTCACACATGCAGACAGATTTAAAGTCTGCCTCAATACCAATCCTGATATAATCACAACATCTAAGCAACTTGCTGCTAGGAAGATAGGAAATAAAGTATCAAAACAAGTCATATCTTGCTTTTTCGGATGTACAGTGAAAACAGCACATTTTAAGTTGCTGATAGCAGAAGCAGATACTGTGGCTGCAAATTCAGCAAGAGGAGAACTCTAGAGTGCTGTAAGGAATTAACAGATAATGACTACACACAGCTTGGCATACACATTGTGTAGCTGTACAGCTACGCAGTAGGATTAATGCACAGGTGAGCAAGTCTTGGTTAGTCAGTAGTTTATCATGATCCTCTATAACTTGGCCCAAAAGCAGTAATCTTATACATCCAAAGTATGTCTCTTTGCTATCTTGCCAAATGAGGTGAAATGTACACGTCAAGATTTTAGAGTATTAACTGCCACTCCAGAGAGAATGCAAGAGCCATTTACTTACTGTTCCAGATTAAGTTTATTGAATATTTCCACGGTTGTCTCCAACACCTTATCAACGTAGTCAACACGGTCCGGGTAACATTTCATAGCCAAGTTAATGAGAGAAACTTGCAAAGATACCACATCCTCTGAGGGCATGTCCTGGCGAGACTGAAGTTCAAGACAGCACTGAGTTAATAAGAAAGCACATAACTTTGCCAAAAAAAAAACCCCAAAAACTGCATGTAGGAATACCCAGCATACCTGTATAACAGTAGCAACCTGCTGTGAAAATATGTCAAACAGTTTGATATCTGCTGGGATACCAGGTCCATCTTCACGATGTGCAAATAAAGCTAACCTGGTAACAGATAAAGGAAAGCAGCTTGGTCAGCATAGTTCTTCCACTCATCAGACACAGGCCAGAAAGATACTGGCAGAAAAAGCAAGTCCTTTAAATGTATTCGCAAGCTCTACTACAAGCAAAAAGGAAATTAATGGAAAGCAGAAGCCTTAAGAGCAACTAAGCCTGGTAAATATCAGTCTTGAAGAGTGCTGACAGAGACGGCAAGATGAAGAAAGAACAAGAAGGGCATTTCATAATCCATGTTCTTCACCTAGCAGCAAATGTTCTGTTCTTTCCGGCAGAGAAAGAGGTATACAGTGGGCTGATGGAATAGCAAATATCCTGCATCTATTCAGTGATATCACTGAAGTTAGACCTTCAGTAGCATTCTCTGCAAAACAGTCTCCAGACAAAAACACAGAAGAAATATACTGACTTAACTACACTTTGTCTCCAAACTAAGCCAGACCAACATGTCTGGGACTCGCACTATTTGCAAAGAGCAAAATACAAAGCAAATTTGAAGTGGAAGAGAATACTTTTTTGCGCAGAAAAAAAAAAAACCCAAAGCAAGAGACTGCTATCCAGCAAGCATCCAAAAGATGTTGTAGAGCTATCTCTACTCGTAACAGGAGAAGTCATGCCAACCACCATTTCTGCAGAAATCAGATACAAGATAAGGATCACTACAGGAAGGCTTAGCACCTTAACAAAGCTGCAGCTTAAAAAGCTCAGCGTTGCTGTCTTTGCTTTCTAATCATTAAGGGATTATTCTATCATGAATTAGAGAAAGACCTATAAAAATATTTAGGAAAAGGAACAAGATAAGTTTAAGTTATTTCTTACAGGGTTTCTAAACTTTGATTCTGAAGGAACTTCGAGTCTGAAACAGAGGCAGGTAAGAAAAGGCTGAGGTGCCAAAAAACTTCACTGCCAGGAAAAACAGACACTGAACTACTCTTATATTTCATTAGCAGACTTTCTAAAGCCAGGGACAATCACTGCCTTTTCTCAAAGGAACAAGGCAGCTTTTCCTGGCAACAGCTCAGAGGGTAAGGCCAGCATGCTACAAGGTATGATCAAGTTGCAGACAGATGGCAGCATAATTAAAAGCTATGAATGATTTAGTAAGTCAAGAAAGATCCCAAAGCAGCAAGACTATTTACAGAAAGATTCCTTTAACAGGAAAGCCCCATGGGAATAGGGACTACAGCTTCACAGCCTTCTTCAGCAGTTGCTGATGTTGCTTCAATTATCCCATGCCAGCTGAAATAAAGATGAAAAATGCAATAGGCACTACCTACATGGGTCATGTCTTAACTACACAATACTGAAATGCATAGCAATTGCTCCTAACTCCAATCAAACACAAGAGCAACATCTTCCCTACGTGCATGGATTCCAAGAACCACTCCACTCATTCTCCAACACTTGCAATAATATTACAGTCAAAAGCACAAGTTGCCATACTACAAAGAAGATAATCATCACACCACTACCTTTCTACCCTCATCCTATAGCCAAATGAGAAGGCTCTGGAAGACACTACTAATGGCCCAACAAAACACAGCAGTGGTAAGTCTAGGAGGGCAGCAAGTTCACCACTAATCAGTTGCTTATTACTGTTTGTAACAGTAAGAAGAGAAAACTTACTGTGGAGGCAATACCAAAGCTGTACAAGTCCTCTAAGCAGACATGAAAGCAAAAGCTACATGAAGGAAAGCCTTCTTGCAAGAATTATACACTAACGTAAGAACCTAGCAAAAGATCCTGTGACCTCCATTGAAATAGTCTCAAGACAGTCTCAGAAATTAGATTGCTATTGGCAATGCTTCTTGGGGTTTTTGGATTTTTATGTGGGCTTGTTGCATTTGTTGTTTTGGTTTTGTTTGGGTTTTTTTTAAAGCTAACAAAGTTATGAGAAATCTCAGCCGAGGCAGGAAGTTATAGGAAATCAATGAATTCCTGTGAACGTTTCTGGATGAAGGCAGAGCTTCTTCCCTGCCAAATATACAATACTGAAAGATACTCCAATAAGACTGAAGTCCTGAACAGATACATCTGATGTAACCTGGAGAAAACAAACTGCAGATCTGTTAAGTAAAACGTTTGAGATTCTAAGTTACACCAGTCGTGCATAATACACACGCTCCACCTCCAGGCATTAGACAAGATAAAGAAATAAATAGAGCCAAACAGCCCTACTTACTGCTGAATGCCAGAGGGACTCAAGATCCCTATGGTAACTGAAGTCCATATATCGGTACATGGACCAGACATACAGATGTTTGTGTGCAAATGCAAGGACAAGGCCGTTTTGAGGTTTCCAAAGCCATGTAAGGGCACTTCCTCTCTGCAGTAAGAAAGTACAGGTACTCACTGATAACCTGTGTTGTCTCCTTTCAATATACAAATCAAAACTTCAGTTCCAATTTCTCCCTCATATCTGAATTCAGTGCAAGCAGCTTTAAGCAGTACCTCCACAGGAAAAACACACTTTTGGAAGAACAGGCAGGAAGCTAGTGGTAACCTAAGAATTAAGGTGGTAGTTCCATTTGCTACTAGCTCTTTTCTGAAGAGGCATGTTATGTTCTCTGATCAAAACTGCAAGGTAAAGTATCCTTGATATACGATTAGCCACTAGGATCTTCAAGTTTTCAAGAGGTGCCTGTGACCAATATCGTTGTCAAAGTATATGGTTGTCTGAACTGCTGCCACTTTAGTTCAGAAACATGAAATTGGTCAATACTAAATGGGTTGTTTCCTGGCTTAATCCACTTACAAGTTTTAATCAGTCCTTAAAGCAGGTTTCATTGGAAGCTGTAAAAGCAGAGTCCAGAGAGCAGAAGCTATAGGAATAACACCATTCACAGCCTTAATTACAGCTGATAGAAAGATACAGAAATAGTGAAGTTAACCGCTATCAAAAATTGAAAGCTTTCCAATGCGAGAATAATTATCATCTGCTTGCGCACAACACAAACTTAATTTTGAGCCAATTTCCACCCCCTTGGTCACTCACCTGTCAATTAAAGCAATAATTATATTTTTCACATTCACATTTTGGTGCAGCTCAGCACAGGCTCTGAGAAATGGGTTCAGGGTTTGGAGGTGAAATTCATCTGGGAAAACCTGAAGTTTTAGATCAATAGTCATCAAGTTATAAACTGAATTCGCCCATTGTTACACAGCAGCAAAATGAAACAGAGTCATTCTAAAGCAGACAGCCACATAGTAAATACGGTCTTGTCTATGAACACTTTAGGGTTCCCCAAGCTGACTGTGACTGGGTAAATGCATAAAGCAAGAGATATGAGAGAAATGGGTAACTTGAGGGCCCAGCTATCTATTACAATTCATACTGCAGGCAATGCTGCTCAGATGCTTCCAAGGTTCCACAACAGAAGGAGCACAAAATGGATTCACCTCCACTCTGCCTATCTGGTAAAAAATAATATGGGGCAAGCCACTACCTAAGAGTCCCTGTGACGAAGTTTTCCAGTTCACGAGGAAGAGCTGAAAGTAGCCTGAATCTGACTAAAAGTACACGAGTGTCTGTGTCCCATCACTGCAACTGAATTTAGGCAAGCTCACCTGTATGATGCACTCCATGAGGTACTCCTGAGCTAAAGCATCTCTACAGTTTACAACTTGCTCCAATATTCCAGGCAGAACAATCTGGAATAGGAAAAAAAAGTCTTGCAGTGATTTTACAATTACTTTCTAATTTTATCACACATAGGCATTTAATACAAGCACAGCACTATTTCTAACATTCCCCAGCTTATTTTTTTTTACAGAAAGGCTTTGTATAAAAAGTCCATTTTCAGCAGTTCCATCATTCAGAGGAAAAAAAAAATCTACCACTCTTGAACATCTGTCCCCTTCATACAATATACAACCTGTTAGCTTTGATTTATTAAGTCAGCACTACTAGCTTTGCTGACAGATACCACTACTCAGCATTTCAGCAGCTATATAGTAGAACTTACATGGGACAGAATTCTAAATAATATAATTGCTTGACTATAATTTCATGCAATAACAGTTCTCTTCAATGCTTTGGGAAGCGTAGCTTCATTTAACTTGTAAAGTCTATCACAGAATGCTGAAAGTGTACCCTTAAACCAACTCATTATTCTATAAGTCAAATGGGAATCAGGAAGGAAAGTTTTAAAATTTCTTGTCAACATTACAGATAAGCTTATAGGAAAAATGCATGAGTCGTGTCCTAGTCCCACAACACATTATACAGCTTCATTAGCATTCAGAACGTCTCCTAAGGTGAAGAGTTCTAGAACCACTGGGATTAATGAACTTTTAGAATAGCTGTAACACTTCAACCTGCTCATCTGTAAGTCCAAACTGGTTTCATTTGGAAAAAGTAACAGAAGTCAGAAAGGACAGACATCCTACCTGCTTGTATCGCTCCACATTAACACCTTCCAACTGACTGAGGCGAACTAGGTTTGTTCCGACCAGGATTCTCAGTTCCTGCCTTTCTCGCTCCCTCTTCTCTCTGTCACGACTATGGCCCTGGTGTTGCATTCGCACCCAAAGTTTGTTCATCTCAGCAAAGTTCAGCAGCACAAAATCCATCGAATCACTGATGTCTCCAGTGGTTTCTTCACTGCAATTGAGAACAGGATAGGTACAGGAAAAGCTTGTCAGAGGTATTCATCTTTCCATCCACTGGTGAACATCCAATTTTTTAAGGTAGGAGGGTGGGGAAGTGTGTGGTGGGATATCTGGGTTCATAAGAAACGTTCATGTGCTCACTTGTGAGAAACCTTAGTTCTGAAAGGGAATTCTTAAAGGACAAAACATCTGTCCAGTCTACAGAGTTCTACCATATTTACTTCTCTCAAACCTGAAGAACATCATACAGAAAATCCAGCTTAGTTCTGTTAAAAAAATTTTTTTAAAGTTACAGCCCTTCTTTCTTACTCTGCTTGCTCGCCTTCATCTGGTAGGATATTCCTGGTACACTGCAGGAGATAGTTTCTAAGAAAGAGGCCTCTAAGAGGATGCTGTACTCCACGGCACATCTCCACCAGGTCTTTCAAAATATCTTTCCTGGACTGTGGAAATGACTTGACATAGACAACACCTACTGTTATCAGGAGATACCTGCAAAAGGCACAAAATCAAACAATAAATTATGAAGTAGTAATATCACACTTAAAGGCAACAGTTCCTTTCTTCCACCCTAGCAGTATTTCCAAAGCATAGAAAGCAATAAAATACCATCTAGGTCCTATAATTTTGGGTATTTAGTCAGCTTTCAACTCCTATTCTCCTCTGCTACAGAGCACAGCAAGTCTGAACAGCCACTTGATCTCATTACAATGCACTGAATGTATAAATGCTTAGCATGCATAAAGTTCTGAATGCTCTCAGACTAGCTTGTCTATACTTCCAGCACCCCACTAAACTGGAAAACAACTCTGGTACATACAGATAAGTAATCTATTGTGGTGAAGCAGTTAAGCCTCTTTCACACTGTAGTCTAGCAGGACAGGTGTTATGCTCTTCGAAAATCCCCAGGCCTGTACTCATTCCTTCAGCATCTCTGTATTAAGCAATAGTTAGAAGGAACATGCAAGTTGCAAAAGGACTGGTGCTCTACTATACTCAGACTCCCCTTCAGCTGAAGAGAACAGACAGACAGTGCTCAGAACCCTCACTTTAGAGGCCTCAACCCTCTCTGCACACTTCTCTGCCTCAGGCATGGATGTGCGCAGAAGGCATCAGAAGTGTTCGTCAGGGAGAACTAGAGTATACATGAAGCAGGCAGGAAGACAACTCAAATGATTATTCAGAGGGGTAAAGACACTGTGGTAGTCATTAGCCAAACCCCAGAAACTGCATGAGGATGCAGCCTGGTGTTTCCAAAGCCTCTTCCTGGCATGAACATAAGGTCAGGAATTAAAAACCGCCGGACCGAGCAAAATCTGAGTCCTAAGTCTTAATATCTAGTTGTACTCCAGCTCAATGGTCACATATTTATAAAGATAAGCCTTCCAGTATCATCTCTAGCATGCTAACACAGAGGGAAAAAAAAACATTCAGAAACACAAAGCTTTTAAGAACTAAGATACATAAATTTTTGGCTTCCTTCTCACGCTTCTTACCCTCCAAAGAGCCAGACGCTTACAAAGCATCTACTGTGTGTGAGGATCTAAGACCTAGGTGCTCAGGTAGAAGTTCATTAACAGATAACAGAAAAAGTTACTGATTATGTAAGCCAGTCTCACTGATCAGAATGTGGTACTTGGTTAATCTTCCACTGACCAGCTCTTCACCCAAAAGCCAACTTTATTCCAAGATAAAAGTGGTTCCATATTGGTCATGATGACCAACACATTGGCAGGAGGAACTGACCTTCTGCAGCTACACTCTTGGCCTAAATCTCAGAAGTCTCATAGCAATCCACTCTTAAGATATGCAGAAATACTACTCACCATTGCAAACTGAATTCTTATTGTCAAGCCAGAATGCAGAGTCAATTGTTATCTGAACCCACAGTCTGACCACTTCTAAAAAAAAAAACCCAACCAAAACCCAAACACGAACATATACACACTTACAGTCTTGGAATAATATTTCCAGCATACTGTACTAGCTCATAAAGGTCTGCCACTTTCCTTCCTTTGGCAAATTCATCTGTCAGGTAGACTTCCAAGTAGTGTAGCTCATCAGAAATTGCCATATCTTTTTCTCTTAGTTAAGGATTTTAAGTCAGAATGTCTACAACATATTTACAAAGGAATTTGCTCATTCACACCAAGAAGGAAAGGTGCTGTACCAAATACAATCATGCCTAAGTAGGTAGTACCTCTGAAACAATAATCACTATTGGGGTAAATACACAGTAAGCAAATAAGTGTATGTTCTCCTACAATAGACCCAGATAACTAAATACAGAGGAGGAAAGTGCAAGTAAATATCTGACACTGACAAGATGCCATTGTACCAAAAAAGGCAGATGAACATTTCGTTCCAAATTCAGCATTTCAACCATTTGTTTCCTCTTCAAAGGATACAGAGCTCATAATAGCTCTTTGGAGATAACATAGAAGTCCGCAGCTCACCAAGCATGTTGGAAGCATGTTTCAGAGCATCCATCAGCTTGTTTTTGTCCTTTAGAGGAAGAAAGGGAGAACAATCTGTAAGAAGTGATACTAGGCAACTGCAGTATTTTAGAAAGCTACACTTTCAGCTTTTTAGAAAGACATACAAAGATTAAGTAAAGATGAGGAAAGCAATAATTCTAATTAAATCAAGTGATTCAGTATCTAGCTTGTACTACGTTGCCCATCCTAATTTCAAGATAAAGGCCTCTGCACAACCCCAGCCAATGGTCTTTTTCAGTCACAGAAGAATTCATGCATCAGTCTGCAATTAATCACTACAAAATTTATCCTGTGCAGCAGGTAATTCATTATTAGCCTCACAGTCTGTGGTTCATGCCAAGACAAGACTACAGGGAAAAACACAACAGTATGTTGAACATAAGAATAGTTCCTCATCATATAGCTCCATATAAAATTAATTTAAGCAATAATCTCCTGATGTTCAATGGCAGGCTTATTCTCAGTTTAGGTTTACTTAAATGCAGCACATAAAGGTGCACCTTCACAATTTCTCTTGTCAAATACTAGAGAAAATCAAAAAGACACATTTAAAGAATACTCAAGGCTCACTCTCATTTAGTAGCTGCCTCATTTATTTGCAAAGCTTCTGCCAGAAAGATGCTTAAACGGTTAACTTTCCTCACATCATGCAAGATGAGTATTGATTTACGCCTAGCAGACAAGAAGCTTCATTGCATTTTAAAAGTCACATTCTTACCAAGCACCTCTTCATCTGGAAAGACTGCACCTTCACAGCCTGAATGGCTTCATCCAGGAGTTTTTCCTGTTCATCCTGAGGAGACTGCTGTGTTGTTGGCTAGAAGGACAAAAAAAAAAACCAGAACGCAATTATTTTTATGACGCCGTTTATGACTTGATTTAAACTGGGTTCCCATAGCTTAGAACACAGTGCAAGTGATACTGCAGTATGACCACTCGCGAGTTGTCAGAAATAGCTGTGTGATATTTCAGGGAAAAAGTCTCCAGTACCCTGCAAAAACCTGAGGGCAGGAAGGAGATAGGTTGTGGGTAGCCTGTGAGAACCACTGCTTCTTGGAGTGCAAAGCCATGGGGACAGAACGGGGTCAACTTTTCTAACATTTAGAGGTCAAGAATCCAGTGCAAGTATCTGGCAAGAAAAAGCTTCAAAAGAGTGCAAAGACATCACTATGCTGAAAGCACGCATTGTTACTTCTTTCCACGGAACTTCAAAGCGATGCCCAGAGCACACACACTGCAGCTGTACAGATACTTTCCTGTACTGACAAGTCACAAGTCCTCAGTTAACTGCTATCTGAGCCACACAACACTATTAAGAACAAGTTTCAGATAAGCAAAGGATGAAGTACAATTAGTGCTTTCTGGAAGGTAGAAGTGACTTGCAGAAGGCAACAGAAAACTGGAGAAGCAACAACTCTTCATGTCTCCTACCTGTCTCATTGACCCTCTTCCTCTTAGCTCTCCTCAAAGAGGCATATTCCAGGGCTTCAACATCTTTCGCTTTTCTTAGGATCACACTCCATTTTTTTATAATATTAATTAAAACCATTGTTTACAGCCTTAGATTTACCCCCAACACAGCTAAAATAGACCCTCTCCTACTGCAGTTGCTCCCTGCCCTCTACCAGATCGATGAGATTAGTTTCTATGAACATCTTTAAGTTATCCTCCAAGATGTCCAAATCTACTTAGGCCCCTAATGCCCTCTGCACCTGCAACTAGTCTTCCTCCTAACACCTTACAAGGAAACACCACCATCCACCAATTGTTTAAGCCCATTCTCATCTCATTAAAGCCTTCCAGACTCTCCGAGTCTTGCAGTTTGTTTTCAGATGGCCTCTCTGAAATATTGACAGAGATAATAGCACTGATGTTGTGTCCCAATTACATCTTCTCTTGTGTTGACAAATACCATGTACGCACTGATTCGCACAGCAGGTTCTCCAAGCCTGCAGCTGCAATAACGTCTCAACTATTTATATTTGTTCTCCTCATCCACTGCATTCAGAAGGTTCTTGGCCTCCTTTTTTTTAACTACTGTTTTCTCCCACATTTAATTGGGTTCTTTTCCTGCAATTGGAATCTCGATAGTAAAAGTGGCAGACGCTACCTCCCCACTATCCTTTTCCACATACAGAAAACAGACAGTGCCATGCAATACTGTTCTTGCCTTGATCATGCCCAAATAGGCGCTGAATCTCTGCCCTTGAAGGTTTTCAGTCACCCAGCTAGACAAAACCAAGGCTGATCTGATCTAACATTGGCGATAATCCTGCTTCAAGCAGGAGGTTACATGAAATAAAGATTCCTTCCAACCAGCACTTCTACAACTCAACGTGCTTCAGTAATATTCAATCCATTCACAACAACTAATTGACAAGTCTATTTTGTCAACAGAAAAAACTACCTCTTCTAAATAGAGTAACTGCACCTCAAACGAAGCGCTCTCTATAATGTCACATAAAGTGCAGGTCTTGCAAAAAACGATATAAGCATAAGATGAAAGTGGTATCTACGGCTAAACAACACTATTTCCCAGGCATTTCAATAGGTACAAACTCTAGAAAACCAACTGTGAAACGTGTATGTTCTGCCAACAGAACTTTGCTGTAATTGCTAAGCTTTCTTTATTCTATGATGGATCAGACTTTCAAGGAACAGAAAACAACAGTGCTGAGACTAATGTGCAACAATCAATATCAAAACATCATGTAACGGACTTGCTCAATTATGTCTATGCCAGCACGTTTGTCACACCCTACAGTCCCCTGAACCCATACTAGTGCTTCAGAGAGCGTACATCACTACTGAGCTGATCGCCATATGCTCTAACTACATCAGATCTCTATATTAAAGCACAGCTAGAAACAGTGGAGTAACATTAACACTAACCACAACTTCCTAAGCCCCCTTCTAATGGGCATTAAGCTCACACAGCTACTAGTCCTGCTCTTTCATCCCCAGTTGTCCATGGGGCCACCTAGTGCTGTGAGAGCTGTTTAGGCTGCAAAGCATTAAATAAGCTAGAAGACTAGCCCAGCTGATTAATAGTTTACCATTCACTCAGTTCACCCTACAACCACATAAAACCTTGCAAGTAGGGCTGTGAAAAGAAGGCCTCTTGACAGCAATGTCAAGTTAAAGCATTTATTGAAACACATAATATTTGCTACAGCCCTAAAATGCAGTTTGGCAGAGTGCACTTGCATCAGTTTCCTTACTTATGGTGTGAAAACCACTGGTTAAAGCATAATGGCTACTATGAGTTTGAGACTAAACTTTAGATCATACCAGTAACAATCTCATCAGAAATATCTAATGGAAGGTATACACTTTCTTATGCAACTTTAACCACTGTCTTCTAGCAACAGCTGGGGGAAAATAATGGAGTTTCAGAGCCTTCCTCTGTCAGACCTAACTTTCCCATTTATAATGAACCAGTCTGCTTTACGTCAAATTCTGTCTGCATCAACAGAAGATATTGACAGTATTTCCATTTCTACTCTAAATTTGAGCAATGTCCCACACTGTATTCAACATTGGGACTGTAATAAGTATGTGACTGAATTCATCAACAGAAGCATTTCTATGTTGGCAAAAGAGATTCACTTTTTTTCTTCTATATCTCTTCAAGATTAAAAGTAAGATTACATTTGTATCTGTTCTGATTTGAAGAATGAGAAGGTGATTGGCCTAAACAAAGACGTCTTTACTACAAGGGTACTGCACTTCATGTCTAGAGAAAAGACAATCTCAGCACTTTACAGTCGCACAGGCAGTGAGACAGCCTACCACTGATGGTCACAAGCATACAACTGAAGCAGTCCCAGGTGTTGTCTGCAGCAGCTTTACCTCTATACGAAGAGAGAACACCTTAACAGCAGCACCACTGAACACCTTCCAACTCTTCCTTACTCTTCTATTTTCAAAGTCTGAATACTTACCAGCTTATCCTTTTCTTTCTACTTCAGAAATCAAGCTATGTTCATCTTCAGAACTACAGAGCATTTCCACACATAACCTAGTTATTACCAAGTGACACACAAGATCACATCAAGACACATGTATCCTGATACATATGCCTGAAGTTTGAGGAAGTTGTAGCAAAAAGCAACTGAATGAAAGAGAACATACAGCAAAAGCCTACCAATGACAGTGAGAAGGGCACACACCAAACCAGAAACCAGTTCTTCTGTCAGATAGTGTGGAATAAAGCTGTTTATGTTCTGTATCTTCCACTTCAAATTAGGTACCTAATAATACAAGATGGTATTTTCAAGTGTCATTTTATCAAAAACACAACCATGCTGTGGAGTCCTATACCAATCTACAAATAAGAATCTTGAACATAAGCTTTTGAAGTGGAAGCTACTTTGACGCTGGAGAAAAGCAGCAGTACTCCATAATCAAGGCACAGAATGTCCTGCCTTGTCAACAGCATGTACAATAAGGTACAAACTCCTGCGTGAACATAAGGTAAGCAATTTATAGCAATTACGCAGCCATTTAGACTTTAGAAATGCCTGAGCCCTGCAGATACGCTGCAAATGTTGAAGAAAAAAGGAGAGTTGATGTGAACAGTTTTCTGCCTTACTTGTTCCCTAACCTTTTTTCCTCTGAAGCCACGAGGAAGCAAGTAAGCAATGGGGAAGGGACAGAGAACTGCCTCTTTCAGCTGCTACTGCTTCTGTACTTCCCTATCAGTTTCTGTGCAGGAGACCATAGCCTTTTTCTACCTTTGAAGAAAGGACTATCATAAGTCACCACATGCAAGTTATGGAAGGTCCAACACACAGCAGCTGAATTTGGCAGAGGGGTGAGGAGAGTCAGCTTTTGGTGTGTTTTTTTTTTTTTTTCCTTTGTTTCAGGGTTTGATTCTTTGTTGTTTTGGTTTGTTTTTTTTTAATAAAGGAAAATAAGAAAATTTTTTTAAACCCCAAACTAGCTTAGAAGTCATCTACTACCTGGCTGATCGGAGTTGGTAATACAAGTTATCCTGCAGATAAGAATTAGAAAAGTGTACTACTGCAGTGGTAAACATTATTCTGGACCATGCCTATCCTCCTAATAGCAACTATTCTTGAATATATAAAGTGAACGTTACACCTATTGTGTATGATTTCCTTATTTTCCAACACTCATTTCCATGAGAAGACTTCATGAGATTCGTACTTAGTTTCATATTTGAGACTTAGCTGCACTCTGACAATGGCTATTATTTTGCATAAATGTGTTGACCAGTTAAGATGCTCATCCCACTTAAAAATCTGGTAAATTGCAGTACTCAAGAGAAAGAATTACATAGTATTGAAATACAGCACAATTCAAGGCAAGCTTGTGGAGCCTACCAAATAGCTTGTATTCTGGTGATACAGGTATCTTAAGTTGAATGCAGAGTACAAATAATACAAAGTAGAAAGTGTTGCTTCTGTTTCATTCTAAAGTGCATTTTCATCTGATCTCCAAATGATTAAGTACTTTTCTTTAGGTAACTGATGTGCTTACAGCCTATTCTGCACACGACTTTTCTTTCTGTTTGCTCACATGCTTGTGTTTAGTAGCACAATGAATGAGATTTACCCAAGGAAGTTTTTCTGCCTCCTCCTAGTTGGATTTTATTAGGACTACCTACTAACCAGTCACCATTGAGACGTTTAAAATGAATGCTACCCAAAGTAGAAGGTGGGTTAGCTACAGAAGCTGATCAGGACAACCGCCGGCCTACAGATGAAGCCTGAGTGCGCACAATACATTGTTGCTGTAAAAGTCATTGAGCTGCTTGGAATTAACCAGAAACGCGTAAGCTTTTTATACCATACATGAAGTATTATTCTGCAACACTGAAGGCATCTCCAGACCTGCTATTATATCTCACAGTACAGGAGCTCAAAGACAAACCAGAGAAGAAAACATTTTTCACATGTTTAAACTGGTACTTACTGCCACAGGAAGCTACAAGACATTAACAAGAATCAAGGGGCTGGACTTTTTATTCAGGGGATGATCAAGAACAGTCAGAGTCCTCTTAAAGTCAGACTTGTTAAAGGTACTCAGACATTCAGCTTCAATATTTAAGCCAAGCTTGGCCATAGGAAATGGTGGGGCAGCCTAATTTGGTAGGAGGGAGGTTTATATGTTTAAGACCTATAAACACCTATAAGTTTAATTTCTCTGAATCACCTGATACCAGCTGTTCTTAGAAGGAGAATGAGATCAGACAAGTCTCAGGCCAGGTCCCATGAAAGCGACAGGCAGAAGAAAGTTGTGTCATTCTTGAGTTAATGACTACCACAAAGCATTTACGTGGGGGACAGAGACCGCTATCTGTATAGACTTAGTTTTTCTCACCACCCAATTAAGTATTTTCCATTCATCTTCCCAAGTAATGTTACAGGTTTTTCTCCCACACATACCTCTACCGGATATAGTATTAAACTTATATCAACATACACATAACTTTAAAAAGAAAGTCTTCCTAGGCTTTTGGGGCACTGTGCAATCCCTGTTTCATAAAGCATTCAGTTAGTTTTGCCTCACTGTCTAGATACTGTTAGCACTGTTTATACTCCACACTTAGGCTAATCAACACACCGTGATGGTTATAGCAAGTACAGCTTAAAGTTTTATTGAACATTAAATACCACAGAAGATACACTAAACAGACTTTTCAGTTTTACTAGGAAACTTGATTGTCCCTTTATTTTTATTGAACATTGAAAAGCATTTCTCAATAACAGCTATTTCCATGCTGAAATTTCAGGTTTGCCTCTCTAACAAACACCAACATTTGCTCCAAACCAGCTCTGTCAAGCTAGGCCCACCAACACACAAACACCTTGTCTGCAGGAAGAGAAAGGAGGTTCACCGGGGAAGTCTGAAACAGGAGTCCCGGAGGCTCAGGGATAACCGAACAGCACACACGGACAGCACTAGAAACGACATAGCCTCGGGTTTATGACAGGAGCAGCACGCTAAAACGCATTAAACACTGACCGCAAGCGCAGCGGCGGTTCCCGAGTAAGAACACCGACCTCCCCCACGCCCCCTACAAGCAACCCCGGTTGAGCGCAGTAACGCAGCGACTTGCGCTGACCGGCGGCAGCGGGGGGCAGCCTTCACCACAGCGCGAACCGCTACCGCCGACACAGCGGGCCCAGCCCTCACCTCAGCCCCGCCCGGGCCGGGCCGTGAGGCGGCCTCTGGGCGCGGCTCCGGCCCCCCCGCCCGGCCAGGCCCGCGCCCACCGCCAGCCCAGCGCGGCCGCCG
>VYXH01011122.1:358850-408523 GCA_013397275.1 Burhinus bistriatus | reverse complement strand
CTGCAGGGAGTGCGGGCGGGAGGCCGCATGGAGCGCGGCGCGGGGCGGAGCCTGGCCGCCCGGCTGGGCCTCACCCAGCCCGGCGTCATCAGGTACCGTGGGGCAGCTCCCTCTCGGGCGGCCCGGCTCCGGTAGAGCCCCGAGAGCGGCGTCTGCCGCCGGTGGCGGCCGTTATCGCGGGGCGGGAGGCGTAGCTGAGGGGGCCAGTGCCGTCGCCGCGGCTGCCCCCGCTCTCGGGAGTGTTAGTCCCGTCCGGGTAAGCGGGTCCATCCGTGTGGCGCGGGCCTGGGCCGCGGCCTGCCGCCGGGCCCGCCAAGGCTTCTCCCTGGGCACGGCCGGGCCCTGGCGGTTCTCCCCTTTCCCTAGGCCCGGGCTGCCGCCGCGGCTGGGGCCGGGCTGCTGGGGCAGGTGGGCCTTGGGTCGGATGCGGTCCTGCCATTCTTACTGTCTGGGAACTGTGGTTTTGTTAACGAGGGCTTGGTGTGCTGGGTGTTTTGCAGAAAAGCCGAAGAGTACCTGCGGCTATCCCAGGTGAAATGCACGGGATTCGTGGCTCAGATGACAGCGACAAGCAGTGCTGTGCTGTGCCTGGACCTAGCGGCTGGTTTCATGAAACAACCGGTTGACAAAGTAAGATACAGTGGGTGACTGGGCTGGCTGGTGCATTCTCCACAAGTCCACTAAAATCATTGTTGTGTGTAGGGCATGTTGGGAGCAGGAAAGGGATAGTAATAACTGCCGTTACCCTAGAGCCAGTGTGCTGCTAAACAGAGTTAGAGCTTTCACTACTCGGAGTTTGAAACAGGGCAAATTGAGATCCGTGTCGTAGTCACTTCATGAGTTGAGCTTGCTTTGCTGTTATTTCAGCTCTTTTAGCAACAAAGTACGAGCGAGGATGTTAAATTTTAATATCTGTCCCTTTTTCTGTAGAAGGGAAGCAGTGGCTCCAAGGAATCCCTCTCTAGAGTAGTACCTGTAAATCCCCATCTGCAGACCTGCCGGGTAGATGGCACTGAGCTGCCAAGATAATGTCTGGTACAAGATGTTCTTGATTGTCCATTCACAGACAGAGAAGAATTTAATTGGATCTGACCCCGTGACGAGTAGCATGAAAGTATTGCTCAACTCTTCAAGTTGCCCAGATCTTAGTTACCTTTGTTTTTAACCACCTTGTGATAAAAGGGCCATGTCATCTTATGTGGAAAAGACAAACCTCATTTCCAGTTAAATGGTCTAAAAATAACACTGCATTAAAAGATGTGGCATTCCTAGGTGGTTAATCTGTGTGCGGTCAAAACTTACATCATTCATTGCAAAAATTTGTTTTAATATAGCAATTGAACTTTATTTTATGATGTTGTGTAGTTTCTCCCTAGTCTATTTTGGTTGCCTGAATAAGATGTCGAGAAGGAATCTTGCTAATTCTTGGAGTTTGTCTTTGTCTTCTTGAAAGAGCTATTTTGTTAAACTCTCTGGTTTGAACAAGACGACCTACCAGAGCTCCATGAAGTCTTTGGAGTGTTTGCTAGAGGTGAACCCCAGACTGGGAATGCGAGACTTGGCTGTGCAATTCTGCTGCACAGAGGCAGTGAGCACCGCTTCACAAATACTGCAGAGGTGAGGATGCTCTCGTGAGCACACAGGTAACCACTAGTAAGATTCTTTGTTCGTTAGATCTGTAAAGACCTTGATGGTTTGAAGGGCCAGGTATTTCTCACCGACTGGAGTAGGGAGGTGAGTTCTTAGCATTGACACTCCAGTGATTTATCTAGGCCACTTTTTAGAATACGTGTCAGAAAGACTTAGTCTGTGTACCTGGGTAAGTCACTCTCTGAGTCCCAGTTCTTCAACTGGGAATAGTATGAAAAATACAGGACTCTTAGTCGCTGTATTTGTCCGTAGCATCGCATTGTCTTCCATTTAACTGCTGATCATGTCACAGTTCAGAAGTAATGCTCAGTAGACACAAATCCTCTCTTCTGGAGAAGCAGATCTCTTACAATGCACAGTACTCTACATGTAAAAACAATAGGTAGAACACTTCAATGGAGATTCAACAGGTTTAAAATTTTGCACTCTACTCTTGTTAAAGTACATGTTACAATCACTGAAGGGTTCTGTTCTGGAGTGCTGTCACCCTGATAGCATATGTTTAAATGCTGGTAGGGATTTAGAATATTCTGAGTTGCAGGTCAGTGAACAAAGGCTGTGTATGCTTGTCAGTGCTACAAACTGAAAAAAAAATAGCTTGGGTACAGGTGGACAAGAAAAAAATTAAATTCTTTAGTGCAGCACGTCCCTCATGTCACTTTCTATATTTAAGCCTTCATCTGTGTAATACATATATTAGAGGAGTCAAAGAAACTATAATTCTACCCTCTATTATAGGATGGATTTATGCAAAGCGTATCATTGTAACTTTTAGATGTAATGTAGATATAAAAGTGTTGTGTGCATGGGCAGCACAAGAAATAGATTTTACTGACATGCCTAGATCCAGATCCCTAATTTAAAATATCTTTAATTCAAAAAGAGGAGGTGATCCTAATTCCCTTCTTTTCCCTAGTCTGTCTTGCTCTTCTCAGCCAGTAGCAGCTGTTTCTGCTTGACTGGGTTGCAAAGGACCAAGTGATCCAACAGGAGACCTGTTCAGCTGTTGAGTGCCATGTAACAAATTCATTTCAACAGCTTCATTTGAGGCAAATGCACTATACAATTATCTCTCTTATTTTTGTTCTTTAGGTATGAATCCAGCCTCTCTGAAGCACAACAAATGGACCTTGATTTCTCAAAACCCCTTTTTATAACAGCTGCACTATTCACTGCATGTAGGTGAGTATAGCTTGAGCGGTCTTTTATGGGCTTAAATGCCTATTGAGACACCGAACAGAAACAGTGCTTACAGTGCAAGCAGCTGATTCATTCAGCATTTCTGAATAGTCTTGCTTAGTGCATCCTGCTGCCCTACACCTGGAAATGGAGACAGCTGTAGCAAACCAGGCCTTTCCTACAGTGAAGTCTCCAACCTATACTGCATTTGCCTTCAGGAGAAAGCAGAAGTATTATACCAAATATACAGAAAAGGATCTTGAGTTCCTTATCCTAAAATAAATGAAATTTGTCTCCCCTGGTGTGTAAGTGCATGTGGGTAATTCCATTAGGACATACCCGTGGCAGTGGCTGAAGAACTTCTGTTAGTGTTTTGCACTTTCTGCCTTCCTTCCTCTCAGCCTAACCAGCGTAACATAATTCTGTAGTAACATTTTCAGATTTAGTGGGAATTTTTTTCGTTGTCAGGATGCATTTGAGCTGGGCATAAAGCACAAAGTGGCTTTTAGTGAGATACTGCTCAAGGTGGAAGACTGGCTGCTAGCTTACTTCTGAGCACCAAGAAGCAGCCATTCTGAGGAAGGAAAAACCTTTGGGAGATGGATCCAGTAGCTGTAGGCCTGTAGCAGCTTGGAAGATGGGTGTCAGGAGCACCTGACTCAGCCAACCCTTTCTAAGAATTTGCTTGCATACAAATATCTTCCTTCTTAGTATTATGCCTTGTAACAATATTATGAAGTGATTCAGGTGCTGTGTAGTTGCACAGCTGCTGACAAATGTTCTCTTGACACAGAGGTCCCATTCAGCTTTTTGTGGTAGTGGGATTTTGTCCTGGTTCCCTCAAAGTCTGAAAAGTACCCTTTCCTAATAGAATTTCCTCACGTAACTTGAACTAACCCTGGGTCTCAATTTCTGATCTGTATTGACTGAGTAGTGTAGAGGTCTGTTTTTTAAGCAAGTTTGTTTCTGAATGAGGATTAAATAGGACAAAAACTCAGGCCTACCTTCCTCATTCTCACAGCCAGTTTGGTATAGTAAATGTCACCTCACCGGAGTGATAGTTGTTGGAGTGTTGCTTTGTACAGAGATAACTTAACTTTCTCTTTTAGGTGTTTGAAGCTAAAAGTGGACAAAACTAAAATGTTGGCTACATCTGGGGTGAAAAAAGCAATATTTGACCGGCTGTGCAACCAGCTGGAGAAGATAAGCCAGCAACTCAGCAGTAAGTTTTTTGGCTTTATCCCTGTACAACAGCATACCCGTCACCTGCCCCTTCATTTTCCACTGGTGATTTCATTCTGATCACTTTCAGCCGTTCCCTTTCAGACAGCCCTGCCCATCCATTCCAACATGTTTCCTGCAGCCCAGTTCCCAGCCAGTAATTGCTTCTGGGGAAGTCAAAGCAGCTTAGCATGTGGCAAGGCCAAAAATAAATATTTTCCTCTTCTCAAATGCTTGCTGTTCCTTACATTCTCTGCTGCTGCAATTTATTCCCTGCATCTCCCATACTACCTGACCTATCTTGGATTCCTCCTTCTTGTTTGCTTTCTGCATCCCGTTAACATGGCAACATGACACACAAATTAACATAAACATCTTGCTACCTCTGTTGCTTTGACTAACTTCTGGGTTTTCCTTTCCCCCACTGCAGGATTAACAAGCCTAAGCCTTGCTCTTCTGGTAGTAATTCAGCCATTACCTGACACCATCCCTCCACATACAGTGGGCAGACATGAGGAATCTTTCTCGCGCAGTCTTGAACCTGCAGCTCTCTCCACTCCTTTTTGTAGAGCAGGAAGATTGAAATACGACACGTCTTCCTGTCCCTGTATCTCTGCTCCTTCCTACTTACCTACTTTTTGCTTTCCCAGGCTTTCATTCTTACTCCCCCACCGACAGTACCCCTGCTTCGCCCTGTCTCCATGGTTCTTATCATGAAGGTTTCTGGAATGTGCTGCCTGAATCCAAACCAAAAGCTGCTGCTCTCTCCCTAGGCATGGACCTTCCCATAGTGCAGTGCCCTATAAAAAAACCCAAAACCTTACCCCACTACTAAAGCAGCTAAAGGCAGCTGGGAGTTTCTGTATCAGTTCAGGGAAGAGCATTCATGTGTATACATGGACAGCCCTCTGCAAGTTGTGTGCATCTATAATACAAATTGTGGAAATGGGATAGAAGGGGAAGAAACAACTGAGAATCCTGCCTGAGTAATCAAGGGTAGCAGTGTGGTTTTGGGGTACGAATGTGGTGGATCATTGTGGTTACAAATGCAGCAGCAGTGCTAGTTAAAGCCGTCAACCAGTCCATGCAACCCTTGAAGTGTGCTGGCACCTCTGCACATACAGCTTGGGCATCAGTCTGGACCAGGGAACTGCTCTGATTGGGAGAAGGTGGCACTGCTGTCAAAGAATTGCATGTAGAACAGCACCCTTGGGGCCCCAGACACCATTCAGAAGTAAGTAAAGCAACTTACTTATTTTTTTTAGAAGATGTTCCACTGGCTGCAGAGACACCTGGAAGCTTGCAGACCAACGTGGAGCACTGTGAGAAGGAAGATGGTAAGTTGCATTTAGCCATGAACTAAAATCACCTCACCAGAGCACTTCTGAGCTTTAGTGCTGCTTAGTATTTTAGTCGTGTAATACGCTGTAAGATTCAGTTCACAGCAGCCTACTCCATTCTGCAACCCACTGGCTAATGAAAGGACAAAGACAACCGAGCAGAAGGACAGTGGTGTTTATACTGAGTAGTCCTAGTAGAATTAAGGACAACTCTTCCATTCAGACACAAAGGTGAAAAGGTGACTGTTCTGGCAGGTGAGGGGAGCAGCAAACCACAGGATTAGGTGACATGGTGACAGACCCTGTGCTTGTGTCTGTATGTTTGCTGATTGCCATGATTATTCCCAGCAACATATTGCCCATGATTGCCTGTCATGGACTTTTCTCCTTCTCTCATAGGATCTGAAGATGATGATGAGATGCCGTGTAAACGACCAAAGACTGAAACAAACCAAGACTATGAAGAATGGAAAAAGAAAATACTGGAAAATGCTTCTAAGGCACAAGAGACAAGTAGGGGTACTGTCTCTGTAGTGCCACCTAGTAATATCACTGCTGCTTGCTCATAATTTTAACTCTGCTCCAGAGTTCCAGTAGCATATGAGTGGTGGCTGCCTGGTAGCCAGCTGATTTTATTAGCTAGTTTTTAAGTATTTAAGAATGTTATTTTTAGTAAATGACACCAGAATTGAGGTGATCTTACAAGAAGCCTATCTGACTACTTGCCAGGCTGGTACCTGAGCAGGTACAGCATTAGGTGGTAGAGTAGCTTCATTCTCTTGCTGCAAGAAGCAGGTGATGTTCTAATGCTGCATTAAGTGTAAATAAGTTATGCCCTTGGGCTCCTGGATGGAAGTAGTCAGTGAAAAAACAGGGAGGGGACTAATGGTGCCTTGTTAAACTGCAAAACCAGCAGAGGAGTTAAAACTGATAATTTTTTAAATTATTATTATTTTTTACTGTTGAAGAAATATTGTTTAGTCCCTGAATTTGACTTATTTTTATGACCTGTGAGGGACTGACATCTCTTGTGCTTGTAAAGGGTCCCAAATATTCCAAGAAACAATAAAGATACTGGAAGCGAAAGCTTTGTAATATGACATGGGGTTTTTGGCACTTGTCATATATAAAACCCTTAGAGCGCAGAATAAGAGACACACAGGAGATGTCTGTGCTTTAAGGAAGGTATCTGGGCACAAGGATCTTGTCTGGGTAATGCAGGTTTTTTGCATCTCTCAGTTATAAACTCAGTAAAGAGGACAGAGTGCCCTGCCCTGTAGTTCTTAGAGGCAGCTTCTGCAGTCCTACACTTCCACCCCAGCTACTCAAACAACAATTTGCGTTAATGATTTTTTTTTTAAGGAAAATCACAACTTTTAGCAGTACAGTGCTGATGTAACTGTAATAAAACCCATCCCAGTCTTCTGCCCATTTCTCTTGCCTGTTTTCTGCCTGGAGTGTGCAAAGAGAAGTTAACTTTCATAAACCCTCATTTCAAAACAGCCCAGAAAACCCCAAGTGTCCGTATGAAGCAAGATAAGTTAGCTCATCTCTGAGCATTTAGATTGGAAATGCTGTCCCCATCTAAGCTTCTTCTCAGCAGTATTTTAATAGCTTGCCATGTGCCTCACTGCTGTGCGTGCTCCCCGCTTACCTAGGTGACGCTGATCGCACCAGGATTACAACAGTTGATAACACCGATACCTAAAGCAGTTAATGGTATGGGGCCAGTTCTTTTTGTCATACTTACTGTTCCAGTGACTCACAGGTCACCTGTGGTTTGTCCTTTTAGCTTTTTTGTAGACCCCAAAGCAAAATGCACAGGATGTGGTGAAACATCCCATAAGGCTGCAGAGGTGGGTTTCACTGTACTGCAGAACCACATGATGGCTGCCAAACCTAAAGGGATTTCTTTCTGTTAGGAACAAAATAGTCAGCCTGCTGCCCAGATGCACCTTCTCTTTGTAGAAAAATGGAGAGGAAATATGTACAAGTGTTATTGTTTCAGCTGGGATGGAGTTAACTTTCTTGCTAGCAGCTGGTATAGTGCTACGTTTTGGATTCGGGATGAGAAACGGTGATGATAGCGCACTGGTGTTTTTAGTTGTTGCTAAGCTCTCAAGGCCCTTTCTGCTCCTCGTATCACCACGCTGGCGAGGAGGCTGGGAGGGGACACAGCTGGGACAGCTGAACCTGAGTGACCAAAGGGATATTCCACATCGCGTAACATCATGCTTAGTAGATAAAGCTGGGGGAAGGAGGAGGAAGGGGGGAACATTTGGAGTGATGCCATTTGGCTTCCCAAGTAACCGTTACGTGTGATGGAGCCCTGCTTTCCTGGGGATGGCTGAACACCCGCCTGCCGATGGGAAGTGGTGAATGAATTCCTTGTTTTGCTTTGCATGCATGGCTTTTGCTCTACCTGTTAAACTGTTGTTACCTCAACCCACACGTCTTTCCTCACTTCTACTCTTCCAGTTCTCTCCCCCATCGCACCTGGGGGGAGTTAGTGAGCAGCTGTGTGGTTCTAGCTGCCGGCTGGGGTTAAACCACAGCAAGACAGCAGAGAGCATCCGTGCGTTACCCTCTTAGAAAAATAAAGGAAGCAGCACACAGTAACTGGAAAATTAAAACTTACTGGCCATTTTCCTTTCACTTCTCCTCCCAATGCAGAAAAAAAAGAAATCACTTGAAGCCAACTTTAATTAGCAAGAGCTAATTTCATTCCAGATGCGAGTTCTGAAATGTAACAGTAACTATCGGGGAATGGACTCCAAACAAATGCCTGATGTGCCGAGAAAATACCAGATAATTAACCCACATTGAGTAAGAGCTGTAACAAAACATCTGCCGTTTAAAGGCTGATCCAATATATAGCAGAGGGTCCTCAGGATGGGAGAGAATCCAACCTTGTACAATTAGCATTCGGTTGTGAAGACCTACTTAGAGGTGCTTTCAGGTTTGTTTGGCGGGGAGGTTTAAACCAAAACTGAGGAATAGGCTTGTTCCACTTTAATGGAATTTATTAGTATTAGTTCAGAAATATACAGACCAATTAATATAATCACGTTTAGCATGCAGAACCACTGTGGAAGGAAAACATGAACAAAAGTGGGCCTTCACAGAAGGTGATACATTGTCAAGATTATTTCACTTGATTTTAATAATTCTGTCTCAATTCTGGAAACGCTGTAGAAGTCCAGAATTCAAGACTTTGCAAAGTGAGAAGCACTAGAGCAGAAAAGATGACGAGGGTAAGCCAGTCTTACAAACCTCTTTATTAGCAACCAACACTTTTGCTAATTCAAGAGACATGAAAGTCCATAAAGTTAAAGGGAGCTTTACAGTGGTTTGATGCCTTTGCTGGAAAGACAGTTTTAATAGCATTAGTTTCTGTTTTTCCTAAGAGCCCATCCAACTCACACTGAGTTTTGCAGAATCTAGAACAGGAATGAAGGAAAACACAGGTTTAATAAATAATGTTATACTTCTAGCTGAGAGACTGTAAAAGTGGCTCCAACTCTTTATACATCAGGAAAAAGTTGAAAATCCAAAATAAGTTAGTATTGTGAAGAAAACATTTAATGTTCAAGAGCAAAGTGGGGGAAAAAAGGGCTTCAACATCCTAGCTGTGCTATAGGGAGAGTCTGGCAATACACCATTTCCCTGCCACTGAACAGCAATAAAGCCTATTTCACATATCACACTGTATCAACTTAGACTTCATTAAAATTGTCAGAGAGGATAAAAAAAATCCTCGAACTATAACTTAGAAAATTAAGGACTGTAGTCACAGCCAGTGAAAAGCACTTACAAATTTTAAATACGTATAAAATGATGTCTGGAAATCTCTTCTCTGGACAGCATGAGATCTTTTTGCATAGACCCAGCAGTCATTAGGCGATTTTTATTGGTGGCAGTTTCACCTATCTCCTTCCAAAAGTTCAATCAATTCAGCTCAATTCAACTTACTGTAAGAAAAAGCAGCAATGGACCGACTGACTTAAGTTGCTTCAAACCAGGATTCCTCATATTTCCTAACTATGCAGTGACTGTTTTAAAGGAGAGAGTAGAATAAAAAACCCCAACAAACTAAAACCATTCAACTCTGAGTAGTTGCACTGAATCATCATCATGTTTGGGGGGGGGGAAAATTAATCTTTTTGGAAAAATTACAGACGAAAAGTATATCCGCTATCTTTTGTTCTAAGTAACAAACACCCAAGGGAAAAATTGTGCCACTGCTGTGGCACTGCTCTAAAATTGATGACATACATCAGTTATGAAGAAAGTCTTTAGAGATCCCATCCTCGGTGTGTGAAACCAGAAAGCTGACAAGATGTTTTCTGGTGTAAACAGACCAACAATACTCTGGAGAATCAAAGCCTTCAGTGAGAAGTCAGCCCCGATGACAGCCATGTTCTTCCATCACTATGTACAACAACTGAAAACTTGTAAAAACAAACAAGGTAGCTTCTGCTTTTAGAAATTATTTCAGTGCCTGTGCCTTGAGGCACTTCTAGAACCTTAGCACTAACACACATCATATTTGAGGAGGACAGACCCAAAACCTTATATTAAAAACAAAGGGGAAGAAATTGTTGAAGATACTGAGTCCTTCTTCCATGGCTTCGTGTCCATCTCGAAGAGTGGTAGATGCTTCATACAAGCTTATGCAAGCTTGACAGACATACTCTGAAATCTCTTCAGCCTGTTAGCAGCAGCCACCACGTAAAAATGTTTCTGTGAACAAAACAGAACAGCCCAGGTGTGAGTGCAACTGAGGTAAAGGACCTTTTCTGTGGCTGACATGGATTTTTCTTCTTGGTAAATCCATTTACCTCTACTGACCCGCACCTGGTGTGGATTGCAGTGCAGAACAGCTTTGTATTGGGGAACCACTGATTACTGCAGAACAGACTGCTGGTACTGTGAACTTCCACAGCATTATTACGAATTGTGTAGTGACAATCTTTAGGTTATGTATTTTTTAAAATGCAAGTGCAGAAGTCTGTGACCAAACAGCTGGAGTGCAGGAGTGGAAAAAGTGTAAGCCGCTTGTTTAACTCCTTGGCAAGGAATTACAACTCTCCAGTGACAAAAGAAAAGGAAATGGTCCTCACTGAGTTTTCCTCACATTTCCACAGGCTTATTTGTAACAAGATCACTGTGTTCACCTTCCAGGATCAATTATCTACAATCCAATACAGGCTTCAATAGAAAGTCTTATCTATCACTTTTTCATCCAAAATTTAGTTCTGAAGGAGCATGGGGTTATCAGATAGGTCCCAAAGGGCTCTCTGGATGGGTTTAAGCCTAATTTTTTCTCTCTCCCAGACTTCTACTCTCTGCAATAGGAGACACAAAACTGCTTTATGTTGTAAAGCTACTTCATAGCGACAACAGAACAATGCAACTGCTGTCAATGGAAAAAATCTCTCCAATATGAAGAGAAAGAACATCTAATATCAGCTAAGTAGCATCTGAAGTCTCTGAGCTTGTAAAGAAAAAAAAAAGTAAAACTTCTCTAAACACCAATCAGGAGAAGTAAAAATTGAAACCAAACTTGCTAAAAATAGAAGCAATATCATTCTGCAGGAGAAAAAAACCCTTTATTTACAACTGAAAATAGACTTCCCAAACTCATATTTACAAGAAAGAAGCCTGTAGGCAAAAGTGAGCCATCATACAAAAAAGGAGGGAATGGCTCTGCCTGCGTTGAGCTGATTTTCCCTCTGGAAGTAGATTTGCCAGGCTTTATCTATTTACCTTCCATTTTCTGTGAGCCAGGTAACTCTGCAGCAACAACTGGGACTTCAGTCGAAGCTTGGACTTCCTGGCTTTGGCAGGCAGATTGTTTAACCACTCGTGCTTCAGACACTGTGTTGCACTCATCCGGCAGCTGCAGGAGAGGAAATCTTTCATGTAAATCCAGCTGCCCCCGTTGCCATTTTCTCAGTGCCCTGTGCTCCTCAATATTATTGATAAAGAAACTGCTTTAAATGAACAAACACAAGTGAGTGGAGATGCTTCCCAATGTCAGCAGTCAGGGGAGGCAGGTACAGATCTTGCACAAGGCCAGACCTGCTGTCCCAGCATGGCAAAGGTGCCTAGTCCGCAGGAGAGCGGAGGCTGTCCATAAACCTTGTGAACAACTAGGCCAATAATCCTTGCTCTTCGCATCTCACTGACAATGCTCTTGTCTTGCACAATCTTTTCATTCACACCTTCTAACCAGACTTTGCATAGTGTCCCTCTGGAGTACCTATTCCCATTGCACAGAAAAATGGAAGACTCCAAAGCAAAGTTTACAGTCTCACAGCAAATCATCATCACAGCCTGAGAAAAAGCCCCTTTGTTGTCTCCTGCTGGCAATATGCTAAAGTTCAGTTCATTCTTAGCTTTTCATATGAGTTATTGTTCAAAATGTAATTAGTACTAGAACTGAGTTGTCTGATTTTGGTAATGATCTGGAAGTTGTTAATATTCTAAGCATTCCTTTGAATTCCCCTCGAACACACAATCTGTTTTACTGTATGCACCATTTCCTGTTTTGATTAGTTTTGTATCGCTGCTCAGCAAGAGAAAAATTTCTCTACTCCCTTACCCAACGCCATAGCCCTGGGCTGACATCAGCATCACTCTCATTCTCTCCTGTTGTTTCCTATGTGCAATGACTTTTTATTTCAGTGGAGCCAAGACTGAGAAGCCACATGCAGAGTTAAGTCCCAAATGCTCGTTAATATCTACCAAATGCATGTAGAGCACTTTAGAAGAGAACAATGCACATTTTCACAGCTGCAGCTTCCATTTATCCTCCACGGCATTCAAGAGACATTTTTGCAATTTGTGTCAGGGCTTGTGAGAATCCAAAGGCACAATAGAAATAACTTTTGCTCAGAGAAGGAATACTAAAGACAGATTCCTACACAGCAAATCCTCCCAGATTTCCTCTGTTCTGCCTGTATTGATGCTACTGTGAAAAGCAACTTTCTTAAGTCACGGTACACAGACATTTTCCTTTTAAATAGGAGCTTTTGAATCACTGAGGAACTGCCTAGCAAGCACAGATACAGCATACAAAAATATCATCTAGTAAGTTCTCATTGTTGGCTGCAATCCAAACAGTTGGCTAGGAGCAACTTCATGTTATCAGGTGCTACTGTCTTCATGATCAGCCAAAGAGGTACCTTTTCTCCTTCACAAGTAATCTGGAAATGAAGTCTTTCGCTTCCTCCGATAGCTGTTCAAATGCTTCTGCATCAAAATCCCAGCTGCAATTGACCACATAATTCATTGTCTCGGCATCCGTTTCTCCCAGGAATGGGGACAGGCCACTAAGCCTTAAAAAAAAAGAAAGAATGGGAGGGAGATGAGTAGTTACTATATGCAAGATGCATTTTTCCTTCTACGAATCCTCTGCTTTATAATTGTTGTTAGCTTATGGAGAGCAAAGACTCAGCAACTTCCACTTCTCAATCCCTGCCAAACTAAGCCAACAGTTTGGAGCAATAAAGTGCTGTAATGTTAGTGTTATCCTCTAGCAGTTCACTCAGCTACTCAGCTACGCCAGGGAGCACTGTTAATAGATCCCCAAGGAAATCCATTCCGTGGAGATCTAGGTACATACTTCATTGCTTTCCCAGCTAAGAAAGCTAGGGGGACTCAAGAGCTTTCCTAAACCAAGGCTCGTATCCGTATTTGGCTTGAACTAAACTGAATTCTGAACAATGGCATGCTTTTTTCAATTTGTCTCTAAGCCCAGATTTATTGCTTCACTTGATTATTACTTCATTCAGCTGGGGTTTGGCTAACATACAAATTTAAACCAGAAATGCATCCAGTTCACAGAAAGCATCTGTGAAAGATTCTGGGATGCAAAGTCAGCTCATCGGAAGGCAGAGACTTTGGACAGACAAGCCATCCATGGCCACCACCCAGATATTAGAGAAAAGTTTTAGCCCCATTTGTGACATGACATTTTTTAGACCCATGGCCTAACACCCAACATTAATTCCTCTGCGCAGATGCACACCAAGTCCAAGCTACTAAAATGATCAGATTGCAAATTGGAAAATTAATTCAAGTCCTCAAGAATGCAATCAAAATGAAAATTCTGACATGCTTTGGGCAACTTTTCCAAGTAGAAAAAGTCCTGACCCATTTTACCTTGCTAAATAAGGTGGTAAGGGAGAAGAACGTTTACGTGTTTATCAAAAGGATTATTTGTTTTTTTAGAGACTTTGTACACACAGCGAGGTGCCTCTGCATTAAAGGCTGGGGTTCTTAACAGAATTAATTAGGAGTCACCACAGCCAGATGGGCTCAGTGGTTGCTGCATTCCTGCTGTGCAGATACCCTCCACTGGTGTGCTCCTGCAGAGCCTCTGGTGCCACCGCCACGACCCCTCACAGGGTTACTCACAACATATACGTGATGACGCCTACACTCCACATGTCTGTTGGGAAGGAAACAAAGTCATAGTTCACCACTTCAGGAGCCAAGAACTCTGGAGTTCCAAAATTAACCTTCAGTTTCTCACGAGGTTTGTACCTTTACCGGAAAGAGAGAGACATCGCTGCTGAGAGCCGGCTGGGGAACACACCGCACGTTTGTAAAAATCAAGGCATGGCTTTTTGCCAGGCGAGCATGGCAGGGCGAGCACAGCAGACTCACCCAGGCAACCAGGACAGCATTAAGGTCTTTAAAAAAATAAAATGGTAAATTTTGCTGGGACTTCTGGTGAATACACCATCAGCTATCCCTTTGCCAAAGCAAAACCAGAAGGAAGAGGAAGGGCAGTAAGACCTGCAAAGGCCTCCCCCACAGAGCCATAGCAGCTTTACTCTCTGCCAGGCTCCACAGGATGCTTTCCAGCAGATGTTGTCCAACATCAAACAAATAAAGCAGCTTCCATTAAAACAGGTTTGGAGAGCATTTGCTTAGTGGGATGTACCCAGCTACAGCTCAGGGTAAAGGTCTGTTTAACAGATAGGAGCACAATATAACCACTAAGGTGGGACTCTCAAGGATTATTTGGGCTTGGTAACAAGTTAAACAGTGATCCGTGTAGGAAGAAAATGATTCTATTTTATTGCTTAAAAGGGAAAGATTATGAAACTGAACCAGTAATAATTGTCACTGATGGCAGCTGGAGTTACATCTGTGTACAGACAGAACAAACCATTACAGCATTGCTTTTTCTCTGTTTCTTGGAATATCTTGTTTTCAAAACTGTTTTACTAAAAAAGTTTGCATCTTTACCCTCCCAGTTTAAAACAAAACAATACAAACCACAAACCTCAATGTATCAAGGAAAAGAAAAAAGTCAAAAGTCCTTGGACGGATGCTTACATACACACACATAGGTACACATACGCACCAATGTACCAGATTTTGACTTAACAAAAGCCTCAATGGGTTTAGAAAAGAAACAGAGAAATGTTGGTGTTTTACTGTTATGCTAACAGGAGTCGCTCCTTTTTATTCTAGGGGCATTGACTCATGCTCCCATAGCTTTCCTTTAACAAACTCGTGCAAGCAAAGAATGGGGAAAAGTCCGTATTTCTCTGAGGGTTTCCTGTTTCACATGGGGTGGCTCAAACATGTTTTGTTCCCCCCACCCTTCAATCAATTTAGCTACATAAAGAGTTTAGCAGATAATTTCCACAACTTGAACCTGCACAATAAAACCCAGCAGTCAAGAGCCTTCATCGCATCCCTAGAGTAAAAGCTCTACATGGGGAATAATTTGAGATAATTAGAACAGCAGTATAGCTTTAGCCAACAGAAATGTTATTTGGAAAATGTAATTAGATAATTAATGCACACAGCAGAAAACACACGCTTGCAGCAGCATACTGCTTAGCTCGTTCACATAGCAGAATTACTTTAGAGCCATCAAAATACATAAAAAAAACCCCAAGACCTACTAAAAATATGTCAGAGGGTTTTGGCTTTGTTTTGGTTTTGTTTTTTTAAAATAAATTCATAACTGAACTCTCTTACCTCCTTGCTAATCCAAAGTCAATAATTTTAATCTGGTTTCCTGTGTGATTTACACATAGTATGTTTTCAGGCTACAAAGAGAGAAGAGGGTATTTTGAGTTAAATGTATGACTGTTTGAGAGAGAGATCTAGCAAAAGAGTATAAAAATCTCAGAGATTTTAATCATAATTTTTAGTATAATTCTTTTCCTTCTATTCTGATCATGGGAGAGAAGGATTTGACTGGCATACTGAGTGAAAGGTTTGGTTTTGGACCTCCCATAAAGAAGTTTAATTTCTGTTCCTATATAACAACATTCCTGTATTTCACCATAGATGACAAATAGATTTTGAAATGGAAAGGCCCCCCCTGTGTAAAACGGTAGAGTCAGTCAGATGGTTGAGGCTGACCCACTGGATTTACTCCTTAAGTGTAAAAGTAACTCCATAAAAAGCCACAAGAAATATGTCAAATGCATCCTTTGGTTTGCCCACGAATGCAAAAAATGGTTTTTTTCCAATGAGAATATTTTTCAAGGTAGGGACAGGGGAGATGATGGTGTCCAAATTTATCATAACTGCAGAACTGTCTACAGGCCAACCAGGTCTAATATCATTTGTGTAAGGCGCTGTATAAACTAGCAGAAAAAAAAAACCCTCAGTTGGTTTTTCTGTTGAAAAAGATCAGTTATTAAGGGGCCATTAGGAAAACATTGTCATTTAACTGCAGTTCAGTTCCAGGCAGAAAAAGTACAAACAATAGGAAGACGATTGAATAGATATTTGAACACAGTCACAAGGAGGGTAGGGGTTGTGGAGGGAAGACTGCAGGCATTTTAGCCAAAGATGGGTTTGGGTGTGGTTTTTTAATTAATGACAAAAGGGCATTGTTTAATTCCACACAGAATGAAAAGCTTCTGATTTGAGCGGCAAAAGCACACAACCCTGTTCATTTCACTATTTTAAGCAAGCTACCAAATAGACAGTGGAAAAAAAAGTAATGAATCTCTAGAGCTCCATTCATTGTGGCTATTGAATTAAGTAATCTATTCCTTTATGAGATCAGTCCACAAAATGAGAAATTACTCTTGTAATTAGAGACTCTATGGTGGTCCAAACCATAGCATCACTAAAGAGCGTCGAGTACGAACTACTGACCTTCAGATCTAAATGCAGAATATAATGCTGGTGCAAGTAGTGGACTCCTTCACAAATCTGTTTGGTAAATAGGATTGCATCCAACTCAGTTAGATTGTAGTTTTCATCTGTGATCCGGTCAAATAATTCACCACCATCGAGACTAAAATTTTGACACAGAAAAGCATTAAAAACCCTAAAATTCCTCATTAGCTCTATTTATTTCCAAGTTGGGAACTTAGGTTTTCTTAATTTAGCAAGGATCCTAACAACACGTCCAATATAAAGCACGTCAGTGGTCTCAATGACTTCAAAAGACTTATTTCTGAGTGTGAAATTAAGTATCAATCTAAAATCAAAACTGGAAAAGTTGTCGCTAACATTGGGGGGGAATATATGTCAAACCCAAACCCACATGACCTGCTGATCAAACACGGACCTGGAGAACCTACAGGGAGTACCAAAGTATCTATTATTCGCTCATCTTATTAGTCTAGAGAAAATAAGTCTTCAACCTACAAAATTTACTGAATGAAACTTCTCAAACAGAAAAGGCAGCAGGCGTACATCATGAAATCTCCCTTTTGTGAACTCTGTATTTGATATAGATCAAAACTCTTACTTAGCCTCAAATGTGGAAGCATTTTTATTAATCCTAAAATTATTCAAAGGAGGCAGACCATGCATATAATTAATCACCTTCCTACCTTCTCCATGTCTTCTCTAATTCTACTTAAAACACCTCACTCCTCCTCTCGTCTGGATCTCTCACCTTCACTCTCTCCCTAATATGAGATTTTATTTACCCACAGTACTTCGATGTACATTGATAGCTACGGACAATGTTGGGGCCTGTAAGTTAAACTTAAATGAAAAATGAATCATAGTGAAGTTCTGTACATTAACAATCTTGTAATTTGGTTCATACTCTTGAAGATAGTTGTCTTTCTTATCATTTGTTTAAATTGTAATCTTGCCACATATATAATTTTTAACCTGAAGAAATTACCTTTAAAACATATATTTTTTTTTTTTTTCCTTCTGGAAGTGAAATCAATTCTCTCAGACCACTTAAGTCTTCTTCACACCTCAGAATTATCATTCCCTATTTCATTTAGCAACCTGAGAAAACCCAAACATCTATCAATTTCTGAGATCATTTAAACTTACTATTCCATGATCAAAGTGATATTATTTTTTGCTTCAAAAGCATCATAAAGCTGGATCAGATTCACATGATTTAACTGGTTCATGATGTTAATTTCATTTTTTACTTCCTCCTGAAAAAAATAACAAATTAACAAAAAATAAGCAAAATCTGTTCCTCAAATTCCAATACATTCAAATACAATCATTTGTAAAACCCACACAACAGCTACACCACAGGTCTCATGTGGACAGAAGGTTTAACCACAGAGATAGGAGACGACAAACAGTCACATGAAGTCCAAGCTGCTACCTACTGAGACATATTTTTGCAGTATTCCATACTACCCAATGACAAGTTGCCTCTTAGGGGCTGATTCGGGGAAGTGGTGTTAAGGTGCTGGCAATGAGGCCAGGTTTACAGTGGGCTCGCTTGGGTTCACAGCAACATAGTTACCCTCTCTTTTGCTCCTTTCACTTTTATGATTTTGGCTGCCAGGTTGAGACCAGTCGATATTTCCGTGCACTTGTGAACTTGCCCAAAACGCCCCCTGTTGATACCAAACAAAAGATGGGAAACCAGCTTAACGCAGCGCACTGCAGAAACTTTTCATACAACTATTCTTATCGTTGATTAAAAATAGCACAGTACAAAGTGAACAGAATCAGGTGCCCAGCAGCATGAATCTCTTCTTTCTCTCAGCTTATGAAGGATTAGTTTTATCTTTCCAGCCAGTTGTTCAATGCTTACATTAAAATATTATGCCCCCGTCATATTACTACATTTCAGTGCGGTATGATGACCTGATGATATTCTTTTTCAGTTCTGTAACTGTACCCGCTTGCTGTCCTTCAGTGATGCGTTAGTGAGTATATTAACAAGGATATTTCTGTCCTGATCTCATAACTTTTTAAATGACTGTAAGACCAGTAACTGTAGCCACTCCACAGACTGCATTTCTTGCGTGTTGTAAATTCTCCCCCATGTCACTCGGATACGTTAATGCCCCTTGGGATGATTTCTAAACACCATCTTCTCTGCTATTGCATCATCAGGCTTATACTTATTAAACCTTATTTGTACTTGGATCAACCTGTAAATCAAACCTCTTGTCAGATAAGTAAGGATACGAGAACACAAAGGCTGAAGCAGCTGCAGACTTCCTATGAGTGAAAACTAAACCTAAGGTCAAAATAATTATAACTTCTCCCTTAGTTTTCTTTAACGTGCAGTTCAGCACGGAAAAGAGATTTTGGAAGCTGCCTGACCTAATGGGCTTTGCTGACTTCAAATGCTCTGGATCTGTCTGCCTGAAGGTTACAGGTTTTTCTCATGACACCAGCTGTGGGCAGGATTATTATAACAAATGCAAAAATCAGTCCTCCAAGATCACAGTCCGGCATCTGAAAATGGAACTGGGGCAGAAACCAGTCACCTAAGGGACATCCCCGCCACACACCCCAAACTCAACAGAAGGTTGATACAAAGAGCCCAGCAACTATGACAGCCCAAAAGGTCTCAAGGATGAACCTGCTGACGCTGGCTGCAGTGGGCTTGTATGTGCCTCACCCCCACATACCTTGGGGCCGTCTGAAGAAGACAGCTCTAGCTCTCCAGCTAACTGCATTTCTCCATGCCTTAGCCACCACCAGCAGTACAGCATTAGGGACAGGGATACTTACCCCCCTAGTACTTCGTGACGACACACCGAGTAGCACGTTGTCAACTCTGTTTGCTTGACACTCACTATGCGATGTTCGAAAGGAGCTGGAGGAGAAGGGCTGTCATCTAAACAGGAGACAAGCTGGTCATTGAGATGCTTCTGCACACAGCACCGCACTCAGTTTCACCTCCCTCACACCAATGATTCCAGTCCACAGGACGTGCACATCACCTTGTTGTGTAACGAGAAGCCTCAACTGCCTGCTGCACTCGCATTATCCACGGCTCCACAAAACCATACTCTTGTGCTGCCCCCACCTTCAGCATCACTGTTCCTCAACCGATGAACCCAGTTTCTCAAGCAGGCACTGCTGACGCAGAGCCGGGACCACAAACGCACACACAGAGCTCCTCCCTTACCGCAGCCCTCAGCGCTCCTCTGGCGGTGGGGCTCTAAGGGAGAAACGCTGGGGGCCAACCAAAGCCCCCACACAAGCCAGCCTCCGACTGCTGCCGATAAGCTGCTCACGCAAACACCTAAACGAGAACTTTATACGAAAGTGCACTGCCCTCTCTCCCATCTTTTCTCTTTGCTTCGTGTTCCTCTACCATGCCATCATTTTTTCTTCTACTGGAATTCAGACAGGCACTGAAGTATCTGGGTAACATTAAGCACGTGATGCCTTCGCTATTTTTAGAGTGGCACGCAAGTAAAATAACCATTGCGCTTGCAGCTAGCCGTAAGAAGGGAGGTGCTGAAAATATCCCAAATCGCTCTGTTACTTCAAGTGAGGGGCTTTTACTGCTAACACCATTTTACAGATGAGGAAGAACGGAGAGCAGGATCCCACCTCCTGAATCTCAACCCTGTTCTTTTAACACAGTCAACCCACTGGACACCTTTAGAAGATCGACATCTTAGTTTAGGCATTAACAGAAGAGGTCACCTGAAAAAAAAAAAAATCTGGATTTTTGAAAAAATTACACTTGATCCTCTTTTAATCGTTATACGGCAGCTGGAAAGACCAGCACAAATACACAGCGCTGATAAATGATGACAGTTATTGGTAAGATCAGGAAGTTTCTCCTAGCAGCAAGACTTTTGCAGACAATGTCCAAGTTAAAGCTGCAAACATTAACATCACAACTATCAAGTTTAATCAGTTCCTGGGAAGATAAATCAGTTAACCGTGATACGTGTAACATCCAAGTCTTTCTGGGGTAAAGCTTCCATAAACCCACTTTGGCATCCCTCATTCAAAGCAATTTTACAGTTAATAGCCAGGTATCTTAGGCTGCAATTTAACACATATTCAACCCACCTCCAGCCATTGCTGAGAAAGCCAAATCCAGGTCAGGACATCTTCCCATGTATGTACATTCTGGGACATATGCATATCTATGCTGCCAGGAGAGACTATTCCCTGACACGATGTAATCAACTGTTCCCACAGTAACCAAGAAGAGATCTATGGCAAATAACACAACCAAAGACCACAGCAAGACACTCTTCCTGCAATATTTTGCCGCTCTCTGGACCTGCAGTCCATAGCTGCTAAAGCATACCTAGTTTGCATACTCCATCTTAAGGAATAAATGCTTAATCTAAAGAAAATGGATTTTTTCAAAATTACTCATAGTTCTGATCACACACATACTTCACCCAATTTTATTTTAAAGAAACTTTTTTCCCAAAACACACTTTAAAAGGAAAACAATTATTAAAAGAATTTGTACAGATGTTAATTCACTTGTTATTTACATAGTCAAAGCTACCCATGGCATTTAGGTAAATGCTCTTGAACTATAAGACACCAGTGGTCTACTGAGCACTGCTCCAACCACTATTGCATATATTGGATAGATATTATATATATAGTGTATATTGTACATAATACACACAGGTAGCACAAAAATCTCAGTGTAGAAGTTTCCAAGAGTGACTGCGAGCAACTTACCGATAATCATTTCATCCTGTGTGGGAAGCTCTTTGCTAGCTTCCAATGACTTAGTCTTGCCTGGTGCCATTCCTGTACACTCATGGGCATCATTTTCACTTCCCCCTGAAGATGCAGACTCAGATTCTCTGCTCTCAGAATTGGTATCTGTCAGGGATTCTTCTGCTTTTGCCATTTCTTGACGGATTTTCACTTCTACTCCCAGATCTTTCATAAGCTCCTTTGCAGAGGTATTCTGTGAGGTTACGGGCTTGCTTTTTAACTCTGATTTCTCTTCAGCCTTTTTACCTGGTTTGGCCTTGCTCAGTAATGGCTGTTGCTGCCCTGTTTGAGGTGCAAGTTCATTTTGCTTATTGTCCCCTTTCACTTCTTGATTTGGCTCAGTGCTGATGTTTTTAGGACTCTGTTGAAGTTTTAATTTGCCAGGCTGCTGTTCAACTCCTTCCACTTCTGCTGGTGTGGAGGATGAGGATTTTACTTTGGAGCTTTTACCTCTGTGATCATTTAAGTTTCCTTCCTTGGTCATCTCCATCTTTTCTTTCATTTCAGTCATATGTACATTGATAGATATCCTGCAGAGCAAACAGTTGACATTTTATGCAGATGACTAGCCTTGCTTTTGTAATGTGGTGGGGGAAGAAAAATCTATAAGCTTCTGAAACCACGGATTTCTACAGTATTAAAGAAATCGAACTGTATCAGTCCTCTTAGGAAATACCTACAACACTAAGGGAAGAGCACCAAAAAGCATGCTGATGCATCTTCTGTGTCCTCATCTGTGTATATGCCTGCCTTCTGCTGAACACAAAATGTCTCACACTGCAAAGTGTTAATCCCACATCTGAAAGCTTACTTTTTGCAAATATTACAGTTGGTCTAATAAAATACCATCATCTGGGCAGACAGGGGGTAGTGATTGCCTTCACAAATTACAGGCTGATTATCTAAATGGCTGACTGCTCATACGACTCTACAAATCCAAAGGTTTGCATCCATCCCAGTCCTCTTCCAGCTGGCTGACTTGCACAAACATCTGTGTTTGTGCCTTCTGATGGGATAGCAATCTTTCCACAGCTTTCTGTTAAAAATATAACTTTCATAAACTCTCTCACTCCATCAATACGATTTCCTTGGCATTCTAGCTACTGGAAAAGTTTAATAATTTTTTTTCCTCTTGCATTGCCTAAAAAGAATATGGGTTAAAACCAATTCTCTATGCTCCTAAAATCCATCAAAGACATTCATGTGATAATTTTTGAGTCCACTGTTACTGCTCCAACTGTCATGAGCACACAGTCTGATTTCAGTGAGGCTGAACTGAAACTTGTGAAGCTGTAAAGTGGATTTTGTACAACAGCAAGTAAAGAAAATTTCTGATGCCTAGGAGATTTTCACAAAAGTTATTGCTGCTTTCAGTGGAGTGACCTTATTACAAAAGAAAATGTTTCTGCTTTTGCATAACAGGAGTCTGAAGTTTCTCATTTTCAGCACCTTTAACACCCTTGCGTTGTGCTATGAAGCTAAGCTGCACCAGAGCGAGCTATCAGAGCAGCTGAACCCAGCTCTGAGCAAACGCTTCCACTGCTAGCTAGACAAGCCCGAACTCGGCAGGACTCTTGGGCGCTTCTCCAAGCGGAAGAACACAATGTTCTTTTGACGCTTCTGCGTGGGCTTACAGACTTCATTAAAAGTTGCGTTCATTTTAGGGAGGCATTTACCACCCTCATGTGACTTCACACACAAAAGCATAACAGGTACCCTGTGCAGGAAGGCTGCGGCTTCCCCTGGGGTTTACTCTAGGTTCTGCCTTCCAGTTATCCCTCGGCCTTCCTCCTCCCCAAACCAAAGTCTTTGGGGCTTTGACACCCCCCTGTCCAAACCAACCAGCTGCTTCAGAAGCTGCTGCTTATCTCCAAGTTCACCACCTGGCACATCACGATCAACCAGCACTGACTTCCAAGGGGTAACGCAACTGTTCCACCAGTGCTTCACAAACACTTTGAGCCATCCTCAAAGGACAGCACAGGCAGAGCCTCCAAGGCAGCGCCCCGGCAGGCAGCTGGGATGGACCAGCTCTGGCTGCTGAAGCACAGTGCCTATGGCTCACCGGCCAGAGCCTAAAACGCGCAGGGAAAATACAAGGAGGTCCCTCTGGTTTTAGTGTTACCCCAGCAACCAGTTTGGAGGTAATAAGGCCTAGCAGCTGTACACAAAGTTGTTCCTGAATGTTTGAGAAGAGGCCACAGTATTGAAGGCTTCTACTTTCTCCTGCCACATCCTTACACTCAACCTCCTAAGAAAAAAATATCCCAGTGTGTCAGTCTTCACAAGGAGCCCTTTCCCTCATGAAGCCTATATGCTGACATCAGGACAACTTTCATTCATGTTGGTTTTGGTTTTTGGTTTTGTTTTTTTTGGGTTGGTTTTTTTTTTTTTTTGAAAGAGTTCTGTAATCCCAGTAGACACTTAGCTATTGCACAGGAAGATTTAAGTGTCCACCCTATATTCACAAGTACTGCTACAAATTCAAAGTTTTCAAATGAAAGTACGCATACGCAAAAGTAGTGTCATGTTCTTGTCTGGGCTTCAGACACCAATTTGTACAGACGAATAATGGGGAAATTCCACACAAAGTAACACACACATATATATGTGTGTGTATGTATATGTGTGTCTATCACCCATACATATATATATATAAAAACAACACCATATAAACAACACCAGCCCAGACAGAGAAGGCACGGCAGTTAAAGTTTGCTACAGAATTTCCATCTGTTAGGGTTTGGTTGGTTGGAGTTTTTGTTGTTGTTTGTTGTGGGGGGGGGGTTTTGATTTAAATAAATGGAATTAAAATCAAATCCTCAATAAATAATTCAAAAGGAAATGGATTAAAGACATATTACAAAATACCTGTGTGAGGAAAAGATTAGGCTAATAGAGATTAATAAACGGGCAGTCTGGTTATATCTTTAGGTGACCAAGGCATAAAAAAAACATCCCACAAAAACACCAAAGACAGCAAACAAAAGTTGTTTGGTTTTGTCATATACTAGTAAATATCTCAAATTCCTTTCATCTCCATGGTTATAGAAACAGAGGAGTTGGAAAGGAGCGAGTGGTTTATAGATGTCCAACTGCTTGAGCTATACTAGGGGAGTCACCTTCCTAGCTCTAATACACAGAAGCCTCAATCATATAAAAAAAATCTGCCATCCATCTAGCCCTCTGACTCCCTGGCTTCATAGAAACTTACACAGGGCCCTTGCTGCTTTAAGATTTTGCTTTAACCATTCATAAGGTCTCACCACTCCTATCCTAGCATGGACTGTTTTTCCCCTGGATCATGCCTCAGCAGGAGCTGCCTCCTTTAATGACCTGGCTTTCCTGGTTTTCCTTCTAACACATGAAATGGTTTCAGATCACACAGAAAGCTACCAACAAGGCCATTACCTGGTACGTGTCGCTTCACACCCTGTGTCAGATATAGCCTGGGATGTGGAGGGCACAGCTTCCCGGGACGCCGCGCTTGATGATGGAGGTTTGTTTTCATTCTCTCGGAGTTTCTGATGAACAAGCTGCCTGTGGCACTCATCCAGGCACGGGGCTCTGTCCATATCGTGTGCTTTAGCAGGAACATTTTGGTTGCCTACATGATCTTGATTTACGAAGGGAAGACCGTTGTGTTGATTCAAAGCTTTGACACCGACGTCCTTTTGCTGTTGACAGCTCCTAGAGCTGTGGGTTTTGCCAGTACCTTCAACTGCTTGCTGCTTCGCTGTCCTCTCTTTAACTTGGGATTTGGACTCAGCTTTGTGGGCTACAGCACTAAAAGCATTTGCCTTCTCATATGCTCCCTTGTTTTCATCCAGCTTTTTCCCACTTTTCATCTCTGAATAAAATAAGCCATTAGTAAACTATCCTTGACAAAAGTGACAGCAAAACAGAGAGGGCATAAAGTAACCCACCATTCGAAATAATCTATGCAGTTACATACATCTCAAAAGGTACCAAGAAACCCCCCAGAAGGTTTAACATCCCTACACCAGCAGCCTTGAGAGAGCCATTATTAATGCTCATGGCTTAATCAGAGGCTTAACTGCTCTGCTGGCTTTCCAGCAGCATTACAGATTGAACTTGGATTTCCATAAAGCAAACAAACTGCAAGGCTCAAGCTCACCGCATCTAAAATCTGAAATCACTCTGCGGGCAAGTATCACAGGTAGTTCAGGCACTGCAGACCCACCCAGGACCCTCCTGAACCTGATACACCCTCCACCTGATGAGAGGGGCAGAGACGCACTGAGCAAGGCTCCAAGGGATGCTGGGGCTTGAGACAGTGCCTTCTGCATTTTCCACCAAAGGACAAGAAGGTTCTTCAGCACCTTCTCATGATAATGGTTGTGAATATTAACAGTGGAAATTTCTAGGGTAATTTCTTTCAGGATTCAGCATGCACAGGTAACTGGCAATCAAGGTTAGTTCACAACCCTATGTAGCTTTTGAGTCAGAATTGTGACCGACTGCTTTATTTTTGTCACTTCCTAAACGATGAAGCTAAGAAGGGGATCTCTCATAGGCGATTCACTGACAATTTGTGAAGACAACAGCATGACAGAGCCTGCTCAACATCACGTTCACCCCTGTTGCAACTCCGCAGGCATTAATAATGGATGCAACAGGGCAATGCCCTGACAGATGCATCCTAAATAGGAATGTAGCCCTGACATGGCAATGAAACTTGTTTATCAAAAAAAGGTACTCCCAATGTCAACATGTCCTGTTTTCAGAGAGGGGGAGGAGGGAGGGCCTGCTCAGATATGTTAAGGGAAAAGAATTTATGAGGTTTGCTATGTGATACTGCCTCTGCCTTCGTGGTATCTCCAAACAAGTACTGCTCTCTTAATTCAGCTCACTAATTCCAAAGCAAAGAACCTGTGCAACCAAACAAAGGTGCTGCTTTTAGTTTCTTGATCTTCTAGCATTTTGTGGGGCTTGACCTGGGGACAGATCATCTTGCGGAGGAGATGAGAACAACTCTATTTCCCCAGTACCAGTGGACAAAGTTACTCAGTTACATTTGAGTAATTCAGGTAGTGGGAAATAGCAGGCTATTGATTTCCAGTTTGTCTGCTGCGCATTCTAGAGTCAAAGCCTGTGGCGTGCCTGGAGTGATACATACCTTCCAGAGGCTTCTTGCTTTCAGTTTGGGTCCCTCTGTTACTAAGCACATGCTTAGGTTTTGCACCACTCTCCTCAGGCTTATCTTTGGCCTGAAAGTGACAGGGGAACACAAAAATAACAGTTACGGCCAAGAGTTTTTATTTCCCACTAGGTTCCTCCAACTATGTACGTATTCAGATTCTGTAAATGGACACTAAAACCTCTGATCTTCTGAATTTTTACTTACTGCTGTGTTTACTCCCTTCTTCCAATCTCTCCCCGCTTTTGCAGACAGGTCTACTTCTAAACCAAGATGGCACAGAATAATACATTAGCTCACCACTTTCCAGAATTTTAACTGTCAGAGATTTTGCCTCCTGTCATCTTTACTCACATTGATTAAAAACCATGACACGTGAAACGTAAGAGAGAGATTAGAAAAGGAAGTTATACTGTATTTCTGTTGCTTTTTGGCTGGTGACTGAAAGATAAGCAGTGTCTCTGAAGATACAGTTAATATATTTGTTGCAAGGCATCTAAAGATTCATGATTTGAGCTATGATAGAAATGATACCAGAAAAAGCCTTTAGCTTTATGGTAACTCTTGTGTATGTACTTGACATTACACGTGTCATCTTTGGCATGGTTAAAAACTTACTTACTGTCTTTTAGAAGTAGATTTTTATTTTTAAGCAAATTTCTTCCTCCAATTAAGAAAAGACAGAGGGGGGATATTTCGTAATAGCACCACTAAACACTTCACACAGCAATACATCTGAAATAAAATTAAAACTAAATAACTAATATGTAGCAAAAAGCACTACAGAAAAATATGAAGAGGCATAACATGTTTCTTGATTGACATATAGTTAAAATCTAGTGATAAGCAGCCTCCTATCCTTATTTGTACAAGCAAATAAGCAACATCGAAAATATTTCTGCAGATAACTCAGCCCCTTCATCTGTTAGTAAAAGCAGTTAAGGATTTCATGCTCCGACCATATAGATTCCACAACAAAGCCCTCCCGCCTCCACCTTCCCAAAAACAAAACACCCAAAGAGTAAAAGTAGTAAAAAAAATCATTACCATTTTTATTACAGCTCTAAGCAAACCTGCAACAATGACCAGGGGGAACATTATTCTTGCAAAATCCTATGTGCAAAGAAAGCCTTGGATAAGTGACAGTTTAATGCTGGTGGGTTTTTCTGTCTGTTTGTTTTCTAAATAAGAAGTTAGAGGTTTGGATCCTATGAAGCTCAACTCATAGTCTTTTATTAATTTGACTCCAGCCCTGCAAAACTTCTTCCATAAGTATTCCCATGGCATCCCTGGAATGCTGTTGTACCATCAAAGAGCTTCACCCAGAAATGAAAACATGACCTCCCCACTCCCATCCCCACACTGAGTAACCTTGCACTAAGCCAGCTCTGTGATAAGCAGCACGCTGTTATAAAACAGCAAAGGTTGGAAAACAGAAACAAGCAGGTAGCAAATTCTTTTTGTGAGCAACCCCCGTGCAGCTGTGGAGCTCTTTGGACATGTCTATACTGCTATCACAAAACAGGCTGCAAAAACTAGACCAAAGTTAGCACATGGCTCAGCGCAAGCTTATTTGTTTTTAAATTCACCCATGCTTTGCTCCACGTTACCCCAGCTAGGTCACGTACATACGCTACCTCCCTAATTCAAGCCTAGTTCAAATATCACTCAGCAGCCTGTGATCAAAGTATAGGCATATCTTAAGGTCTTGTAACTGATCTTATGCTCTGATTTCAAAAACTGTTCATGACCAGAAACAAAAAAGAACAATGATAGTCATATTGCAAAACTGGAGTTAGTCATAAAAGTCTCTACGTGCCCAACACACGTTGCCTGTTCTACGACTGAGGCAGTGGTTAGAGCCTGGGACAGCGACCTCTGCCTCACCATAGTCCATCAGGTCACCACCAGCAGGTCATTTCACTTCTCAGTCTCTATCTGCCTATCCATAAAACCTCGGATGAAGTTCTGACCTCCTTCAATCTTCTCTTTTGCAAACACCGATGAGGAGACAAGTGCATAGTGGCTAGTTGACAACTAATCCCAACAGTATGCTAGAAGTCTGCATGAAACATTCCTCCAGTATCCCTCACATCACCTCCCTTTATTCACATCCCTCCTTACTGCTCTTTTCACTTAGAAACTGACAATCTGAAAACAAAATTAGTTTATCCTCTTTATACTCATCTTCACCTGGCCATTGATATACTGTGCACTGCCAGTTCAGTTCGAGGTGCAAAGCCTGCGAAGGACTGTATCTGTCTCCAGGCATTTTCCAGGGACTGCAGGCAGGAACTTGTAACAATGCAGCTTTAACCAAAACGTATCAAACTTTTCCATTTCTCAAAAAATCTGTAGAACTGAAATTGGAACTGCAAGCAAGTACAAGCGTCATGTCTATTCAGAATTGAGATTGATACCTAATGTAATGTATGATTTATTGTTCTCAACACTAATGGAAACTCTTTATAAATTCTTCTGTCTCCAAACAGTCTAGCTCACTTGTCAGCCTCTGGCACTTAAAAAGGGAGACTAGGAGAGCATTTGGAAAGCCTGAAAAGGTATGCTAGCATCTAGCATTGCCCTGTTCTTGTTAAAGTTTAGGTGTACCTTCCACCAAAACATTTTACAGTTTTGGTGAAAAATATTTGGATTTAGATACAAATGGACATTTGAGTTTGAGCCAAGTTCTCCTTACTGCAATCAACCCTCCCATACCTGGAGATTCTTGGAATGAACAAACCTATTCCAACTTTTGCAATTTTCCCCCTGCCGGGATACAAGTCATAGTGAAAACTGAACGCTCCCGTTAGCTAAAACTAATTCCAGATGCCTGTAACTTTTAAAACCAAGGTTAATCGATTCCAAAACACCTGTTCCTCCCTCACTGTCCTCCATAATTAAGAAATGCATAGGAATTGATGTCTCGGAGCTTGGAAACGCAACAACTATTTGATTTGAGAAGCGAACAACGTGGATGGAGTTGATGAAGTCACAGGTTCATCATAAAGATGTAGCTAAAGACAACTTAAATGTCTAAGGACATATCAATCTGCTCAGTAATACCACCACAAGTCAGCACAGGTTTTAGCAACTGCTGTTGTGTTCAGAAGCAATGATCAATCAAGAAAAGAGAAGCTTCTTCCAACAAGAATGCTTCCCATATGTTACTCATACTTTTCACAGCGGCCTCAATTCAGTCACTAATTTGAATGACATTGCTGATCTTCAAGCACTGGTAGAAGCTGAATTTTCCTTTACAGTAGTAAGCTACTCACACTTGTTACAGGATTGCCTGGCACACTTTGGGAACCTGGGACATAAGACTGCAAGATATGTTTTGAGCCCTGGTCTCTGCCTTAAGAGGCTTGCAATTCAAAGGTTGCAGCAGTAACCTGTAACAGCAATACTGAAAGGACAACCTGAATTATATCTTATGCAAGAACTCAGCAGGAGAGCCTAAAGCCCTGCTACACAAGAAAGGAAAATATGAAGAATAGTTAAACAAAACCAACCTCAACCAGGATTTCCAGCAGACTCCCCTTCTTCCAGGGCACAATGCCTTTGAGAATAAAATCCACTACTTTCGAATTTTTTAATACTTCTCCCACAAATGTAATAACTTTATCCAGTGTATCAACCCTTTTCTCTATCTTTGCCAGCCTCTCCTTATGCTTCGAGGCATCTAGCTGGGCAGTTTTCATCAATTTCAACACTTCTGAGCATATGCTCTGAATATCAGTCTGATGAGTACTGTCCGATACCTTTAGGCCTTTTTTCATTGCATCTGTCTCATCAGGAGCTGCTCGAGATACTGTTAGCTTGTTAATGCCTTTTTCTACATCATCAATGCCTTTGTTAACTCGCTGCAGTTTGCCTGTCAGATCTTCTTGGAAATGCAACAATTTGTCCATCTTTTCATTCAAGAGATACAGTTTTTTGTCCATCATACTTAAATTGTTCACTTTTGTAGGCTGTAACTTGGTCAGGGCATTTCCCTCTGCAAGGTCCAAGCTACCCGCAGACATTCTGTCCAGACAGCAGGATGTCAGATAGATTAGGTTGGTTTTTCATTAATCATAAATTAAAAAATGAGGGTCTGAAAGTTCATCTTCTTTAGCCGTTCCTATAACAGACAACCTCACTTATTGGAGTCACTAGAGCATATCATGAGATAGCTACTGCACAAAAGATTTATTTCTGTGTTATCTATTTCTTACTGTGTGCTTTCAATGATGGAGGTAATTTGGCACCAGACTATATTTTCTTGGGCCTCCTTGACGTCACAAAACCATTTAAAATTCTTTCTCGAGTGGCTGTTGATAGGCAAGCATCTTAACAATTGCCAATGCCTTAGCAGACCTCTGGAGGGAGAAGGATTGTTGTTATGACCAGTTTTAGTTCTGTGATAATGAAAAGAACTTGCTAGAGCATTTCTCTTCATTAAACAGGAAAAATAGAAAAGTAAACTTGGTGGTCTTGTGCTAAGGCTTGGAAGAATTCAGCTTTGTAGCACGGATGCAGAGCACCCGGCATAGACACAGGGTGTGCTCTTTAGGTTGGCTAGCACTTGAATTTAAAAATAGAGTACAATGACAAGGATCTGAAATACGTATCTAGCACCAGCATGTCTTTGTCAACTGAAACTTCTAAAATTAAATCTTTCTCCCAGGCTATGAAAGTGAACCAAGTTAAAAAAAAAAATCTTCATGAAGGCACAGCAGAATTAGTCCAACTATTAGCAGCAAAATTATTAAATCATAAATCTTATTTAAAGGATTTGTTACTGACTTGCTTTCACTTCTGAATCACAGCACGTCTACTACAAAAATTACAGTCAGTCACTAGAGAACAGAACGGTAGCCCCTTTATACTTGCACAGGCCCCACTGCCACAGTTCTGAATGCTTTAGAAACATTAATGAATGTGTCCTTACCATACAACACGGAATGAGAGTCGGTCCTCTCCCAGAGAGGATGAACTCTGGCATCAAGAGATAAAGCAGTTTGTGCCATGCCAGACATGACACTGTGTCAAACGACTGTGTCTAGTTCTCCCAGGTCCCTTTTCACTGCGGTATGTATGTAGAGCAGGGGGAGAAAGCAGGGGGGAAATCCTGCTGCCGCTGGAGTCTTGTGCAACAGAACAATGGAACCACATCAAAGCCGTGGGCTTTGGCATGCTGAGCAACCCTTTGCCTCCAGTCCCTTCCTCAGTTTTTGGAAGGGGCATCTGGGAAGAAAGTAGAATTCTTAAAGTCAATTTGCTGTATGCGATAGGACATTCTAGAAATTAAAATCCTTCCTCTACACACCGCAGAGTAGTAGTGGCATTAAAATTACCCTCTTGACAAGATGTTAAGTCCTTGCCACTTCTGTAAGACAAGGGTTTTTTATCTTTACAATAAAAAAAAAATAAATTACGTCTACCAAGGCCACCAAATAATTATAGCCAACCTGGTGCTTCTGTGACATTTGGAGGCCAATAACTGGCTTTACATAAGATACCAAAAGCTTTAATACTTGGACTGTTCATCACCTTCAAGGGAGGGTTTGAATACCAAGCAATGACTCTAGGAGAAAACTTGGCCTGTGAAAGCTGACGGGAGTCAGCATTTCATGCAATGTCATTTCTCCTGATCAAAAAAAAAAAAAAAAATAATTTAAAGTCACTGGTATTTTCGCAGTGGTCTGGGGTAGTGTAGCATAAGTTTTATGATACCCCATATAATCTTATTTCAATAATCAAGCATACAATGCAGTAAAATATACAGCTTTATCTTGAAAGTATAGAACATTGGCAATAAAACCATTGCAACTCTACTACTGCATTGAAAGAATCAGAGTTTTCAGCCAAATGCCTTTAAGTAATTATTTCAAGCCTACAAACACGCTTGATAACAAATAATCAAAACAGCCAACACTTTTACTAAATCAAGAGTACCAGCTAAATGTTGTCCTCTTAGGGACAAAAAGAAAAAGGTAGAGTCACTTGATTGTTATATTTAAAGTTGGACAACTTGCAGCAAGTATTTCGCTAAGGAAACCTAGCCACAGAAAGTCATCCACAGTTGCATACTTAGAACTTAAGTTGCCACCAGCAGCGTGCTATTACAGGCACAGCAGGCACGGTCGTGAAACAATGCAAGTACAAGAAAAGTGCACCACGGGCCTCTGTGTGTGTTTGTGGGCAAATGGGAGTCTCTTGAAATCCTGAACCTTCTTAATTATTTAACAATTTAACAATTGAGAGCCAAAAGCATTAATGCTGCCCTATTGTTATTTACTAGTGGTGTTATTCATATAGCCGATTATTTAATGCTCCTCACATGAAATGGACTCTAATGGTAAATGCTGTGTAAAACAAAAAAGGAGATTTTAAAAAAACAGAAAGGAAATCTCCGAATTTATATTACTTTACACAAGCAGACTTGCCTGACTGCAGCTCAAGGGGCACAAATCACCTCTTCCTCCTCCTGATTCAGCCACGTGGCACTGTGTATTCCCGCTATATGCGGCAGATTTCACCACCTAGTACCTACTCACTCAGCGCACAGAGCGAGATAATGTACTATGGAGAACTCTTGCTACACGCAGCAAACATTCCTTGCTAGTGTTGTCTGAGGTGTATACAGGGAAGATACAGCCAAAGCTGCCTCCTACTCAGATACAGCTGTTTGACTTACACCACTACTTACATCGTACTGTGCATCCATAAGCAACTGCAAAGTTACGGGTGGAATGAAGGGTAAAGAAGAAGGAAACGTCATTTGGCACATAGTGAGAAGTTTTAAACATCTGTCACAAAGTTATTAAGGTCAGCTTTTCTTTTAATTTCCTCCTCCCCTCTCTCCCCTTTAAAACTTCCGGTAAACACACAAAAAGAAAAAAAAATGGCTCCAACAGATCTGATTGTTTTGTCTTCAGGATGATAATATGCTCAAATTCTGGCAAAAAAACTTTTATTCCTTTTGCTTTGAATTACAATAGAAGGCAATTTTTGTTTAGAACATTGATTTAGTGCCCAATGTTTGCAACTTGCTTGAGCAGCCTGAAGAGAGCATTCAGTTCCATTGACAGTCTCAAGTCTTTCAATACTTACCAAAAAATAAAGAGAAAAATCCTAAATTGCCTGACTCCATACTGCAGATCATAGTGCACCCATCCTTAAACATCATAAAAAAGTACAGTTATTATAACAAATGTAATACCCTACTAAACTCACTTTTTCTTTGTGATGAGCTATTGCTTATAATGACATTTTGCACTTACATACTGCAACACACACAGAATCACAGAATCGCAGGGGTTGGAAGACACCTCTGGAGATCATCTAGTCCAAACCCCGCTGCCAAAGCAGGTTCACCTACAGCAGGTTGCACAGGAACGCGTCCAGGCGAGTTTTGAATATCTCCAGAGAAGGAGACTCCACAACCTCTCTGGGCAGCCTGTTCCAGTGCTCTGGCACCCTCAAAGTAAAGAAGTTTTTCCTCATGTTCAGATGGAATTCCCTGTGTTCCAGTTTGTGCCCGTTGCCCCTTATCCTGTCACCAGGCACCACTGAAAAGGGTCTGGCCCCATCCTCTTGATACCCGCCCTTCAGATATTTATAAGCACGGATGAGATCCCCTCTCAGTCTTCTCTTCTCCAGGCTAAACAGACCCAGGTCCCTCAGCCTCTCCTCGTAAAAGAGGAGCTCCATTCCCCTGATCGTCTTTCATAGCCCTCCGCTGGACTCGCTCCAGTAGTTCTCTGTCTTCCTTGAACTGGGGAGCCCAGAACTGGANTAGACTCTGCGCTGCTGATCACAACCCTCTGAGCTTTGCCATTCAGCCAGCTCTCAATCCACCTCTCTGTCTGCTCATCTAACCCACACTTCCTAAGCTTACCTATGAGGATGTTGTGGGAGACAGTGTCAAAAGCCTTGCTAAAGGCAAGGTGGACAACATCCACTGCTCTCCCCTCATCTACCCAGCCAGTCATGCCATCACAGAAGGCTATCAGATTGGTCCAGCATGATTTCCCCTTGGTGAAGCCATGTTGAGCACTCCTGATAACCTTCTCTTCCTCTACGTGCTTGGAGATGACAATCAGAATGAGCTGTTCCATCACCTTTCCAGGAATGGAGGTGAGGCTGACTGGCCTGTAGCTTCCCAAGTCCTCCTTGCCCTTTTTGAAGACTGGTGTGACATTGGCTTTCCTCCAGTGCTCAGGCACCTCTCCCATTCTCCATAACCTTTAAGAGATGATGGAGAATGGCTTCACAGTAACACACGTTGGTTCACCTTCAGTACTCCCCAAATTACATGTGACGAACTTGAAGTGTTGTATGAGGAACGAACACCAGTGAATCTCTGTAGATTGCAGAGCTTTGCTCAGTCACCCCATGTTGTCATTGGCAAAACAAACTGGTGAGCCACAAGACTCCATCATGGTCTGGCTGTAACTCGAATAAAGTTTCTGATGATAATTGGTCTCCTGTGGATTTCTGCTTGTTTCTTCCAGGTAACAAAAAATGAGCACTGTGATCTGGAGTGTGAACTGAAATGAACTTCAAGGATACCTTTAAAATATCTCCAAGCTATCAAGTATCTCAGGAGTGCCAGAGAAAAGGAACACAAATGCTGGGGAACCAGAACTGCAAGTGACCTTGAACTGATCATGCCAAGATACTCCTATTCTCAAGTGGGAAATGAGTGTTTATTCCTCTTTGGCTTCAACCCCACACACTCTCCCAGTTGTGAGACAAAGATGTCAGGAAACAAGAGAAAAATTCACATTCAACACAAAGAATCTATGATATGACAGTTCGGTTATGATCCCTTGTTGCTAGCTCTGACCCAAAGGAAGGAAAAAACCACAAATATGGGGTGAACAGGAAAATAAAGTAAAAAAAAAAAAGAAAAAAACCAAAAAATCTACAGCATGTACTGAAGTGACAGCAGAGGCTTATATCCCAAACAAGAAATGTCACAGAGGTTAAAACCAGCTGCTCAAACAGATCATCTCATTAGATTATTGCACTGCTTCCAACAACATAGTAAAACTGGAGATGGCTGAAAATATGTAGGTAAATGAAAAAATAGCCTTTTAAAAGGCCAAAACAAAGTCAAAGCTTTATAGAGAACTTGGGGCCTTGGGAGAAGTTTGCAGTTGTTGCAAGAAACAGAGTTCTAAGGAGATGAAGAACTCAATGTGGTAAAATATCAGGGGCTTACAAAAAGAAAAAAAACAAACAACAAGTAAGCTCAAAACAATCCGGCTACATCTCCTAACACTAATCAGGCGAAAAAATACTAATAAATATTCTTTACCTATTTAGAAACCAGTTGTCAACTTTTTCAAGTTACCCTGAAAATCTACTTAATCTACATCTAGTTGCTGCAGCTCATTAACATACATTTCTTAGTTTTCCCCCCAGCAAATGAAAGGGTAACTAAATTTTTTTAGGCTACCTAAACTTCTGAAAAATTAAGCCCTACACCAGTGAGTAATTTCTCATGAACAGCATGTTTCCTAGACACATGAAAGATAATAAATCAGGTCCATAGAGTAATGGAGCAGCAAGAGACCAATTCTCATGACAAATGGCAAGCACCGAAAGGATCTAATTTAGAGGAATAACTTCCAAGGGTAAGATCTGCCATACAGTCTGGATAAGTCTATCTAGTCCCACAGCTGGGTTTCCTGCTGAGATCAGACAAAAGATGTCCATCTGCCATATTTAGTGGTGTACTAGGAACTGCTCCACACCTGCTTTAGAAGGCCAAAAACCTGACATTTTAACACATTACTCATGTCAGCTCTTGGTTGAAATCCACCTGCACAGTAAGTCTATAAAGCACTACCAGTCTCCCCAAGTGACCCTGGCATGATACATTTCAGTATTGCCAAGCTCACAAGAGTACAGCGTTCCTGTAGTACTAGGATCAACTAATTCTTAAAAATCACTATATAAACTCTTTTTTTTCCTTTTTCTACACATTTAATGACAGAAAACTTAACACAGTAGGTTATGAAACACTCTCGTGCAAGTCCTGACTTCTTTCCCCCCTTCTATTTTATTCCTTTTCAAATAACTGAGTCTACAATGCTCCCAGGCAGTGGCACAGCTAAGGATAGGTTAATGCATCTGAGATCATGTGTACTACTGTAATGCATCTCTGTCAAGCAGCTGACAGCAGATAGCTGAACAGATCAATTATGACATTTCATTTACATCAAAGTGATGAGATTTCTAGATAACACTGTTTACCATTTGCCCACACGGCTTAACAAGAACCTTTAAGTCCTTCCTCCAGGTTACGTTGCCTCTCAGGAGGCCAAGAGAGCACCTGTTGCCCATCCACATTCACTCACTTGACCCCAGAGCTTATTCTCACCAGCAAGTCTGCGACCCACAGAAATTACTTTAAGAAGCTGTCTCAGTACTTTTAATTTTCATTCTTTTAAATTTTTAAGAACTCAAGTGGCTACTAAACTATTTTACCCCCTTGGACCAGAAGAGTGGTAATCAGCAATGCTTCCCTGGTGGGGTGGTAAGGATTCACCCTCCCACTCCTCCACACCCTCCAACGAAGAGCTCTCCTCTGGAAACTGAACAGAAAAGTCATGTTGCTTGTTCTGCTTTCCCTGAATTTCAGGGATCTTATATCTAATGCAGTCAGTTCCTCATAAAACCTGCCGATTTTAAAGGTCAGCCACCAAAGTTACCCTTGGACTCAAGAAGCCTCTCATTTGCAAGATGCTTTCTCACCACTAGTAGGAGCTCAGCAGAGAAACCTAAGGCACCTTTTACACCTGCCAAAAGCTCGTGTGTCTATGGCAGCTTGCTCAGGTACAAGTAAGCGTAAGTCAGTAGGGATCCGGCATAATGCAGCAGAGTAGCCTTGGCTGTGCAGTAATGCCAACAGGAATAAAACCAGTAAAAGCAAATTCTTGTCACTGAAGTGATGTGCTAGGCCCCTCGGTATACCTATATGGAACAGATCTGTTGCATAAGAAAGGGTTATTTCTAGACAGTCACTTTTTCAGAAAAAAAACCTTACATAATCCAGAGTTAGCTCCAAAACACACTAAAACCAGAACAATTGTTCTTGCTGACTTGAAAGTTGACTGGCTTCAAATCAAATCCCTCAGAAAAGTCTCTGCTTTGCCAGCAACACGCCTTTGTTAGAGAAGATGAAAATCACCAAATCGCACTGTGCTGTGTGTTGTGTTCTCCTCCCTTCCTACTTCAGAAGATCTTCTCAGCTTCAAGTTTGAAAAATTGCCACAAAAACACGCACACAGAGCTGTACTAGCTTGCTAATTTATAACCATCATTTCCAACTTCACCTTTCTCAACACCCCGACTGACAATTGCTGTAAGAACATATCCAATTATTTCCTTGGCTCCTCCACTCATATTTCCAAAGTTAAAAGGCAATAATACTGTTCCCTCAACTATCCTTCTGTCCTTCATCGTTACTGACTGAAGTAAGATCACTTCCAGCACAATTTTCTATTGCATTGGCTTAAATGTTTGAAAAATAAGACACACAAGCACCTCAAATCACATCAGATTGCACTGGAATTAAGTAAACGAAGTGTTCGTGGATGGCCACATGAGGGGCAGCCTCCAGCCGCTCGCAAACCATTTGACTGGACTTGAGCGTGCCTTGGCTACTTACACACGCTTTTGGAAACTTTTCCCAAGCACTCGCAAAAGCAGTTTCAGGCCTTGTGCAAGCTGGAGTCTCAGTTATTGATTTTTCTCTCTCTCACATTTCCATCTGAGAGCTGCCATTGTGGTACAACAAATACCAAGTACTATGCTCAGCGTTCCTTGCTAATAATGGTCTTTACAAGACCCTAACAATGGGGCAAAATTTTATTTTTTTAAGTAAGAACACTCCTTGACATTGCTATTCCCCACTAATAACCAGAACACCACATTCAGGAAATTCTAAATCACGTAAGTAGTCATCTGTCCTATAATGAAGTCTGTTATGTGCTATATTCACCTGCTGATCTAGATCTCTCTGACATTTTGCTCTGACGTCATTCACAAACACAGGAATAACTTCATCAGTTCAGGCTTAGTCTCAACACAAACTCTGTTTTGAAAAGCATTCCGAGTAAGAGAGTTCGGGCACAAAAGCCGGTGGTTTTCCAAACTCTTCTCAGTAATCAAATACTCACAGAGAAGCCACTTGCAGTCCTTTAGGTGAATGTTTAAACACCCGGCAAAAACCAGACAAAATGCTGCACCCATTTCAGATGTGCAAAAGATCTCCAGCTAAATTTAGAACGGCTTTCATCAAGTTGGAAGAAAGATACAGGAAACAGACAAAAGCATGTTATCTACAGAAAAGCTTGTCTAAAAGAAAATTATACTGCATGCCAGTGGAATTGCAGAAAGCAGCTAACAACAGGCATCAAAATTTCCAGAGCAAGAAATGAGAAGGCAATTTTTTAAGTTTATCTCTCTAAAGCAGATAGTTTAAGAACAGTTGGGTGTGAATTAGAAGCCTTGAGTTAGGGCCCCAGTAGTGATCTGTAGTGATGTAGCCCCAGTAGTGATGCCCCCAGCACAGTGATCCTTTCTCCATCTGTACCTGAGTACAAATCTCTAGTAGAACCAGAAATCCAGAGCACATTTGGTGCAGCCATTTCCACTCCCAGAACAGTAAGTACCCCCCCGTGCTTCTCTGCAAGGCTTCTGTCAGAACTCAGGAAGTTTTGCTTCTGAACCACCTTGCTACCTTAAATCAAAGAGCCAAAAGACTCCAGAGTATTCATTTTAAGCAACCGCATAGAGGGTTCTCTGCACTCATAGGAAGCTCCTGGATTAAAACTACTAAACCATCAATTTTGTGATTCTGCTCTTAGATCAGTGACAGATTACTCTCCAGACGCATTGCAGAGACAGCTGTAGTGTAAACCCAGATACACTGATTATCAGTGTTCGACTGAAAAAACAGCACCAAGTCCTGGCACCGTAAAGCAAAATCACTCAGAGGAAAGCAAGCAGGTAACACTGTTGATAAAAGGGAAAGCAAGCAGGTAACACTGTTGATAAAAGATCCAGGATATAAATGGTTTGGATTTCATATTAGTCAAGGGAGGTGATTCTGCCCTCTACTCCACTCTCGTGAGACCCCACCTGGAGTACTGTGGCCAGCTCTGNGGTCCCTTCCAACCTAAACCATTCTAGGATTCTGTGATAACAGGAGTATTTGTCACTAAAGGGTAGTAGGGCAGTGCCAACCACATATCTAGTAACTACATCAAGATCTTAGTGTGAGAAATTAGGAGAGCAGTCAAAACACTGGGCTGGGTGCTGGAAAACATGCAGTAATATTCTGCAGAGAGGTGAGCAAGTTACACCTAACAAGAGTCTCTACATAGTCCATGAAAATGGTGGAATACAGAGCTCCCTGGCTCTTGTTCAGTCACAAAAGGAGAGGCAGGAAAATTTTGCAAAAGTTTCCCTAAACTGAATCTAGTGAAGAGTGGATCTTACGAAATTCTGCATTGACCATAACCCGGCGGAAAATGCACCGAAACAAGCTAAATGCCCCACAGCAATGACTGGCAGCTTTCTACCTGGCTTACCAAGACAAACGATCACTGACACACTGACAGCCACAGTCAGAAACAAGACAGTCAATCATCAAATTTGTAGCAAACTATTTTCTTTTTATAGCAAGAGAGGTCAAGGAAGATACAATTTACGCTGTGCCAATTCCTAAAGAGGTGCTGAGAATTAACCAGGACCTTGAAGCTGAAGCTCCCCTCACTGGGCTTCTGAGGGACTTCAGCTGAAACTAGGAACAGGAACTCATCAAGAAAATGCCCAGAACAGAGCTATTTACAGAAAAATGTGATTTCTTTTTAATTCTACCCAGCCCCATGCAATACCAGTGAGCATGCAATGACAGTGCTGGAAGGAATCAGGTCTCTGAAAAGAAGCATTGAGGACAGTACATACCTGAAGTCGGAGGCATGTGTAAATAAGTTGGATGAGCCAGAAAGGACATGTACTGCTCAAGCCTGAACACCAAAACGAGGGCACAAATGAGAGTGAAAGGTGAGCCACAAATATAGAAGACAACAGCAGGGGGACCTGCTAGCTCCTGCTATCTCAATTCAGCCATGGGAGAAGGTGAAAACAAACCTGTTTTGTAATGTCAGAGACTATATATAGTTTACTACTCTAGTTTCTGGGATATGAACTGTCTGAAAGGATACTCAATAGAATATATTTAGACTGCAAACCACTATACACTGGTGCAAAATTTAAATTGGAGCATATGACATCGTTCTCTTGAGTTCCTACAAAGCCTGGGAAGGCAGTGTTAACAAGTGAGATGCTCAGAAATTTTCCGACGGTGTATTTTTCTAAAAATCCCAGTCCTTCAAGATGGCTTACTACTTCTGTTGTTCTGTTGGGTTTTTTTTCAGTCTGTCTGCTAGATCTCAGTAGCAGTCTGCACATAGCCTGCCAAGACGCTGGACCCAAGGATGGTAGTTTAGGCCTCTGCCATACGCAGACTGCCCCAGAGCGTGGGATCCCAGATGTAGCCTGCTGAGTAAGGGAGTGACTCCCCAGGTAAACAGGAGCCTGAACTGCAGGTGTCAAGGACTGGTCTCCATCAGGTCTATCCCAGCAGCTCTGTAATCCAAGCATCAAATAACTACACAAAATGGGAGGCAACTGTTCAAAGAGAGATTAAAACAAAGGTAATTGCTGTGCAGTGCAACACATTCAAGAACAAATCCACAAAGGTCAAGATGGGAACAAAGAGTACCTAAGGAGTTCCAAATAACCCTACACAGGACTCCCAGAAGAAATAAGTCTGAGTATCAAAATCAGCAAGATGTTACCCAAAAAAATACAAGTGGCATGCACACCCCCTACCAAAACAAGAAGTAGGAGAGGAGCACCAAGATTAGCTTATGTAAAGGACTAGGTCATTTCAGATATCTCATTAAGTGGCCATGTCCTAAAATAAGAGTCAGCTCCAGCAAGTCAGCAGAAGAAAGAGAGCAGCACCAGCAAGGTTAAAAGGATTGATGCAGCTGAACATCAAAGCTGTTCAGTTCATGCGAAGGAAAAGCTTGAAGGAAGTACAGGCAACTTGGTCTTCAGGCACATGTTAGGACGCTTCTATCACTGCCTCTCCTAACACGGAGTCTGATTAATTTCAGAAACACAAAACGCCTCATCTTATTGCTTGAGCATGAACTACACCCTCCACTGTACATGTGAGCAGTAACACAAATTTCCAAGTCATCTGTAAACACACTCAGCCCACTGTTTACAGAGCTGCCTGGCATTACGAGCCCTTCCATAACACCAGGATCAGCTGAGCCAGCCACTTACTGGAGTACAAGCAGGCAGATCATCAAGTACTATGCCAGAAAGAGACTACAGTCAACAACCATGCAAACAAACAGGTTCCACACCGCAACCACTGAAATCAGAAGTGTACATACACTCATCAGCTACTGCTGGAACAGGCTCAAACCCAACTTATAGGCTGCCATTCTACATGGGAGAAGAGAGCTCTCACTAGGATTAATATTAAGCTTACAGATCAGAGCAGTTCTCACCAACTTTATTAAGAACTGTATGCATGGTCCGAGACACTATTTATCCTTATATGCCTCCCTGCTGGTCGTACACTCCAAAAATGAATTTGAGTGCTAGCTTTGTGAATAAAACAAAGCATGACTTTCCAAGTGATAAACATAATGAGTTTGGTAAGCTGGCCGGAGTGATGTAATCCAATGCAAGACATCCAAAACAAAGTTATTTTTGATTTTTAGCTCACTGAGGACTAGGAAAACAAATAAATCAAACTAAATCTAAGATAGCTTCTACCTGTGGACCTTAACATGTTTTCAGAAGAGAAGTGTCATTATCGCTAGTTTTACAGAAAGGGAAATTGAAGCAATGAATATGGAAGAATTACTCAGTCACCCAACAGATCAATTACAGAGAAACAAGAGATTCTGAATCTCATTATAGCTTTCATATTATTGCAAAACACTAATACTGCTCTGCAGAAAGCCAAGCCACACAATGCCATGTAGACAGAGAACTGCAGTACTGCCTTTTTTCCCCCAAGACATGACTAGTCCAAAAAACCTCTGATCATTTGCTTTGGTGGTTCTAAAGCCACCTTCTGTAGTTCTTCCTGAAGGATCTTTCATTTGCATTCCTCTGGCAACAAGCAAAATAAAATTGCCTGTCTTTCAGGCTGTTCAATATCTGTCTAACAGAAAGTTGAACATCAGCAATTTAAACACATCATTATCTTTTCAGCATGAAGAACAGTTGAGTAGTATATTCAATTAAATTAATAGACCAAATATTTTTTTTCTGCTATGTTGCCATAAATCATGTGGCCAGAGGGGTATGAAACGTACGTAGTCTTCTGAGCCATTCTGTTTCTTATGTAATAAATAATATCCAGAAAATCATATTGTACTGTTGGCTATATTAAATCCACTACATGTAGTATTACATTAGATTAATTTGAGGCTTTGGAACAAGATCCTACTTGTTGAAATTAGTAGCAATTTTGTTATTTTCTTCAACTGGGCCAAAATTTGGTTTATCACTTTTGATTTAGTTCATTTAGTTCTTTAAAGACCAAATGGAGTAAACAATCACAAATATAAACTCTTTAAGCAAGCCCATTAGAGCTAGCATTGAGCAAAATACATGAGGAAATCCTTTCTTCAAAATTTTGAAAGAAAACAGCCCTAAAAATCCCCGCAACAATCTGATCCATTCTCATTTAAAACGCAACTCCTAGAACTTTTTTTTTTAATTACTTGAACTGTATTATATGTACATGGCATTCTTTTTAACGTTGCTTAAGTTCATTTTCTGCTTCTGTCTGGATGGTAATGGTCTTTTCAGCAACTCAAAGTAGGCAAATGCAAACAAACTGGAGAAAACAGAAATAGTGTTTCCCTAGACTTCCTACCACTGTAGCAACCAAAACTTAACTCCACAGACAGCATTAAAGCAGCGTGGTTTGATGAATAATGCTGGAAAAGCAGATTCCTATTGTCTCTTCCACCACTGATGTCTCTACATTTCTCTTCTCTTGCAGCATTTGTGGTCTGTCGATCGGTGGTTAAGCTTTCACAGTGAGAACCTTTCACTTTGTCTCCTCAGACCCTTGCACAATGGGGTTCTGATCTCACAACTTTTAAGTACTGCCACAGAGCACGCATTTGAGGTATTGAGCGCCTGGCATTCAAGTTGATTGCACTGCCTTTACCATAGGTCGATGCAGAATTTGGCTCCTCATTAAATCATCTCAGTGTGAGCCTGCCGACAGATTCATTGCCTTAAAACTCTCAGACATATGACAACCAAAGCAAAAAGCTGTAACAACCAACCTCCACATAATTTGCATGGCAGTCTGGCATCCTATACTACAAATATAACACTTAGAATAAAAGTTTTAATGTGCCAAGGCTCTCATGAAAAATAAATTGATTTACAAAGTCAAAGCCTGCACTCATCATTTCAGAAACACCTCCTTGACATCGGCAAGTGTTTTGTGAGCCAACAGACTGCACAACCTGGCCAAGAATGCCAAACCCACGTAGCTCTTTACAAAAGGCACAGAAACCAATACTGCACCATCTAGAAAGTCTTTACTTTCAAACAAGGCTGACAATAAAACACACCAAGGAGTCCCTTACCGTAAATCTCTTTATGTAATCAGAAACACAAAATCCTCCCATGCTCAAACGAAGGGATCTGTGCAGGGAAGATTCTTGATATAAAGTTCCCATCCTGTTTGGCTTGTATGGTGGTCACCCAGGTAGCCTGCAGCCTTTTACTGAAGAAAGCTGCACAGCCTCCCTGGATCTTGCTAGAATTCTGCTCGTGAGATAAACTAGGCATTTCATCTTATCTAACACTACACCAGGCATTTCAATCATTTCACTTCCTTATCAGCAGTACTAAGTTCTATCCGTACCCCAGCAGCTCACTTCCTGAGTTACTGATAACAGCTACTGTAAGGCACGGAAACAACAGAAGATGACAGCCAAATCTCTTGAGTCACTAGAGTCTCTTCTTTGCATTTCTCTGTTCCTTAGCTTATTTTTGCCCAATTTAACTTTGCTTTAGCTGTAACTTAAGGACAGCAAGTTTGCGTCAGCCAAGCAGTGCTAAGACTGTCATTTATCTGACTGCTGTTCTTGTTTTCATTGACACCAATCACTGCTGCAGGATATTTGCTCTAACATAACATGATTATTATATACATGGGCATTTCTTTTATTTCCAACTTCTTAAAAGGTAACATAGGAACAGAGGGAACAAAAAAATAGACAAAAAAGGACAAATATTCATCCTCCATCACAATTAATTCTCCATACCTCTTTATGTCTTCAAGCACCATTTCTAGAGTCTGATACTATGAACACAGAGCCATTCACTTCAGTCTGTAAAATATCTTACAGTCAAACAAAAGTACTCAGACAAATCTATGTTGCCATGAAGGCATATTTGTGAACCCCTAGATTTAGAATCTCTTAATTTTTTCTACCTACACAGTTAGATTAATAAGCAGCCATGATGGAGCCAAATGATATTCCTCCTCATGCATTTGGTCATCAACTACTGAAATTCTTTTTATTTTGCTCTGTGTAAAACACGCAGGTTTTTTTATTGAATTCTTACCTATAAGATTGTGTCAGTGGAGCACAAATATACAGACAACAGATACCAAGATACTGGGTGACCTAAGGAGGAAAATAAGTTCTGGAGAAGTAGAAGCAAATCTACTTTCATCTCTGCTGTGCCTTCCTTTCCCACTCTGCCAACAAGCTATGGTAGAATTAGCTGTGTTTTGATTACTAGCTACAAGTGATCTAACGTTAACCTGAATCACATCAGACATGGGTACACAAAATGACAGCCACTCACTATGGACCAGCAGCCTTTGAGCAGATGGACAAGCATCTCAGCAGTATCTGGGCTTAGCGTAGGCCATGCCTTCACTGCTTAAATCAAAATAGAAGTGTGTTTTACCACAGGATGAGCGCACATGCACTCTCCCCTAAAATAATCAAGCAAGCAATGGAGGGAAGATACCGTACCTTTATCATTACGATCTAAGAGATGTCAGGTCCAGAAGAGTGGGTATAGGTCTGGCTACCCCTCTCACAGCAAACACAACTGCTTCGCTTCCACTTGGGTTTGTACAGCAAGATAACTGATACGCTGTTAAAAAACAAAATAAAACCAATGTGAGCTCAGACAAAACCAGTGAATTAAGGTGAATGAGGAACTCTCACAGGGCAAAAGTCAGGGAGGAGATGGCCATGCTTGCTGTGCTGCAAGTATTTTTTTACTGGCTGGCAGGGACTGTTACTCAGGCCATTCAACGACCAAGTGAAAAGGCCAGGGGTTGCCTGGGGTACAGGAGGATTTGACCGCAGCTTGTAGAGGTGAGATAGTTCTACCAAGAGGTTAGTAGTCTAACATCCTAGTAAAGGGACACAGGCAACCCGAGGCTGCCTGAGACACTGGACTTAGACCTCCAGAAATGTGAGGTCTGTCTCAACTGTCAGACTCCTGCGTAATTTCTAACTTGATCCCCCTGCCTTGGCTTTTCCACCTGTTAAACTCTTCCTCGCTCACAGAATCTTTTCAGAGCTTTAGAATCTATTAGTACTATTCCCCCTTTTAAAAGGCAAAACCAACCCATAAATCCTAGGTCAAAACTGCCCCAAAAATTTTAAGATGCACCAGCTAGCTCCATATGGTGGTACAGGAAAAGTGGTGTCTTCTGAGCAGTAAGCAGGGAGCCTGCTGCCGAGTCCTTTTGCCTGGATAGGGTAAGGCTCTTGCAGGCTTTGGGGCAGCACCTCCAGCAGTATTCCTGGCATTAGCGGAAGGAACACTATCCAGCCATTCTCAATGGGAAAGGAGACTATCCACATGGGCATCAACCTCGTGAACACAGCCTTAAGTTTTTTTATGAACATGAAACTGATTGTATGAATTCAAGACCCCTATTCCAGATCCTAAGAAAACAACAAATACTACAGCTATTCAAAAGGTGTAGTGCTTAACAGATGAGTCAGGAGATCCCTGGACGCAGGGGAGGAAAAAAAGCCTTTTTAATACATTTGTGATGTATTCCAATAGCACAAACAACCATGTTGTTACTCCAGATTTAATAAAGAGATGCTATTACTTAATGTGGCAGCAGAGGCATGTACAGCATGTAAGTGCCATGCCACGGAGGCAAGCTTGCATGACAAAGAGAATCCTTTAGGAAATTTGGCAAGCAGTCCGGAACAAGCAATGCTCAGCCTGCGACCTTCCATTAGCAGATCTAAATACAGACTGTAGTGTAAAACAACACCTTCCTGCAGTATTTTCATTAATTAATAGTAAGAATATAATTATCATGATGATGAGCTTCACTGACTTTGCTTTTTCTCCATTTTAGCTCCTGAAAAAAAAAAAATTAAGAGCTTTTCTCTCCCCCATTTTCATTTCAGATCTTATGATGTCGATTCTGGACTCTGTTTTTCAGAATAGTATTAAAAGCAACAAATCAGTAGCAACTATATAACATCCGATCCACAACAAGGAAGTAGTCCACTTTTCACAAATGTAAATGTAATACTGTAGATGGAAAACAGGCAATGGACACAGGACTACATTTGCTTTAGTAGTAGGGAAAAGCCTAATGGATTTTACATACAAGGATAAATAGAGTTTTGTGCCTGGCCCTAAAATACTAAGAGCTAGAGACACAGAAAGTGCTCCCTTTGAGTACAGGTGTTCCAGCATAGGCTTTGTAGATGTCACGAGACATCATTCACTTACAGAATAAATGCAAAGCTTTTCCAAAAATAATGCAACTAACACCCAACAAATGAAATCAAGATCAAGGTTAGTACGTTAGCTTTTAGAGAAACCCTTTGAGCCTGCTATACTTTGACTCCAAAACTCCGCTTTCAAGCCAAGAGAGGCGTTTGACAGCAAGGTCAGTGCATTCCGAGTGAAGACCAAGAAAAGGAAAAAAGTAATGTTAAGAGGCTATTAATTATTACTAGCTTCCCCAGTCAGCTGCTGACAGGTATGCCAATTCCTGCACTAACTAGAGTTAAATGCAGGGGCTCAGAGTTTTTGAGATGACCTCTCTCATCTCTCAGCATCAGCCTCTGTGAATTAGGAGGCAGCGCGCTGCTCCACAAACACATCCCATTTTCAGGGAATTTATAATCTAAACAACATTCCTTAGCTGAAACTGTTAACGTGGCAGTTAATACAGAGTATCTTCCTTCCTGAAAATAAATAAGGAGAGGCTTTAGTCCACTGGCACATTTCTTTCACACATACTTAAGAGTTACTAAATTACTTAAGTATTTTAGAGCCTTTTTGTCATTAATAATCAGGGGCAGGGAACTACTAACTCTGATGCCGCCCAGCTTAACTCATTGTGGCTTTCCCCAAACATCTCACTGAAGGTTCACAGTTCTCTTCCAAAAGGGATTTCCAAACTCTACCAGTAGCTTACCCTTTCATTACGCTTCCATCCATGCAACAAGCTAGAACTGAATGCCAGCATACAGGAGTGTTCCCAGGGAAATGCACGCAGAATCAGCAGGCAGAGTATTGATACCAGAAATGTTCAAGTCCCCTTCTGTATCTGATCAGGACAAGTATTCAGGAGTCTGTGAAGACTTGGACTGATGAGGCATTTTCTGAGAGGAGTAATTCCTGGTTGTCTCTGTGCCAGTATCAGCACATTTCTAGAGCTGCTCCCTTCACAATGGATTAGTATTAAAGGCCAGGTCTGAAAGCCTCCCCACCTCATTAATATTAATTTTATATTTTAAAACCCATTTACACAAGGACTCATCCCTAAGGCTAGGAGCCTCATAAAGTATATTCCATTTTTAAACCTGCAGTATTCACTCTTATTGTTTCAGAAGGAAAACACTAGCAGAGCCAGCTTTAGGCAGGCTGCTTTTGTTTAAAAGAATAGTATCTAAAGCCCTGCTTTAACTTCATTAGCCCACAAAGATTTGCACTACAACGAATCCTGCCTGCACAGCACAAACACAAGTACAACTGTCAGCAATTTTCATTCTTTCATTATTCTGCTTTTGTTCAAGCTGCCAAAGCGGGTGGGTATAACGTCTGCAGCTGAATAAACTCATGAAAGACAACTTACCTAGTGAACTCTTCGAAAATAGCTATAATCACCGTAAAAACAAATTAAAAGACACAGAGTGACTCAGTATCTACTTTGTCTCCTGGCAAGCACGGGTGGATGATTTTGCATTCAAAGCATACCACGTTACATAGCAAACCTGGCACTTGATGGTCATAAAAAAGATCCAAAGGAGAACAGATTCAACCCTGTCTGTAAAGACAGGGGACAATTTTTGGGCAGTAGTCTTTTACTCCTGCATAGCACAGAGCCTTGTTACATAGGTCAGCCCTACGGGCAGCAACAAACATGGTTGGGATGCTGAGGCAGACAGCGCCTGCACCCTTCTAGTCTGCACTAGAGAAGGAATGAACAGCAAAAGGGAAAAAAGAAGATGAATTCTTCTAGTTTTACCTTCTTCTCCTTTGCAAAGCGTCTGTTGCAACACAGTTTTACTGTTCAATAGCCTGATACTTTTTAATGTGGAGAAGCAACGTTTTGTAAAAACTTGGAACCAAAAGAATTTCACGATTCCTTCGCTTGCCTTCAAAAAAACCCCTGCAATAGTGAGAAGTGCAGATCAAGCATGTTTCCCAGAAGTAAGATGGGATGAGTAGGCTGTCACTTGCATTGAATCATAGATTTTATCAAGCCCCTACTTCGCACAAGCACTATTCTGTACTTTTGATAAAGAATTAACTCAACTTACACAACCCTTTCTTACCCTCTTGCCCACCCTGAGGCAGCCACAAAGCATAGATTAGTAATTACAACCTCTCCTACAAGAGTCCATTAACTAAAGGAGACATCCTTTCTGTCAGTAAGCCCCATAAAGTGCGCATGCAGCAACAAAATTATATGTCCAGTGAACATATGTGTGGAAATCAGACTTATAGGATCCTTTACATATGAGTTTGAAATTCAGAGGTAAGTATTTTAGATGTATTTTAACTTCGGCAGTCTGGATTGCTGACTTCCCCCCCCCCCCCCC